>CM043018.1:2596425-2916626 GCA_023690525.1 Holotrichia oblita
CCCCTTTTATCCACAAATATTCTCGGCTGATGACTTCTTGATGTCCTCAGTTACTGATCACCCCCACCAGAAGGGAATGATACTCTTAACTTCTACTGTTACGTCTATATCTGTGTACTGTACATTCTGCAGCAAATGAGTCTATTACAACTCTGGAATCTGTGATGCCATATCCCAAAGCCCTACAAGAAGAAGAAGACCTACAAGTGCTTCTAATCGAAACGCCGGAAAAGAATGAAATAGAGAGATTGGAGAATGAAAGAAGAACACTGACAGTGACGACAATCAGAATCAGATCTTTCAGAATATGATATTGAAGATGATCGTCGACTTTGATCATTCAGTTACTTCTTCTGCGGTTGGAGATTACGTATTGGTGAAATTTCCTACAAAAAGCCCAAGTCGTCTTTATGTTGGAAACAATAGAGAGCATAAGTGAACCATCAACTTTTTACGCAAGAAAACAAAATCCGACAAGTTTTATATTTCTGAAGTTGACCCAGCCCACACCTTCCCCCTTCTGTAAGGGAGGTATGGGTCAAGTAGGTAAGAAATTCGGAAGGTAAGACAACACGTCTTTCCTGAACAGTAATGGCAAAGCATATTGATCACAATGATGCGAATTAGAAATATGTTCTTCTGTATTTTAGACCTGTTGGGTAGATTAAGAAAATAGTGACTCAAATCTATTCACCTTCCCCTACTGCTAACCAGACTGAAGAACCAAACTCCTTTTGTAGTAAAATCCAATGTTTGCTGCGTTGAAGTCTTCTGATTTTCATAAGAAATATAACGAGAAGTAGAAGACAAGACATCATTTTTTAAAGAGTTTTCGTTGATCATAATCTCAGCTTCTTCAGAAGGTCTCTAAAGCCTGATGTTAGATTCTGCTCCTTGTCATAGCATTATAGCGGAGAAGTCGTAAGAGTTATGAGTATGTAATGAGAAGCAGAAAACTTCCTGATGAAGTTGACAGTTTGATTAGCGAAGCGTCAAGTGCAAACATGATTAATTACTAAACATTTCAAATAGGAATTCAATTGATTACTTACCGTATCACCGAAGTGATCTGGTTCCTTCATACCATTTCTCGTTTCGTAGGTTCCACCTAGAAGAAAATAAAATAAATAAAATCAGAACAATGAAAACTATAAATAAACACAAAATAATTGTGCTAAAAATATACAAATTTCGTACTGAACTAAAGCGAATGCGATCTAAATTTATTTCCAGTATGCACACGCGAGGTATTTAAATTTGACTCTAAGGAAAATGCTAGATATCAACTAGTCGGATCTTCAATGCAGTCACGACTCCAGTAACGACAGTAATTCGTATCGTTTTCTCGTATCTCATTCCACGTTTGTTTTCGTTTTACGTGACTACGTAAAATCACGCTTCTCCACACACACAATTTGTTCTTGTCATTTCTTGGAAATCAAGACGGGTACCGGCATGTTGAACTTAAAACATCCTTCGATCTCTGATCTCTAATGCATCTCATCAAAGTAACACTTTAGATCGATCAAAAAACAGAGATCTTACTAAATCGTTTGAGGTTATAAGCGATCGTGACGTTTTTGACGTTGACAGTTTACGAAATTTAAAATAAATCATATTTTTAATCTATGCAACTTTACAAAAGAGTAATCAACATCTAAATTAAGCTAAACTAAACACGTCCTAGTTCGGACCGTTAAGAATGGGCGATTTGTAAAAGGAAAATTTGTCATGTCGCGCATGCAAGTGCTGATAGCAATTTGTGGGCGGATGATGATGAATGATGACTAAATGTTGTGTTTCGCTTAACCGCACCGTTAGCGGTTTATAGACAATGATTGCGCCCGCTGTTAAAAACCGTTTATGATTTACAGGGAAGCGATGTTTAAAACGTAAGTTCGGATACGTCGTAAAATGCTGATTATAGAGCAGACAATGCCGAGGCGTGCAGTGCAAGTTATGAGGATATTAATTAATACACCTTCTTGTTATGGAATGCAAGTTAGCCGAGCTTTATTTTATTACGTATCGATTATACGTTCTTGTTTATGAAACTAGAGTTAATGACACAAAAATAAAGCTTGTTAAAAAGTACAGTTTTTTTTTAGTAACCATTATCCTTCGTCCGGCTTATGAGTGGGGAGTGTATTTATTGATACATATTTTATCTACATAAAGAGATTCTGTCACGTTGCAAAAAAGGGAAATTAATTTATCAAATGACAGTGTAGCCATATTTGATGAAACGTCAAAAATTCTAACCTCCAAGAAGCAATTTCAAGATCATCTAATACTGACACTCATCAGATCTATGTAGTGCGAAACAAAACATGTGTACTGTCGTTTTGAAATCATCTATCTAGGTGTATTATCTAGAATAGGCACACAAATCTTTAAAATTATAAAATAAAATGTTTTATAGGAAATAACCCAAGAATTTGGGACTATAGTATAGCATGAAGAAGATGTTACTTGAAACCAGTAGCAACACTGTACATTTGCTTTTAATAACATTGGAAAGTACTTGTTTATTATAAAGAACATACCAATGAAAAGTAGAAAATATCAAGAAATACGAAGAAACCCCGACACAAGTCGATTTTTGTTTGATGGTGGAAATTCTTTTGCCAATAAGTCAAAATCATACCAACCCCTCCTGGATTGAACAAAAAAACAGAAAATACCGCTTGAAACTTTACAAGATACCTTCTAAAGTGTTAATGATGTTGGATGATGGAGGAGGCTGGGGAGGAGAAGCACATTGGTGAAAGAGTTTCTCCTTTCAAATAAAAATCACTGCCCAGTCCAAGCTGCTTAGGATAGAAATTTTAAATTTGAAGACAATATTGATTTTATATCCTAGACGTCACTTAAGAAGCGATTTTTTGATATCCCCCTTCCTCCCCCTCCCAAAAGGGGCAAATGGGGTGGAAAACTTTGTGTTGAAACAGCGTTTTTATTTTATTTTCTTGAAACCTGGTACAAATGTTGTTTGGCAGAAATCGTCAAAAATGTGTTTCTGGATTCTTTTTTAGTTCAAATCTTAATGGGTCGAAAGAGGATGGCAAAGTTTGTTAAAGGTTGGAATTATCTGAAACTTGATATTAATGCTCTGTGGCACAATTAACGAAACACTTGAAATATTACTTATTTATATTATTTTTACATGAACGATGGATGTGACAACATAAAAATGTAATTATAAGATGTTCAAAAACAAAATGCAGAAACAAAATTGTAAAATAGTGGCATGGGTGGTTAGTATTGACAGTTGAATTGCGGGCAGGGTTATAATTTTGACATATCACTTGAAAATGTGGAGGAAAGCAGTCAGCATACTTCTTACTATGTATTGTCATGTTATGTCATTTCGATCATTTCCAACAAAATTCGTTAGAGTCATATATTAAACACTGTAAATTTGGGATGAATTGAATTGTCAAAATTACACGTACACACAAGCTACTGCTATTAAAAAAAAAACTTAAAAAAATGAGGTCAAGAAAAACAAGAAAAAGAAGATGAACGGTTTTTGAAAAGTTAATGAAAAAAAGTTGAAAAGTCAGGTGAATGGAAAAAGTCCTTTTTAAAAGAAGAAAACACTGAATAAAATAGAAAGTCGAAAGTTTGAAAATTAGAAAGACAGGAGCAAGAGAAACGGTTTTGGGAATTGAAAAACAGGATAAGATTGAAAAAATGACGGATGAGAGAATATAAAAAGGAAAAGATTTTGGATAGATTGAAATGTGAAAAGAAAAGATTAGACGAAGTAGAAAAGATTCAAAGGAAAGAAAATAAAAAGAAGTAGAAGCAAAAACAAGATGTTTTGGGGATAAAAATATTTACAATCACACACAAATAATTAAGGTAAGAGAGGGTGGGTTTCAAAATTATTATTGTAAAGTGTTTAATATATGTCTTTTTTTTATTTAATTTGACTTTAATATTGAACACTCCAGTATTTACATAAGTATGTAGCAGTCAACTCGATTTCTCCTATCTCTGTCTTTCCCAAAGTTTATCTTCTTCAGCTAGTGTTTTTTTTAATTTTTATGAAATATTTCATGACCAATATGCTCATGAACAACCACGTGCTCATCTGTACATTCATACGCTGGACTAATACAATAAACATGAGGTTCTGTTACGGTCAGCTGCTTCCCACACAAAGAATAAATTGTAGCTTTTGGATTACTAAGTGTTTAACTCCTTTAAAAAGTGATCCAACATAGAAACAAGATTACACTCGATTGGGATCTGGGAGTTAAAGAGGAATGTGTATAAAGAGGAATATTTCTTTTGATCATGTCTAGCAGATCGATCAATAGTGACGAGTACTAAATAATGCAACGATAGCGATGGTAGGCCAGAGGAAACCAGCCCAACGAGCATTGACAACCAGATTGAAGAAACAAAAACTCATTGAAGTTTTTTAGGTGTTGTCGTGCCGATCCGTTTGCACTTGACGTTTTCTGCTACTCGTTATGTAGCTTACTTCTTTAGTAAAGCGAAGAAAAAATACAAAAAATAACGAAGAAGAGAAGACGAGATTAGTTTTTAGAGACCGTTCGTTAATCATGATCTCAGCTCCTTCAGAAGGTCTCTAAAGATTGATGTTGTTCTCCAGTAGAAGATATCAGTCTCTAGAAATATTCTGAAGTAGTTAGCAACATGACCCGCGAACATCCGGAAGTCTTGACCATAGAAACAATGGTTGGGAAAATCTACGCTCAACAAACTCACTGGATATCTGACCTTTGCCAAAAGTTGCCCAACCTAAAAGGAGTAAATAAGAGGAGACGAAAATATGAAGTTAATGAGACAAAAGCTACAGGGAGAGAGGGAGAGGCTACCCACGACTACCCAAATTGTTGGAAAAAAAACAGAAACAATAACACAAAAGAAAGAGAAGAGAGAAAGATTGTGTTAAATGTTTGAATACAAACGGTGTGTCCATTAAAACTCGGACCTCTAATTTACTAAAAACAAATAGCCTATTCTTCATAATTTGTTCAGAGGGTTGATCTCTAGAGGGAAGCAGTTGCATCTATTTTCTATTGTTGGACTTCTATCTTAAACTGACTTTTAGGCATACCCAAGAAATACTTCATTCAAACGAATACCCTGCTATTTATGATCAGTTATGTGACATTAATAATAGAAATAATGATTTATTTGTCCCTGAGTATAACTAAATTAAAACCACTTAACTACCAACTAACTTAATTAAAACCATAAACTCCAATTTCTACCTATTTCTATCGATTTTGGATACGTCTAGTTCAATTTTTCACCACTTAGGAAGAGCACCCTGAAGAGTCGCTGGTTAGTAGTCTCTGAAAACTACAGTTTCCTCAACTAGAACATGTAGAGATGTCAGATCTTGCAGGTCGAATCCTTTAAGTCACAGACATTATTTTCTTAATCTAAATTATTGTTCCAGTCGCTGTTCCACCATTTTCCTGTGATTCACATTAGAGATCATTAGAGGTTTAAACACCATCATAAAAAATATCTATCCTACCGAAACAATTGCCGTAAACAAAAATTAAACAAATTTTTATTGTTTTTAAACAGAAAAATAAACATTAACGCAGCATTCCCTCAACAGATGTTAGAGCCAAGACGAATAAAATCCGTTCTCTTTCGAGAGCTAACGTGCACGTCTAGAACACAACGGAGTACCGCAATTGGATGCCGGCTAGAAATAACTGCGTAGGTGGTTTCAATTTTGCAATGTATCACGTACAATACTCGCCTGCATCCAACTTGCAAACAAAAAAAAATGTTTAAGCGCGATTTCGTCGTGGCAAATCAGCGGAAAAGAATGGTTCGTTTCGTGCACATCTTTCTTGATACAAAGGTGAAAGAAAACAAAAAAGGAAATTCCTCCCGGCATACCTCTATTTATGTACATACATACGTATGCAACAACTAGAGGTACACTCGTCAGTTTCGAGTTTCTTTGTTTGGATTACCGCAATTGGAACGTTAGGAGTTTCCGTGTTCTTAACAACTTGAACTTTATTCTCGCAACTGTATCGCTCTCATCAGCTGTTTTTTTGAGATTTAGAGGAAAAAAAAACGATTCGAAGTTTTAGGTTGTGGCAGCCTTTGTTAATTATTACGCAAAATTGTGCGCTATCACGTAGAAAATTACGTATGCATGGATTTACAGCATCGACTGCAGAAAGTAGAACCGTTTTAATTAATGGAAATTTTCAAACCGTGTGTGTGCGGTTGATTTAATCTTTTTTTTTTCGACAAAGTCTGTGACCAAGTTGTTTGTGGATTGAATATTAATCAATGTTAAATGAAGCGTGCGTTATCTGGTGTGTAACAGCATGAATTTGTTTTTAGGAAACAAAATCTAAAAAAAAAAATTATTAATAAACATTACGCTCAGAACTTCCTTTCCTTTTAAAATTTCAGTAAAATCATATTTATTTCTAGTTCAAAGAGACGATGGGGAAGACTTACGACCTGCGTGAATTTCCATTTCGCCAGAAAACAATATGTTGTGCGAGTAAAATCCCATTTCCATACATCCATACGCTAGATCTCTGTGGAATTACCTTTTTGTGTTTGTTCGCGGAATTTGATGTATACTTTGCGTTGAATAGACTGCAAATTTTAATATATATCTCCTTTCTAGAATGTTTTTATCATGTACAGGGTGTCCCATTTTGGGCACTTTGACAGGGTATCTCAGTTATTAATAACAATAGAGAGTTGCGGTTTTCGTGATACTGTCCTACTTTTTTGTGAAACGAGAGATGCCGCAAACAGAATTTTGCTATCCCCCTTAGTTTTTGAGATATAGGGTGAAATTGAAAATTTTCAATTTACAAACATCTCTCGTATCTCAGTTGCCATGGAAGTTAGTGAAAAAGTAAACATGGAATATCAACCAGTTTTTTTACGAAGAATCCAGTGGTGTAGTTAGTCTTTTTCTAAGTGCAATAATTTTCAAGTTATGGACCATACTTATGATTATTTAAATGGAGCACCCTGTATATTATTTTTTATTTCGATTAAGTATAATGTGGGGATGTCAAAAATATATAGTTGTGTATATTTATTTACACAAACAAGTTAAGAAATTGATGTTTTTATAATGCTGTATTTGTAACTGTAATAGCTAACAATAACAAGTATAAACAATTCGTAAACTACAAAGACAAGGGTTTAAATTAGGTGCTGGAAATGACCTCCATTTTGACGAATGCAGTTCTGGCATATTTTAGGCATTCTTTTAATTGCATTTAAAATAGTGATGGGCGTAAATAAATATACACAACTATATATTTTTGACATCCCCAAATTATGCTTAATCGAAATAAAAAATAATATACAGGATGTTCCATTTAAATAATTATAAGTATGGTCCATAACTTGAAAATTATTAGACTTAGAAAAAGACTAACTACGCCACTGGATTCTTCGTAAAAAAACTGGTTGATATTCCATTTTTACTGTTTCACTAACTTCCATAGCAACTGAGATACAAAAGATGTTTGTGAATTGAAAATTTTCAATTTCACCCTATATCTCAAAAACTAAGGGGGATAGAAAAATTCTGTTTGCGGCATCTTTCGTTTCACAAAAAAGTAGGACAGTATCACGAAAACCGCAACCCTCTATTGTTATTAATAACTGAGATACCCTGGCAAAGTGCCCAAAATGGGACACCCTGTACACTACCCTCCGTACAAGTTTGGACACCCAGTATAATATCAGAAATTGTTCTAAGAAGCGTTCCTCTGGACACACCATTGGCTCGTTTTTGTTTAACACGAAAGTTATGTTTAAATTTGTTAAAATGATTAAAGAAAACCAATATCCCTTCTAAGGAGCCGATATAGTTGGTCTTCATGTTCATGTTTGATAGGAGAGTCGATATAGTTGGCTTTTACAGAAACTCCTTTGATCTAGACATACCCTTCAAGCAAACCTTTACTAAAAGTGCCGATAATGTTGGCCTCTTATCAAATCTATGTCGTTACAGATTCGTCAAGCTGTATTATGCAGCTGTATCAAATTTGTTAAAATGATTAGACTTGCAAGATTATTCAATATGTAACCACCCTACATGAAGCCGATATAGTTGGCCTGCAAGTGTCTACTATCGAAGGGGCTGATATAGTTGGCTTCACTAAACTCCTTTGACCTGTATATACCGTCCTTACATACTTGTCTACCGGCTAAAGAAAAAGGTGTATTCTATCTAAGGGGCCGATATAGTTGGCTGTCATACTAATTTTCGCTGGGAGAGCCTGTACAATTGGTCCCTACGTATTATCTGGTGAAGGAGTTGATATAGTTGGCCTTTAAAAAAACTCCTTTGACCAAAACATACCCTCCAGACATAGCTTTCGTAGAAGTGCCGACAATGTTGGCCTTTTATAGAATCATCTACCAAGAGCTAACTTTAAATGTAATGATCCTCTTTATATGAATAAAAGAAGGATGGAAATATGATTTTTATGTGTTAACAAAGTCAAGACATACGCATGCTATTCTGCTGTACAATTGTATGTTGTATGCTATCACTGTCTAACGGCAAGTACCTGGCAAGTGCTATCCTCACATCGATCTTTCCAATTTCAATCAATTCAACGAAGCCCTCATCCGTACTATTCGAGGTGAGGGGGATGAATCATGCGCATGTGTGCTTTCAGTTGAAGTCCGTCCCATTTCTAGTCGCCCAGAATGCAATCCACAGGTTGTAAAAAATATATTGGTATGTCGATAACGTACAGTGACCTTCAAAGGTATCCGGACACGACTAGATAGAGAAACACCTTGCGCTTAATACTTTATTCCAAAGAGCAGCAGGGCCAGCTTACTACCTGCTGAGTGTAACCGTAGTTTGTCGCTCTTACAACAATATTACAATATACAAATGCATATACAGGGTGAGGCATTAGTGCGTCAAAGCTCAATATATCCATTAATATTAAAGATATCACAAAACGTTATGTACAAAAATCATAGACCGTGTTAAGCTACATATTTTTAAATTATTTTCATATATACAGGGTGTTTCATATCGCTAGGTGAACCGAACATACACTTCTTTAAATAGGACACATTATATATTATTTCAAATTTAGATTAAGCATATCTTCCTCAATCCTTCGATATAAGATCTCATTGAGTTATACCGAGTATTTCAGAAGTTATGGTCAATTTTGTATAAAAATTATTGCAACGTCCTGTGTAATCAACACGAAACAGCTCGAAATTATTTTTGTACTGGAATAACTTTTTTATATTGTTACAGTTTTATACCAAAGTTATATTTTGGCAATATTGCGAAAACTGTGTACAAGGCGATTCAAAACACAAATGCATCATATTCGCATCTCATTTAAATGGAACACCCTGTAGTAAAATTTATACTATTTTTATGCTTTCAATAAATGAGTGACGTCATCAAGTGTCAAAATGTAGTGACATTTTTGTCATTATTTATACTAGTCATTATTCATACTGGTTATTATTTATACTGGGCATCATTTCACTCACTTGACGCTACAGAAGGTTGAATTCCTTAATACTAGTATTTTAATATATGCTGTGTCTACGCATATGCGTTTATATAATAAACTACGGTTACACTCAGGAGGTAGTAAGCGCTTTGGAATAAAGTATTGAGCGCGAGGTATTTCTCTATCTAGTCGTGTCCGGATACCTTTGAAGGTCACTGTACATCGTTTGGTGTTGAAATGACTAGACTGCCAAGATTTCTCTGAAAATAACCACCCTATATAGAGCCGATATAGTTGGCTTGTAAGTGTTCTCTATCGAAGGGGCCGATATAGTTGGACTTCACGTTCATTTCTGGTAGGAGAGCCGCTACAGTTGGCCCCTATGGGGCATTATCTGGTAAAGGAGCCAATATAGTTGGTCTTCACAAAACTCTTTATCGAATATGTACCCATACATTCATTTCTTCACACGTTTATGTTAATAAACATTAAAAATAAACTGCAAATTACTGTATCTATGGTTGCATAGGTTGTCTGACACCAGCAGAAGTAAACGGAGTAGTTTGTCAACTCTGATCGACCCTAGCACTAAACTAAATCTTGTAAACCGACAAAAATAATGCACCAATCACTTGGGTCACTTCCAGCCTGTTTATGTAAATCTTATCTCTCTCTGTCAAAACTGACCGGACGATGGTCCTGTTAGGATGCAACATTAGAGTGAGTCGGCTATCTGAGATATCCAACCAATTCTTTATTAAATACGCATCCTCCAATCGAATGTCCGTCCTCAAATGAGAGACAGGTTGATGTTGAAGGCATGTTGATGCATGAATTCTTCGCTCTAGAAGAAGACAATCTGGATATCTTATAGGATATCACTGCTATATATTAATAAAGAGCAATGGCGCTAACAATGAGCCCTATAGGAGGTTCATGATTCAAAGTTGATCTTTGAAAAAGAAGAGAGAATGGAGAGAATGTTAGGAAAACGAGCCAACTTGATGATAGCGTTGATAACAATGTCCAGGATAGTTGGGCAAACGCAATACCTATCAATACTTTTACTTCTTAAGTTAGGAAGGCTGTTAGAAAAATTATGGTAAGAGGTTGGCTCAAAGCTCGGAGAGGGTGTGGTGCGGTGGAGTTTAAGAAGTGAAATTTGTCCAACCAGTATAATTTATAGTATTCCTTAAGATTTAGCAGCAAGGATATTGGCGGCGGATTAATATAAACGCTTCGACGAAATAAAATATTACGCAAAATCTTATAAAAATAAATCCATCATATATTCATCGCATTACGTCAGCCAGCAATGGTATTAAATTCTGCATATTACAAAGCGTCGATGCCATTCCTGCGTATCCTTGGAACACATATCGTATTATTACGAAATCTAGAACAGCCACTGATACATTCATACGTGTACTATAGCTATATAATTGTATTCGTCGGAAGTTTGCGGTGTTGTCGTCGCGAAGCAATTTGTAATAAATTTCGAAACAGATGTGCGAACGTCAAGGGGAGACGAAAATATATGGATCAGGAAGAAGTAAGGAGTAAAAAAAAAAGAAAGTCAAGAGGACGCGGAAAGTTTCAATTTTGTACAAAGACATAAAGTTAAGCCGCCCAACGCAAGCGAAAAAGATAACTCGATATGTGGCTCAATGTTGGGCGGCGGAAAAAAAACTACGCTTTGAGCCGTTGCCCTCGGCTATAATCGCGGCCTGCTTGATTAATGGTAAAACTGTAGAGCAATCCTGCAATCTTGACGATCTCAAATGAGGTCAGAACTTTCCTTTATTTCGTGTCGAGTGATTACAGTTTTTTTCTCTTTTGTTTTCCACGATAATCACGTTAATACGTCATTATTATAGCGGGTTGCCTATATTATAAAATCCGTACGATTGTATTTCTTGAATCTGTGGTAGAAATCTTCGAATCCTGTTATCTCTAGCTTTCTTAGGAAACTCCTTCAACGCTGAATTGTTCTCAGTATATTTCGTTAACTGGATTTTTCCCCTCCCCTCGTGTATAAATATGGTATCTAGAGTGCTAGATGTAGTAGTATTTTCTAATTAAATCCACGAACAAAATAAAACCTAATTAAACGGTTGCGTTGATTGAAAATGTTGGCGCTCGAGCTTTTACTGCCGTTAAACAAACGACTGCATAATTAGAATGGGTAAATTCGTAATTTATTTAATGTCACATACATCTACACGTGACACCCCCAGTAGATAGGATTTCGAGTTCATTATAAACATTATGCGATTTAGCGATGCGATCTGAAGCCCTTCGGAAATGCAATAGGTGATAAACTGTATATATAGAGACCATAATTGAATATTAGCCGCACCCGATGCTGCCAACAGATTCCGCGTTTAGTTACCAATCATCGAGAACCATTCAGAATTGAGATAGGCTAGAGAGAGAGAGAGAGAGAGAGGATTCATCAGACAAAGCTGCGGGAGACCTCATCAGCTAATGGCGAGCAACATAACAGAGACCCACTGAAGAGATAAACTCCTTTTAGAAGCTTTCGCCACGTCATTTTTTTTCCGTGTGAACGCTGTGTACAAGTACGTACCCGTCCATTCATCTTATATCTGATGGTGAAATGCAATTTGCAACTGAAACGACTGCAACATCATTAAATGTACATTCATTAAAATAGGTTCAGTTCGTTGTATTTAATTGTGTAACTTCTTGTGTAGAGTACTTACCGACTTTGAAGTTTGCTTTTTTTTTTCGCGCGAGATAAATGGATGGATTTCTATATCAGCGTCTCCGATAGAGTAATGGGAAGGTTGAATAATAAGAGCGTTTATATTCCGGTGTGAATATTAGCCGCGATAGTAATAATGTCAACACTTTATTTTAACTTAAAACAGGATGAAAAGGAATGATTGGAGAGATGAGTCCCTGTGGAGAGCTTGGGATGAGTTTGCGAAAGCTGGCTATGAAAAACATTGTAAAACTAGTCTGCACCCCTCTCCCCCTTCTCCTCCCCCCAGACATTCCAGTATACAATTAGATGTCTTTTTGAAAGTATTGACAAGCCAGATCTTAACAGCAGCACCAATTAGGATCAGTGATCAGACTTCTCACATGGTTTAACCTATTGAAGTTTTAGGAGGTTGGCATGCCATGCAAGACTAAAGGTATTGCCGAAATCCAGCCAATAGCACAGACTTCGTACTTCACACAATCTTTCATCTCGATCGGATTGGCAAAACTTCCTGCACATTCTTCAAACTTTTCGCCTGCAAGCATCTTCGATTTGAACCTCTTTCAATAAGTTATTGTACGCCCCACAATTTTCTCTCTTTAATATCCATGGTGTTACCCAACACGTTCTATTTTTCTTCTTTTTCTCATTGGAGATGTGATATAAAACCATTAATGCTGCTTCAACACGAATACATCGGACTAGAGCCATGTGCACTTGCAAGAGAGCATTTCTGCTAGTCTAAATCTTTCAGAATGTAAACAGATTTGCAAGAACTTGAGGAAGACGAATCTCACTGAACTTGCCCGACAGTTGCTCGTGTGAGAATTGTCGCAAGTAATTGTTAGTCTATCTGTACCTTAAGACATTGGTATCGAAGCAGAAAAAAGCAGTTTTTGGGACAATCTTTAATCAACACATAATTTCATAAGTGTTTATACTCAGAAAATATCTTTGCTAACAGGACAAGTGCCTGTTATACTAGCTTCCTTTTTTGAGGATACCAGGTTCAGCGGGGTCCATAGCTAACAGGTCGATAGCCGCAGTGGTTAAGCTTGAAGCTGACTATAGTTGTGGCAGGGCGATAGGAGCCGTGTTTCGATTTCCTGGAGTGACGATGACATTTTTTCAGAGTGTTGAAATCCGGATCGACTTACCATTCGCTCTTGGGAGCAATGTGATTAACAGCGCGCCATTATAAAAGGCGATATGATGCTGTCACAAAGCCATTTGAACACAATTTACACTCACAAAACTACACCGCGAAAATTGCAGTGATAGCCAGACAAGTAATACAACTTAAACACATGACAAAATTTCTGAATGTATTACAATTTACGGGCCATGGTTTTCAAGAATTTTTGTTCATTTATTTTTGCTAGCATGTTTTGGATTTCATTTAATTTGTTCCTCAATTACTCATTAGTAAGTTCTAGACAGCCAGTTTTCGAGCTTGAGTTGTGACAACTATGTATGTCTAACGATCTTCAGCCGAAAGAGGGTTACATCCCCAAGAAAAAGAATAAAAAATGAACTGAAAGACGGTGCACCTGCTGGTACGGAAATCGCCTGCAACCTTGTCGACCATTTCTTAAATCATGCCAAACCAACACCGGAAGATCCTTTGTTACAAATCTTAGATGGGCATTCTACCCATAAAGGCGAGGGAAACACAACAACACAACGATCGTTTGTTTGCCACCCCATTGTGCATAGTCATAAGTTGCAACTACTAGACGTCGCATTTCTTCGAAACAATCCTGTTCCAAATCAGTGCGCGTGTCCAAAACTACATTTAAGGGGTTTAGAAAATGCAGAATCTGGTTTCTGGACACAAACATCTTTACTTAACAGGACTTTATTGCTCTTGGATGATGGAGAGTCTCCTTCAAGCTCCCATGCCCTCTACAAGTGTGGGACCCTATCAGCATTCAGATGCAAGCCCTTGTTTAGGTTCGGATCCCTCTCAGCGTTCAACTTACTTACCTTCTTCAATCGAGGATTTATCTGAATCTATAGGAAATCTGCACATTTTAATGCTTGATATACAAATAAAAAACAGACGAGAATCGCTCCTAAACACACCTAAAGCAAAAAACAGAAATTTGACCTGTAAAAAAGAAAATACTGCCATTACCACTTCCAGCTCCTAAAAGACTGAATTGGTCGGAGAGAAAAAGAAGAAAGGGGAAGAGATTAAGCTAAGAGAATAAAAGGAATTCATAATAAACAAGTTTATCAAAGCAAGAAAAGGAAAAAAACGATGACAATGATGGCCATGCAGAATCCTTCAACTGCAACGAAGCATTTTCAAAATCAAAAAGATATGAAGGATCGATACGCTGTTGCAAGCGCCAGAAGTGGACGGATGAAGAGTGAGCAGACGAGTTCGAATGTGAATCTTGCAAATACAGTACCGAACAGATTAATTGAAACAAGTTCTTGTTTGACCCACGGAAGAGTGCTGTGGATCTTGCACGAGAATTAGGCGAAAAGGAGGTTTACGTCAGGCCGCCGTAGGCTCTTAAGAGCAGGAAGAGAGGCCTGCTAAGAAACAATTACTGACTGCGCCAATGAAGGAGAAAAGACTTGTCTAGCCAAAGAGAATACGCACATTGGACAACAAATCAATGGAGAAATTGATAGATTGAATTCTGCTCACATTATTCACTCCACGAAACATCCTCTAAAACAAATGTTTTGGGGATGTTTCTCCTACTATGGGCCTGGTCCACTTGTTCCTGTTAGTGGGATGATGAACAGCGTAAAATATTTACCCCTATTGAAGGATAGAATGACTCCGGAACTCAAGAAGCGATGGCCTCCTGGCGACGGCGTCTTTCAGCAAGATTTAACAAGGAAATGAAAAAAATCTTTAAAAGTAACCATCTTATCGTCCTAGAATAGCCAGGAAACTCTCCTGGCGTCAAACCTATTGAAAATTTATGGGCTATCTTCAAGTTTCATCTGTCAAAACTGGATTACACAATAAAAGTAAAGCTCATTTCGGCACTAATCCAAGTGTGGTTCAGAAAAGAAAAGATGCCAAAGTTTACATGCCACAAACCACATCAAGAGTTTGATTGAAGCCAAAGGAGGCCACATTAAGTATTAGGTTTACATGATCATCTAACGGTTTTCATGTGTCTTAGGGTGGCCGCTTGTCCTGCTAAATAGGGGAAATTTATTTTTAATCCTTAATCAAAAATTGTTTTTTATTAATCAGGATGTCAGTCTAAAGATAAAATTGAGCCAATGCATAAGTTTATTAATATATTATTAAGTAAATAAGAAGAAACAGTTTGAATGGTTCTATCTGTGTAGACGATTGTATACAACAAACATATAGAGCTTGTTTAAATACACATAATACACTTTTCAACTTTCTTCGACAAAGTGTATCAGTGTACCAAACTTTTACCATCTAATTAGAGATACAAACTCGTATTTCCGACTGTTTCAAATCTCGTTTTGTAAAGTTTCTCGCTCAACGTTAAGTACTTATTAGATATACATTCTACGATAACGAAGTTGTGAATATTAATTTGTATAATGGATGTATATGTAAATTAGAATTAATTATATTACGTTTCCTCTAATACTGTATTATATTATTACGATTCGATAAATAGGAAATAAACTAAACATTCGAAAATCCAAAAAAGAATCAATCAGCAATAATAAAATAGAAAGAAGCGATTTATAGGATTTCATCGCTTGTATTTCTGCAGCCATGCGTGCAATATTGGAAAGGAGAAAGAGGAACTCAAGCAGCATATCTGGCTAGAGACTTACGTAATATAAACAGGAGCGGAACTGGAAATTCACGCATGAAAACACAAATTTTCTGGTTGTTAGTAAAATTCCCGAGTTCTCCATTGTTGGGGATATCAGTGAAGTTTGAAACACTACACATTTTCTACATAATTTAATTTTAAAACTTTCGTTCGAATTTGACGAAGCTTGTTTTGTATGTGGAGAAATTCGCGATTCAGCCAAAAAGAAAAGAACCTCAAAAAAGACGTGCACCGAATGCTTTAAGAAACGGTTTCTTTTATAGATATTCATTCAAGGGTCTTGTGTGTGATTCACATTAATAATGTCAAAAACTTCCGTTTCGAATCTCCGAAAATAACAACTTAATTAGCTTAACATACATATATTAGTAGGTGTTTTAAAATTTTAACACAAAGACAGGAAACTGTTGCGTAAAACGAACAAGGTCAAAACTAAACAGCGTTTCATTTTGGGAACACAATTACCGAATACCTATCTAAAGAATGTTTTCCGTTCCATTATGGAAATAATTTAGGAATATAATTATTGTCATTAATATCCGTAAACTCCTTGTTTGGCACAAGGTTATTAAAAAACCCGACTTATATAGGAGGTATTGTATTAAAGTCGTATCATGGGGGGCTCACGGTAGGTGAACGATAGGAAACATCGATCAAACATCCGACTAAACATCAAATTTGTTTGTTCGATTGTGGCAGCAAAGCTTTTATATTTATGTTACATATACATACAGGGTGTGCCAATTATATCTACCTATTAGTAGAGTTGGCACAGCACTGTTGACTTCATCTTACCAATATCAATAAATGTTGATGTATTTTATAGTAAATTACCTATATCTCAAAAAGTATTAACTTTAGCTATAGGGAATGTTATAAGCGATTGAAAGGGAACTTGAAGCACTATTAAATGGCATAAAAATATACAGGATGTTCCATTTGAAAAAAACCAGTGTAACCGTATTAAAAATGCAACGATTAATTTTCAATTTCGAAACACCCTGTATGCTATAGTGAAGATATTTGGCATGGATTGTTTAACTTAAGGTAATGTCATAATTATGCCAAAGAATCGTTGCAAAACAAATATTAGTACAGACGGAATTAATTTTCAAAGACAA
The DNA here is from genome assembly GCA_023690525.1 of Holotrichia oblita. Lineage (NCBI taxonomy): Eukaryota > Metazoa > Arthropoda > Insecta > Coleoptera > Scarabaeidae > Holotrichia > Holotrichia oblita. The sequence continues at coordinate 2,613,569 of CM043018.1, forward strand.
CCATGAAAATGATCTTTTTTCTCTTAAAATTGAAATACCTCGGAAACGGTTAATTTTTAGTACTAGGTTTGTCAGACAAAACTATCTTAATTTACAACGGGGAATCTGAAAATGTCATAATATATAGGTTGTTCCATTTAAAAAAAGAAAATTTTATAACGCTCAGCCAAAACTGAACACTCTGTATACACTAAAATAATTTTACGATATAGAGCAGTTGATCCCGAACAACTTTTACTTAAAACATTTTTTAATTAAACTAATACGTAAGATATAATAGACCGAATTCAGATAATTGGCACACCCTGTATATACACAGTGTTTCATGTAACTAGCACATTAGAAATTTTTGTGCTTACAACGCGAATTTTTTCCAGAAGTTTTGCCTTCTCACATAATTGACCGCAATCTTTCAAGTTAAAATATTGTTAAACTCCTGCAACTTCCGGTTACACCGGAAGTAGGCGCCATCTTTGTTATTTTAAACGTGACACCCTGTATTTTATTCGAGATTTGAATTGCTTATTTAAATAGAAGAACAGAGATACCGGGTTGGATTATGTCAAAGTCAACCGTTTCGGAGATATTCAACTGTTTTCCATTTTTAGGGCGCTTGATGGTAAATTTTAAAAGTTCTCTATCTGAGACATGAAAAAAGATAAACAATTGAAATGTGTTCCTGAGATAGTCAAAGTATTGTCCTATTCGAATATCACCAGGTTTCGCAATAATATTACACAGGGTGCTCTCTAATTAATTTACAATTATACACCTTTCAAATGCAAGAAACTCAATTTTTTCAAATGAAACATCCTGTATATTTTCGCCTCTTCTGAAGCAGAAAAAAATTGTCCTTCGATCCACTGTTACATTCCCTATACCTATCTCTAGAGGTTTTTGAGTTATTGGAGAAATCAGCCTGAACGCCCGATATTTTGCCATTTCAAGAATGTCTTGGAAGTAACAAAATCTTTAGTTGTCAAAATTTCGTTCGCTGTCAGTGTTACTAATTTGATGCTTACTGAATGATTTGATTAGTGCATAATGGAATAATTAATAATATAATAATAATTATCCAAATGACACATTTTTTGCAACATTGGAATATGAACAAAAAAAGCAATTGTACTAAGCCAGTAACAGGTGAAGAAAACAACGAAATTAATATTCTGGGATATTTCTCAGCTCATCCCCATGCTTCGGTACGTAACGCAGAGGTGGATTTAGATGTTAGTATACGAACTGAGAAATGGAGACGCTCAGAGAAGAATTGATTTTTGTGAGTGGCTAATTATTCGTAAACAGGAAGATCCGGACATTTTACGAAAGATGTTTTGGTCGGATGAATCCAAGTTTACCAGGCAAGGCGTTGTAAATAATAAAAATTGTCATTTGTGGGCTGATGAAAATCCCCACTTTTCACGAGTAAGCCATTTTCAATATCAATTTAGTTTTAATGTATTCGCCATAATAGGGTGGGGAAGGGTATTTTATCATATTTATGATGAAGGGCTAACATCTGAAAGATATTTGCGAATCATTAGGGAAGTGGTGGCAAACATAGTCAATGACATGCCACACCAAAACTATTATTGGTTTCAACTGGATGGAGCTCCAGCTCACTCTACTCATGCTGTATATCAAAAATTGACCCAGCTATGTGAGGATAGGTGGATTGGCCCAAATGGACCATCTCTCTGGCCTGCTAGATCTTCGGATTTAACTCCAGTTGAGTGTTTTTTATGGAGTTACATAAAAAAGAGGTCTATGCAACACGAGTTAACTCCAGGCAAGAACTAGAGGATAGGGTGCGAAGAGCATTTGACCAAATTGAAGTTCAAATGATTGAACGTGCAACGACTGACCCACTCCAAACAAGGTTAAATAAATGCATTGAAGTAGGCGGTGGGCATATTGAGCACTTGCTGTGATTTTGTTTTTGTTTTCTTTGTTTGACTTATACCGTAATCAAAAATGTTGTCGCAATTAAAAAATTTTTGGTTTTGAACTAGAAGACTTTTTTTCCATGCCTATAACATGTTTACAAATGACTATTAATCCACTCCTCCTATATATACTTAATCTATTATTTTTATAGTTTTACAGCGGCACAACTAACCAGCTGTTTTTTCATACCTCAATAGCTAATTAGAATAACAGATCACATGACCAACCTACATCGTTTTAATAAGTGGAAAAACTCAAGGATTAATTCAACAATTCAATTGTTTTTTACCAATATTTTAGTCGTGTGTGTTGTGTCGTGAAATGGTCATCCGAATATTATTCGCGGTTTAATTGTTCCTTGTAAAATTTGTTCAAAACTTGTTGCTTTAAGCAATTACTTATGGCATATGAAACATTGATGCAAATCCACTCGCATACGGCTTGTGATTTTGATACATCAATGTTTCTAGTGAAATTGCTGAAACAAAAAATGCTCTGCATATTTTATCGCCAAAATTAAACCTCTTTTGTTATTTGTCAAAATATCGAGTCTTCAGGCTGATTGCCCCAATAACTCAAAAACCTCTAGAGATAGGTATAGGGAATGTAACAGTGGATCGAAAGACAAATTTTTTCTGCTTCAGAAGAGGCGAAAATATACAGGGTGCTTCATTTGAAAAAATTCAGTTTCTTGCATTTGAAATGTGTATAATTGTAAATTAATTAGAGAGCACCCTGTGTAATATTATTGCGAAAGGAGTTTAAAAATATTTTAACTTCAATGATAGCGGTCAATTATGTGAAAAGGCAAAACTTCTGGAAAAAATTCGCGTTGTAAGCACAAAAACTATATACACGGTGTATATATAAATACGCACTTTAAATCAAGGTCGGTTGTATTAATTATGAACGATTTCATTCATTAAGATCAACAGGAAGAACCGAACTCGGTAATGTACGGGTAAGAAAGTTTCTCAACCGTTCATTATTGAGATATCTTGATTTTCACGCTAATTAATTAAAAAAAAAAAAAGAGGAGCCTTCCACCGGATAAGGTAAAGCTCATTCTTTAGGAAAGAGCCACCTACCGCTAGTAAATAATGTTCCCTATAGCTACATCGTGTATTCCTCGTTAATTGTCTGTAATTAACTTATAAACTGCTGCAGTAATTTCTTTCCTTTCTTAATTTCAACATCCACATATCATGTTAGCGTGTTATTTCAACATTATCCAGTTCTTCATAACATTTAATAACAGTAAATGCTTAGCTAATACTCTCCAGGTAGTACTGTAGACTGTGAAAGATGTAAACAGTGTCCGCTTGAGCAATCATGGTTAGTTATTAAAAGATATTTTTAACATATCTCCGATCACTTAATACAGTATTGTGCGGGAACTGTAATTAGAGAAAATAAAATTACCTAAATTTAATGATAGATGTGTAAGCACTGCCTTTAACCAATCTGCATGGATCTATTGTAACATTACCCTTCTAGTTGTTAGATTAGTTGGAGATTTTTAATGAACCTTAAAATTGTTGTTGTTGTATTGCATAGGGACCTTGTCCTTTGCAATATTGGTGTCCTCTAATGTTCCCAGGTTTTAGTCCCTTAAGTCTGTCCAAAGATAGAGCAGCCTGCTTTTGAATTTGAGAGTCTTTGAATTTGTTTAAGCTATTATTATACAGTCTTCTGTATTGTTTTTGGCCACCATGCTAAAGCAGCATAGGTGATCATGGCAATTGCCGTCATAATCATCATAATGATAAAAAAACCTTTCAATTTTTTTGAACAATCGCCAATCAGAACTTGAATAGAGATGGTCATAGTTCAAAGGCAACAATTCGTAAATGGAAATTGTGGAAAAAATACTAACACTTTAGGGACAATGAAAGACAATATTCGGCTACACAAGCTGGCACCCATTTTATAGAAACTAACACCCAATTGCCTCGTAAAAAACGGATAATAGAGTATTATCCATATCTTTTACGGAGAAATTAGTTCGTCACCATTGAAACAAGTGGAAAGTTCAATCAAAAGATGTGTTGATGTGTGATGACAGTTCTAGCGAGCCATATCTTGTCGGGCTAACTATGACTGACTAACACATGATCCTACGGTCCTTTTAAAAGGACGGTAAGCACCTTTCTAATCATTCTTCTTTTCTTAGGTTGTGACTATTCACACATGTATGCGATGCCTCGTTTAGTATTAGAAATGTCAATATTGAGTTCTCTCGCAAATTTTGCAGACACCAACGCTTTTTAATTATGAGTGACATTTGTTCGGTAAGAAAATGAGTGACTACCAATACTGGAGGTAAGTTTTGTGTAACAATTTTTGTTTTCTTGCAATTTATCATAGCACTGCACTTGTAAAAAGAGCCAAGAATGACTATAGCATCCTTTTAAAAGGTCGATAGCTTTATGGGGTACTATACTTTTCACTTTTAGCTTGGTGTCGATCTGCAACAACATTACCCCAAATGGAATCAAGTCTATATGTATAACAAAAAATAACCTTTCTCCAGCTCATACCTTCAAGTTGTGTTTTGATGCCAACCTTATGGGCGATCTTGTTCGATTTAGTAACCTATATGCTCTCCAAAGAAACAGACCGGGTAATATTACAACCGATGTTTTGCTTTTTTGGTATTCTAATGTTGACTGGCTTCAAATTCAGATGACACTAACAATAAACTTGTTTCTTCGTCAATTTCTAGGGATCGATTTCAACATGTCATGAGTAATTTTCATTGTGTCGACAACAATCATTTGCACAAAGACGATCGATTTGCCAAAGTAAAGCCACTGATTTTGTCGCTGAATAAAGTGTTTTTGGATCATGCGCCTGTTGAAGAAAATCACTCAGTTGGTGCCTTATTTTCGGCGCCATGGCTGCAAGCACTTCATTAGAGGGAAGCCCATAAGATGGGGCTATAAGTTTTGGGTCCGTGCAACTCGTCTTGGGTATGTGGTCTATTTTGAACCATACCAAGGTTCTTCTACCAAGTTGCCAGAAAAATACAAGGATTTGGGCCTTGGTGCTTCCCTCGTTTTGCAATATGCAGACATTTTGGCATCAACCGGATTCGAAAATTTTCATCTCTATTTCGACAACTTCTTTACGTCTTTGTCACTGATCAAGGAACTAATTTTCAGAAAAGTCCCTTTCAAGAAAAATGATAGAGGAGCCTATTGATCCCGTATTTAAACTGGTTCAGAACTCAGGGTTATATGGGTTAAAGGTGTCTATTCCGGTGTATGCTATTGAGAGGTCCATCTTTGAACTCTCCCAATTAGACCCAGTATCTCGAGTCTCTTGACAAAACTATCTTCAAGCCGATCAAACTTCAGTGCAAGCATTCGATTAAATGAAATTTAAACGGTTCAAGGAATCGCAACGAGAGGTCCTCCAGGAAGAACCAAACAATCCGTCCAACCACCCGCCCCCAGCTTACTACTCAACTAGGAATAAAACACAAAGAAAGTGTCTCAATTTCAAAACTTTCTTTATCATTATTATTAAGCTGTAGCGGAAGTGGAGGAATCAATACGGAAGATTAAATGTTCTCGTGGACGATTTGATGTTAAAGGAGAAAAAGGTATTATAGAAGGAAACGGAGGAAGTACTTCTAGCCTATAACATGGATGGATCATGGAAATTCAAGCCATTCCTACCAGAAAAATGTGCTTAAAAGGAATTCCTCCAACTTATCACTGATCTCGGTTAACAGTGATATGAAATAGAAAAAACACTTTCAATCGACATCAAGGTTGCACTCGTTGGACCAAGAGCCTTATTCAACAATTTAAGACTCCCTACCTCAAAGAAATCGTTTCACATAGCTTTGAAAAAGGTCAACATGGTCTTAATTCATCTTCAAATAGTTAAGCATTATGATTTTGACATCGGCATTCATGTACGTCAGTAGTAAATGAATTATCTTCTCATAAGGGCAGCTCAAGGTCACAAAATGTTTCCCAGATATTAGAGAAGAGATTTGCGCAAAGGTACACCAAGCCCAGCATGGCTTCTTTTGAGGAATTGAACACAACAGCTAGCAAACTTGAAAGCTAACTTGAAAAGGAGGTTAGCAGTAAATTAGTCATCGTAGCTTGGATATTAGAGCAAACGTACAATCCGCCACCTTGTATTTTAGGGATAAACCTATTTCGGACTTCTTTATCCTCATCAGTGCGTGATATAAAAGCTTGAATTGCTCCTATTCCAGATATCTGTCGAGGAATTTTTAGACGAAAAGAATCATAAGTAAACGTTCGTCGGTTCATACACTGACGAGGACAAAGAAGTACTAAACAGGTATCTGTGTGCCTGAAATGAACTTTCAAATATTTGTTTATGCAATGTTGTGTGCACGATCCGAGTCTCCATTTGCTTCGATCCTCATGGTGGATTTGATATCGGTGTGTTGATTATTAAGGAAATCCACTAAAGCTGATCTAGTAGTTTTATCACGAGGCCAGAGAATCCTCGGCTTAGCTATAGTCTACACTACAAACAACAGCCAGAATTGTTCAGAATTATTTATCAAGACTATGTAGATGATATTTCATAGATACAATCGCGAGAATCTCCAGTTAGAATGCTAATTTTATTACCACCATTTTATTTAAAAAAAAAAATGATTTGACTTGTTAATATTCACCAAAACATGTATGCATTTAATTTAGATATTTCACCAATTCCGAACGAAACAGCACCACTATTTAGTACCGCATAGAACGTAAAAAATATGAATACAAATTGCAGAGAATTGTAGAAATTCCATTCTTGATGCTTCCGTTATAAAACGTCGAGAAAGCGAGAGAACGAATTTGTGATTCAAAACAATCTAGCGAGAGAGAGAGAGAGAGAGAGAGAGAGGAGGGACCTTTAAAATATCAAACGTTATAAATCGTAAAAAGGATTAAGGCGAGCTATTTTTATAGTAAACATTTGCATAATTGTTACGAAATACGACATTGTACAATTTTTTTTTTCCTGTTGTAATATCTGTTTTTATTATTCTACCGAGCGAGAATAAAATTTCATCTGTTGACATCGTTTTAACCGAAAGATAAAAAAAAACCACCAATACGGTTCTCCTACGCAGGTATATATGAAAATAATCTTTTTAGATATAAATAAATAACGTTCACGTGCTCATTTCAGCTCATTTATATTCATTTTAATTCAACAACATCGAACACGACCTGAATGGAATGCCCGCGATAGTCAAATATATGAAAAAAAGAATGGAATGTACGACTTCGTACATACAATTGCTTCCTTAAGAGAGAATTTCCATTAGATTTAACGAGGTGCATGTTGTAGTACGAAGGTAGCGTGTTTACTTCCTTGAGAATACATCCTTATATTGTGGAGTCGCTCTCGCCACTATCCGGGCATAATTACGCAATAAACTCCGTGCAGGTGGAATTCAAATATATTTCATGAATTTTGTATAAAGTACAAAGTTCAAGAACAAGATTATGTAGATCAATTAGGTAGTAATTAGCCCGCAGTAATCCATTACCTACTAACAAATGTAAACATGTTTGAAAAACAAAATAATTTGCAGCTATGATTTGTGTATAATCTCAGGGCAACGCTTGATATTCCAAATAATCTTAGGCAACATTTATTAAAACTGTCGAATTTTTGTTCGGAAAGGCAAACTTCTTCAGGATAGATCTACGAGTAGTCTCTCCAAAGAGAACTTTGACTTATTTCTTCTGCAGGAAGAAGAGAATTGGTTACCATGGTAGGTATGATTAGTGCTGTAGGTATTGCTCTTCCACCTATCTACATCTTCCCGAGGTTGAGAAATATTGAAGACTATTTAGAAGGTGCTCCAGAACTAAGTGCCGCATTCGGAAATAAATCTGGGTGGATGACGGGTGATTTATTCCAAAAAACCCTAGAGCATATTGTGAAACACACAATATGCAATAAAGATCACAAAATATTCCTACTCATGAATAAGCATGAGTCACATTCAACTTTGGCAGCGATCCAATATGCTAATATGCAAACTCCAACCACTTGATGTTGGTTGGGGTTTTTGGTCCTATGAAAAGTAGATGTGTGGTTTCTTTCAATGATTGGATCCCCAAACCTTCAAAAACTCCATTTTTGGAATCATTTTCACTATCTAATATTGCAAGATCATTTGCAAAATTGGGACTGTGGCCACTCAATTCATTAGCTTTTGATGAAAATGATTTTGATGCCACTTATCGTTTTACCATGAACCGCCAACATCGACAACACGTCAATTCGATTTTCAATTGAGCCCTCACTATGGATGTAGATATGCTGAAAGTGCCCCGGAGCTGTTAATGACAAAAAAACTGATATGGGGCCGAATATGCCCCACTCTCCCTACCTGTTTTCGACGGTTGAGATTGTTAGAGTGAAAATCTGGGTGTGAAATATTCAGAATTCTGTATTTAAGAGCAAGAATCAAATTAAGTTTGTATTTTAAAGGGTGGTTTGACAAGTGAAGAAATCTTCCAGAACTAGTTTATAGTACGAGTCAAGTTTGACTATGTTATTATTATCCGTTATCACAGAGATATCCAAAATCTTTCTCGGTTTCGATGATGAATCTAAGACTTACGTTAAAGTTGTTTAAGATGTTAAGTACATTATCAAGCTTTGCTTCAGGAAGAGCCAGAAGAAGGTCGTCAACGTACTGGTATATGAATGGAAAATGAAAATCAACATTGGATTGACTTGGATAGTTCATAACCTTTGATTTGTGAATAAAAGGTTTTGTCATAGCAGAAATAGGTAGAACAAAAGAGAAAAGTGATAATGGTAACCTGATCTTGGGGTGTAGAGGTATATTGCGAAATGGAATTTTAATTTTGGGAAAGAATATGTCTAGAGGTATGTTAGTGAATAAAGAGACAACATCAAAAGAAGCCAATACAAAGCCAGGTGGCAATTGAAAGTTGTTGATCTTTGAGTGCAAATTCAAAACTATCTCTGACCCTAAAACAATTACGATCAGAAAAAGCCCTATCAATTATTTTGGAGATGTGTTTTCCTAGACTTTGAGTGGGGCTATTAGTACAAGATATGATAGATCTAAGAGGATGACCCTCTTTATGAACTTTGACTAGACCATAATACTTAGGTGAAATAGAATTATGTTTTGAGGTTTTTGGCCTCTTCTTCGGTAACATGCTCTTTAGTCTTGGGTAAGTTAATTAAAAAGTTATTTCTCTCTATTTTGAGAGTCGGATCTTTCGGCAGAACCTTGTAAGTAGTAAAGTCAGAGAGACTTGTAGTGATAAGAATCCCTGTTAATGGCTACAGTGGTGTTGCATTTATCAGCTCTAGTGATCAAGATATTAAAATTCTGCTTCAAAAACAAATTGACTTATTTATCAATTGGTGTGCTGATGGAAGAGGATTTAAAAACTGGGTTATGGGAAAAAATTGGTAATTAAGTACATGGCTTTAGCCCGGATTCTGTCTCTCTGAGAAACAGGGACACTAAAAACAAAAAGAATATGTCCTAAAGAATTTGTTCTTGCATAACACTTTTAAAGCGAAATGAAGATTTGAAATGGCTTTTACTATCAACTGGATTGAAAGATTTGACTATGACTTTGAAATTTAATACACAGAAGGCCTCAAGCATCAAAATTCTGATGACCTTTCAAGATCGTCCTTTTCAAGAAACTGTAATGCTGCAACGGTGTAGAAATTAGATTATTAGGTATTATTATTTTATGGCATAAAGGAAGAAGGAAGGAGGAAAACGAAGAAATTATGTCAAAAAAACCTAACGAGTGTAATCCAAACACTAGGGATTCAAGTCGAAAATCATGACATAATAGAGGTGAAGAGATTAGGTAAGCCTGGCAATGGAAAGGAAAGACCATTACAAGCTGAAATGAGTACCAAGAAACTAAGAACCGACATCCTAAGAGGAAAGAAAACTATGGAAAAATATGGATTGAAGGGGCATACCCGAAAGAAGTGATGGAGAAGCGTAGGGAATTGAAGGAGTACATGAGTAGAGAATGGGACAGAGGAAACAAAGCTGTCATTAGATACGATAAATTAATAATTGTGAAGTGAAAGCAAGATATAAACAAATGCAAGCAACACCCACAACAGGTACTAGAACGTTTAGCCAAAGATCTCCCGAGGAGGAAGAAACTGAACAAGAGGGAGAAAAACATTTGGACACAATTGGAAGACCGGCAAAAAGAATCCACAAAAACTAGTAAGTGGAAAGGACAGGAAAAAATTGATAAAGACCCAAGCAATGAACATGAACACGAATACTCAGACTCAAGGGCAACAAACGGGGAATATCAAATATGAGAATAAGAGGGAATGAAGAAGAGTTGGTAATGGAAGGAGCATGATCTACAAATACTATGAGTTAGCGAAACCAAGAAAGCGGGAAATGGAAAAGTGACACTGACAGACGGATACAGCCTGTACTACTCAGGAGTGCCAGAGAAACAAAGCGCTAAAGAAGGGGTGGGAATATTGGTCTCTGAGGAAATTGATAGAAGAAGTGGAAGTAACATATTGCATATTGTACAACTGTACGGACCTATAGAAGGCACGGATAATGAAGGACAAAATTAGAGAAGAAAATGAAAGAATAATATTGATGGGTGACTGGAACGCAAGGATAGGAAATGATGAAAATAGAGGAATGGGATGTATGGAACAACAGGAGAGGAAACCCGTGATGGAAGCTAGAAGATACGAGAAAATGAAAAAAGGAAGACCCAGAAAGACACGGCTAGAACAGATCGAAGAAAGGAAAAGAGAGAAAGGCAAAACAATGACCCAAATGAATGCAGCAGTGAAGGACTGGAAGACATGGAAGAGATGGATGAATAGTTAATAAATAGACTACCGACGCTCGAATGGGCATAAGGTATATGAAGAAGAAGAAGAAGAAGAAGAAGAAGAAGAAGAAGAAGAAGAAGAAGAAGAAGAAGAAGAAGAAGAAGAAGATATTATTATTATGGTATTCTCCACCCAGTATATCTAGAAAACAAAGATAAATCGACTCCTTTATTATATAAGATCCTATAAGAGTACTATTACAATTTTCCTCCCTCTTTAAATTCCCCAAATGATACTTCATCTTGCCCGAGATCAATGTGTCACACATACGTACTAGTCCCGGTGTAAGTGGACGCCTTACAGTCAGGTTCTTTTCATCTGTGGGTTCGAGTTGGCGGCGGTTGGAATAATCTTCGAGGGTGCTTTGTACGTACGTGCTCTATCTGGGTAGTGTTATTAAAATGCTAGTTGACCTATTTTCGTCGCACACTGCGAGACCATCTCCCGACCAGCCAGTGTACGTTGAAATTAGAAATGTGGTGCTGGGGCTGGGGAAGAGGGATGGGGAAAACTACGTAGGTGTTGCAAGGAGATTCATTTTAATTTTCGCGATCGTTTGTTACACGTTCGAAAACTTACGACGTGTCATCTATCACTAAAGATTTTTAATTTTTTTTTGTGATTAGTAAATAAAACCTTTACATTCAAAATAATGTAATACACCCTACGTGACGTGCATATATTAACCCCACCGCGATTCAGCTTCTTCCCAACTTCAAGGTTCGCGTAAATAATACCATCCCGTTGTGCAACGAACTCCTCAGTTCCTCACGGCTCTTAAAATTGGATGTTTCGTCGTGCGGAAATTTTATCATCACCTCTTACGAAAACTTCTTAATCCTCAGATATTCTAAGTATGTTTGCCTTTCATCCCCCGGAGTTGTGTCGTGCAAAAGTTTTATTTACGTAAAACCGACTCGACAATACCGGTGTGCGGCGTCGGTGATAAAGTTCGGTCTTTGTTACTACATAACTTTAGCGTTTAGTTTCCATTTGCTAATCCTGCGGTAAGCCGTAGTTTAACTACGCATCCTTATACGCCCAGAAGAGAGTGAACGTATTACATCATAATAAAGCTTACCATGTCCTTGGTGTCCTCGGTAAACGCGGCTCACCTATCGTAAAGGTCGTCAATCACGTCGTATGAGGGTTAACTCAGTATCTTCCAGATGTGTACACTTGCGAGGAGTAGGTCCTTAAGGATAGTAAACAGTAAACAAGGAAAAAAATTGGATATACAATAACATGGAGTGAGGTGTTAAAGCAACAGGATTTTACTAATTTTTTTAAACTGCATTAAGCTAAGTATGGAGGTTCTGGTGTCATAAGGGTGGTGCTTATTGAAGGTCTGCAAAGGATTGTCCATTTAAACCATAATCTCAACACCAACGAAAGTAATGAGGATCATTTTCGAGCTTGCCTCAATACAGTTAGTAATCTAGTTAGAAAATTATTTGGTCAGGTTGAAGGTTCTGGTCTCCTGGGTCCTCTCGCTTTTCATGGGTCGGACTTGATGTCCTTTGACCCTCTAACATTCAATAGCCTTCTATGCCTCTTGATGTTTAAAAATGATGTGAATCTCCAATTAATTCAGATTGGTCTTGGAGATGATAGCCCAGACCAAATATCCGCACGTTAGAATTGGCCTTAACATTGATTTGTACAGGGTCATCTTATTTCCGAGGTTGAGCCTGTTTTCCCTACCGAGGAGCGGGATCAACATGTTCCTGGCGGTGAAGATTCGTGCTTTAAGAAAGGTGTGACGTTTCCAGGTTAGTTTTTGGTCCTTGTGTGGGAATCCATCGGAGCACAGCTCTCCACCCCCCTCCAACCGAGATCCCTCTAGGCGCATTTATTTGCATTGATTTTCAACCGCCAGGAAGGGAGATGTAAACGGAGGATAGTCTCATTTCTGCATGACGTATAAACTGCAGTGTCGCCATCATAAACAGCTAGGTTGCATCCAGGTTCAGTTGGCAGATCTGCAACGTAGAGGAGAAAGAGCTCCGAGCCCAACATCGAGCCCTGAGGAACCCCCGATCCGATCGGAAGGCGACGAGACAGCATGCCAGAGCATCCCTTACCCTGAAGGACCTGCCGGAGAGATAAGAAAAGATCAATCTGATGAATTGTTGATTCCCCTGACCATCATTTTGTACAAGAGACCTTGATGCCAGATGGTATCAAAAGCTCTCTGTACGTCAAGAAATACCGGCCCTCTGTTCGAAGCCCCTTCGGATGGAATCGGTAGCCTCAGAAATTGGAAATCGGCAGAAAACTCAGCTCTAAATCCAAATTGTTCGTCGAGTAGACCTCCGTGATCGGTTATCTTCATCCGAAGCCTCTCGAGGATCACCGCTTCTGCTATTTTGGAGAGATTTGACAAGAGACTAATGGGGCGCACCTCCAAACGGATCGAATTTATGATAACAACTAGACGGTCTATGACCGGCAGTGGTAGACATTTGATGGCCTCATTTGTGATACCATCCTGTCCAGTAGCTTTTTTCCTCTTTCCGCTATTCATGATTTCTGAGACTTCCTCTCTGTTTGTGGGGCTTAGATGTTCGTCCGCAGGCTCAGGCAGCGTTTGAAGAAGCCTTTCAACAACCAGATCATTTGGTGGATTCGGATTTCCCATAAAGACATTTGCCGGATGGTCGAAGGTTCTGGTACAAATTATACTAATTTGTGCTGATTGAAGGTCTTCAGCATAATACAAAAATTTCATCTGCAGCCTAACATCCCTCGCAAAAGCCATACTAGGTAGGTAGTGGTTCTCTTTTACCACCCCCCTCAATTTATCCAAAATTGTTAAGTCTATAAGAGACTGTACAGATTGAGAATTAAAATCTCGAGCTCAACCAGATGATCACTTCGGTTTTAGGTTGGGGGTTGGTAACCAATTTTAATTTTCTACCCCTGAGTAATTCATTCCCATCTGGCATAGAGGAAAGAAACGATACTGGAGCAATTTTTTCTAGACATCGGCAACGGCTTTGACACAATTTGGTATCGAGATGTGTCAGATTTTGAACTGAATCCTGACTTCGTCATTCCAATAAGAATTTTCGGTGTCAAATGTCAATGCCAGCAGTTTACTTAAAGAGTAGCACAGGTGTCAATCCTGAGTTGGAAGTTTTTTCTTCTACAACCCTTGCTGTTTATGGCGATGATACATCTACAATAATCACTTGGCAGGATCGTGGACTGGATGAGGAAGTAAGATCCAAAAATCAAAGACAGTTAAATATCTGAGCCTTATGCTGGACAAGAAGCTCGCTTGGATAACAGAAAAAAGATAATCTAGACGAGACTGTCCACCCACCTTTCACCGCCCTCCTCTTAATCAAGTCTACAGGAACTCCATCGGATCTCAAATCAAGCAAACATTTTGCAGGAAATCAACAGAGAATCCAGATAATCAGGAGAAAATGAGCCAACTTTGAAAACAAAAATGATGTTTGGAGAGAGACTATTCTGATCAAAAGAAATCTCAGGAATGTGGATGACATCTGAACCTTCCAGCACATGGTCATCAACTTGGGCAATTTCTGGTAGCCTATTAACACTGCAACAGATCAAAAGTACTAACACGAACTGGTGTTCTTTCCAGGAACAAAAAAGGAGGAAATAAAATACAGACTTAACCGAAACGATTGAACCAAAATTAATTAGCAAGCTGTTGCAAATTTATTTCATAATTGGGTCGTGTTTGGGGGTATTTTAGTTTACATTGCACTAGAACTCTTTTTTTTTCAAAAACAAGCAGTGAAGTCCTGTCGAGAAAAAGGTAAAAATAAAAGATAAAACGTTAGATGTTATATTGTTCTCGTCTTTCACTTCTTATCGAAGAAACTCTAGCAATTTAGCCCCCATCCAGACTGACCCAGGCTGACCAATTTAAAAAATTTAAAAATTGGTGGGAAATTCAACTTGTCGTCATTTTTTTTTAGCTCACTCTGGTTGGATGTTGTAAAGAATAAATAGTTTGTGATTATATACTCAAACATCTTTTATTTTGAAAAATTATCTAGGGTGGTGGCTCAGTATTATGGTGACCTGGTTTTGCAGAGGTGATGACTGAGTCGTAACGATTCATGTGATTGTTCAGAGTTAGGACATCCAAACCGCTATTGATTTGCATGTAATGTTAAGCTTTAAAATGTTCACTTTCTTAATTTAAATGTAATATAAATAATAATAAATAAATTACCTAAACCAGATCGCCCTCTCCTATATCGGTAGAGCATGAATCGCACGATAACTTACCTGAAAAAAAAAGGAATACATTAAAACGATTCATTCACAAGAAGCAGGCGCCAATTATCAGCTTAACATTTATGAACCTTAAAATGTATTATCCACCATAATAATAAACACCGGTTTACACAAATAATCTATCCCATCTTAAACGGTAAAGTAAACAGACGTATAGAGAGACGGACAATAACCCAGCGAAATGGGTTCGAAAGAGAAAGTTTATGTTGAGTAAATAAATCTTATAAGAATACACCTTTCATGCCGTACATATACAGGATTTATGTGACGTTTTGCAGCATTTATCCATTTATGAATGTGTAGAATGGACGTTTCAGAAACGGTAGAATTGAATAACAGCCGCACTAGCTGGCACATCGGAAAATGAAGACCCGCATCAAAGGCTTCCGCTAGCTGTTTGTGTCACCAAAAGGATTCCCTATCGATCGTACAATTTAGGCGGTTGCTGCTTTAAATTTTAAAGTACCTACCTAAAGCCCCCCTTCCCTCCCCCCGCTTATGCGTAAGCAACTATCCGAATCAATACCATATCGTTTTATAAATATATATTTTGGTCCTTATTAAAAAGTTTTCATAAAGCAATATTCGTGATGCTTATAAAAGATTATCCTTCTTCGCATATACATACATATTGCATGAAATTGATGAATATCTTTTCGACGCCACGATATTTCGAAATTTAGTTCGCGTGATCGTGATTATATAACAACATGCGAAATACTTTATTCTCACGTCAAACTAAGCAGTATTGTTCGTAATTATATTTAAACAGTTCTTTGTTTTCCCTATAATTCAAGCTCACATTAAATCAAACTCATGCAAACACACAATTAAGCCGTACATTATATATTAGCCCGTACACAATTATCTAACCTCAATTTTTTCTGCACAATTTTACATTAAATATGTCAAAATTAACACAAAGTTGATTAAGTACATTGTTATGGTGTCTGTTGAACCTCCATTCTTCAGAGGTTAGTCTTAGCAGCACAGATCCGAGATGGGCAAAGACGTAATAGATTAACAGTTTGAGATTCAGAGAAGAAGACTCCTGTTGCACATTACCGAATAGACGATCGAAGCTCCTAGATGATGTGAAAATAGCGCCCTGAATCCTGGCAAACGTTGGGCCGAGAACCGAGCCGTATGCAATGCCTCCAAACACCATGGACGACGTGGAATCCTCCACTCTGAACACGAAGTTACGATCTTGCATGACCACCATTTTATAAATAAGTCCACGGTACCACACCATGTCGAAAACACCTGCGAAATCAAGAAACGTCGCTTCCAATGATGCGAAAGAACTGAAACTTAGCGGATTGAGGATGGTGGATTCAGCAATTTTCGAAAAGTTGGCGGTGGTTCTGTGGGAGTATCAAATCTTGACCTCTTCTTGGTATGGCCGAGATCAGGATGTGTCGTTTCCAGGAGGGGGCCTGGACGCAATGTTACGCTGGTCCACTAGATAGCGCTTGAAGATCAACGAGGCGAACTGCCAGGCCCCTCCTATAATCTCGGAATGACCCTTGACAGCAGGCTGACTCTCCGTCAACATGTCAGCAAAAAAGTCCTTATATATTACATCCTCCTGCGTCCCGTGCTCACTTACGGGGTGCGCTGACTTGGCCGTATGTGGTCAAGACACATCTAAAACGACTAATACAGGCCCAACAAAGTAAGGTATTGAGGATGATCGTGAGTGCCCCGTGGTTCATAAGAAACACAGACCTGCGCAGGGACCTGAAGATACCATCGCTGCACCAACATGCAATAAAGCTGAGCAGAATGGGCAAGTCCTCCAACCCAATCGTCTCATCGTTCTCATCCATCAGAACCGAGACTAACTTCCAACTCATTCCCACAAAGAAAACAGACTATACCTGCATCTAAATAACTCAATGGTAGACATAAGGGCTTAGGAGCTTTGCTCAGCCTTAGGGAGAGTATGTAGGACCGCGGCCACAGCGGATCAGGATCTCCAGTGCATAGACCGGAAGTCTTCCGATAGTTATAAATTAGTCTACGATGCCACACCATGTCAATAAAACGTTCGAAATCAAGAAACACCGTTCCAATCGTCTCTCGAGTCTCAAAAGTATTACGAATTGCTTCCGTGACGCGGAAGAGCTGAAACTCGATGGCTGGACTCTAACGAAAACCGAATTTCCCGTCCTGTATGATGGTGTGTAGAAGGAGCTCGGCCTAAAGGCTGCTGAGGATGGTAGATTACACAATTTCCGAGAGGTTGTACAGAAAAGAGAGGAAGTATCGAATCTAGACCTCTTCTTTGGAGGGTGACATTGATGGCAGAGATCAGGATTTCCAGCTCAGAGTCTTCGAGATCTGATAAAGATTTTGATCTTGTTAAGGGCAATCTTAGGGAGACTTTCCCCATTAGATTTTTAGATTTAGATGTGATTAAGGGTGATATTGCCCTGTTGATCTATTGTGCCCTCCTTGCATGAGATGTAAGCTGTTGGGGTTTGTACGCTCTCAGAGCTCCCCATCCAGTCTAATAGGAAACTGCAATAACTGTGATGGTTTTAGAGAAGATATTTCTTCCTAGTCATACAGACAAGGTGTTTGCCGAAATAATCTTTATTAGTTATCCGTCTTAGGAGTCATCATCGACCAAAACCCCAAACAGCGACTGGAAATGATTAGCCAAGAGCTCAAACCCTAAACTCGGCGTCAGACGAGTCCCTTCTCATTTCAGTTGGCTCAACTATAAAATTTTGTTATTAGGTACTTCTTTTTTTTTAATATTATAGAAAAATACGAGATCTGTAGGATATTTTAGGTTATTAGTTGATTAAGAGGGTATAGGTTTAATAATATTGCCAGAAAAAGTAAATTTACTGAAACAGATAGACGAACACTACGAAGAATTGACGAGCATAACAGACGTGCAAATTATTTGCAACTAATTGGGGTGAAATTGTCGGAAAGCAAATTTCTAGATCCACGTGTCATAGAGAGAGGTTCGTAAGCCAGGATTTGGCACTTACAAGATATTTGATTGTAAAAGAACTGTTGAAATTGGAAAAATTATTTCTTCTAAAAGATTGTTCTCAATTGCCCGTTTTGTTTAAGGCAAAAGAAAAGTCTCTTTTAACAAAAGAGCAGAAGAAAAATAGATTAAGATGATCAATCAAAAGAACATAAAAGTTGGACAACAGAACAATGACGTGCAGTACAATGGAGCGATGAGGCCCGACTCGTAGTTTGTGTAGGAAAATGAAGCTTTTCATTCGGACTGTTTAAAAAGAAAAGTAAAATATTCTGCCTCACTGATGGTCTGGGGTAGCATGTTTTTCAAAGCGATGGGAAAACTTAATTTTATTGAAGACATAGTGAACACAGAAAAATATTTGGACACTTTAGAGGAATCGTTGGATATCCGGACAAGATTTTTTGTTTCAGCAAGACGGAGCTGCATGCCACACTTCTAAAAGAGCTTTAAAATGGATGGAAGACTTCAAAATACCACTTTTATAATGGATTTCAAGTAGTCCAACTTTATCACCGATTGAAACGTTAATAATCCCTGAGTTGAAGCAGAAACTACAGGAAATTTGCGTATAATTAGCTGACCTATAGAAGCAAAGCAGTTTTATCAAGTGCTGGATGGCACATCCACTTCGGGTAAAACAATAAATCAGGCAATGTTCTGTAACAACATCTAGCCTGAATAATGTTCCAATTAAAGTTTATGTAGTGTAATTAACTGCCTAGATAATATTTCCCCTATTTGCCTGAAATTATGCACAACCCAATCGCAATTAAAATTTATGTGCCCTATTTTTAACCATAACATCCTTCGGATACACAATCCGTCCCGGGTAATACCTGCATACATATATCAGAGCATTTACATTCTATACCACGATAATAATTAGTTTATTTCGCAGTCGGGGTGGTCGTCTCTGCGCGTGAATCATCCAAATAACACCTTCATTGCGGCTAGGCGGTAATGGTAAAGCACTGGAAGCGAAATTGTAGTCCGCACGAGATTTGACGTAATATTCCAATGATATCGGGCACTTATCCGCATGCAAATAGCAAGTAATATGCAGACGCAGATGAAAAGACCGCTTCGGTTACTAACAAAAATAAAATAATAAAAAAAAGTGTGAAGCGTACGATTACGACACCCGCAGAATCCATGTCGCTGCAAGTCTCGCGTTTATGATTCCGAACGGGCGACGCGCACACAATAGAAATATTATTCATTGTGAAAGAAAAAAAAAGTGTCCATAAATACCCGGCGTTGTGGTAGGTGTGTTACGCTGAATAGCAACGTCGCATTGATTGTAGACAATGAGCCGGGACTCCCCTCCCCCTCACTGGTCTGGTTTGGGTGGGGTAGTCGGGTTTAAACATCGTAAATTCCACAGGAAATAGATATCCGGAAATGCGCATTACGTAATCGTGAAATGCAACGTTAAATCATCGCGCTTTAGTTGCTCGGAAACTGGAAGGAATGAGGAGGACTACATTGTCGGATCCACGGGATGAATGAATCTAAAATATGTCTTTTAATATCTGCTGGTAATATTAGAGGATTTAAGCGTTCCAATTTGTAAGTGCATAGGAGTGAATATTACTCGGGGAGATTCTTGTAAAATGAGATTGCGATAAGATTCTGCATGTTCATGCTGATAAACGCATTTAACAACAATTAATTATAATTAACCTGAATTTGCAACTTCATTTTTTTTATCTAAACTTGAAGATTGTAGTAAATAGTCAAGTAGGGTGCTGCAGAAGGCAGTGTTGATCTGGATCCGCAAGATTTTTTTGTAAATTTGTTAGGAAACCCCAAAAACAACCATCAATAAAATCACAAGAAACATGCTAAGAAGGGCAGTACAAAGACTTCCAATTGGAGCAGAAATAAACAAAACTTTTCAAGTGAAATGAAAATAAATCAACTACAGTAGAACCTCTCAAACCCGACCTGCCGAAACCCGTTCCTCTACTAAACCGGACCCCAACTGTAGATGCAAACGATTTCTTAATCTTTCACGTTTTTACAACTTTTCAGAGAACTCAGTTTGCTATTAGATGTCCGCCGATGATATTGAAAATGTCTAGAAAACGAAAAAATATTACTTCTTCGTTAAAACAAAAACTGGGTGCACTTGATAGGCAAGAGGATGGTTTAGAAGGAGGCCAAATGGCTAGTGGTTGGTTGAGAAGCCAGGTAAACAATAAAAAAGCACTGATTTCGTCCCTGAAGTTATAAAACATTTAAAATCGAGAGGTCTTGCCCAGAAAACCCAACTTGTTTTGGATAATGCTCCGTCACATCTAAATATGACAGAGTTGACGAAGGGCGAAATAAAAGCAATGTTATTTACATGATAGCAAAAGCTTGGGATGATATTGTTCCCACAACATTATCTAAATCTTGGCGAAAACTTTGGCCTAATATTAAAAATGACATAGAAGAAGCTGAACAAAAAGAAGAGAAAGAAAAAGAACGAGTTGAAGAAGGAGAATCGGAAACCGAACTGCAGTAGACTAACGTCCAAAATTGGCTAGTTGCCGATGATGAGGGCTATCACAATATCAATGACGAAGGAATTTTAGACAATATCAAAGGGCTGTAGAACGATTTTAAAAGTTACGCACTCTACAGCTCTAGAGGCCCTCGACAAGATTCTTTAGTATGTAGAAGAACAAGACTTGTCTACACCAGTCGATATAATCTGGATTAAAAAGTGGAGGGAGCAAGCGACAACCAGAAAAAGGTCCACATTAAAGCAAGATAAAATAACAAACATTTTTACATGAATGGTAATTTAATTTTTTTTCCTATGCAAATTTCATTTCTCTTCTAAAACTCGACCTTTTCGCAAACCCGACTTATACATGGTCCCGTCCCGGTCGAGTTTAAGAGGTTCTACTGTATTAGAAGCGGAGCACGTGGTTTCGATCTCCCAAATCTCGTAAGTACAACTCCGAATGCAAGATCTAATTACATCTCAATTTGCATCTCCACCTTAATTGTATGTATAGTTCCTCCCATAATGGACTAATTCCAACCCCATGTCCAACCACTAGCGGACAAGGTCGGATGTAGCACACCGCAAGGCACTACAAGTTGAGCTGAGGAGACCTGGGAGGTCAAAACCACGTCGACCGCTTCTAATTCTTGATCTATCTTCATTGCAGTTTTTGGTTTCTGCATTTCTGGACGTTTCCAAATGAAGAGAGAGGACTACACAATGACAAAAAAAACAAAAAGCCAAATGAATTTTGACTCAAAATGGATTAACTTGACACAATACCAATATAGCAATGTAAGCGAAGCTATAAAGTTGCAGAACGAGCCTCTGCCTCTCAAGAAAAATAAATGCCACCATTTTCAAACCATAAGAGCTGTCAACGATGAAGATTATCATGGATTTTACAACGTAATACGACACTAGTTTTAGAAGCATTAGTTACAGCAATTTTGCCATTCCATGGATGTTGACAGGAGACAAGACCAACCAGGAAATTTTGAAACGATCACCAATTTCTTCTGAATTATTGCGTTGCTCAGTTACGCCAATCCTCTAACAGTCCTAAGATTTCTGGCTGATGTAGAGGCGATCTGTTAGCTATTCTGAAAGCTAAATTTGAGTATTATTTCCGAAAATTAGAAAATCCCAAGAGGAGTGGTTCAATAAACAGCACACCAACGCCACTGACGAAATATATATTACTTGACAAGTACCTACTGGTTACCGATATTACTTTTTCAGGGAAACATTCTTTAAAGATTACCAGAAAAGTTTCATTAAAGCTTCTAAAGCAATCTAATTGTTTGTTTACATAATCTCAAACACTCAAGCACCTCTCTAAGACGACATAGAACCGCCATGTAATTCTCTTTCAATAAAATCATGATAAAATAATCTTGATTGATCAGGAAAAGAGATATCAGACCTGAGTGGCCTTAAAGTTACACAAAACCTAGCCAAAAACGATGATTAGTGTCCAGTGACACTTAAACCATCAAAGCAAGCAACAAATACCGATCAAAACAAGTATAGGCTGACAACTCTCAGTCCACCTTTTTGGGGCATCGAATCAGCAATAGAGTTTGTGGGCAAAACATAATATGCTAAGGCTTTATAGTTTAGTTCATCGTTTGTCAATTAGCTGACGCCTTGGATGGGTTTCGCGTTTAAATTTTAATACATTCTTAGGTTGGTAAACTCCTCTGGAAGTTTTCTAGGAAGATAGTGCAAAATCTAAAAAGTTAAAAGCCAAAACGTAAGAAGATTCCAACTCTGGACCTGACGACAAAATTGAAGTCAGTTGGTTTTGTTTGACCACAGGCTTAATGTGGGGCAGAGCAAAAATAAGCAAGGCCAAACAAAGCCAAATAATGATTCACTTTTTAGATAGAAGTGCAATATTAGGGACGCTGGCGTGTCAATGTTTGTTGCAGCATAGTAGAGGATACAATCATTGAACCAAATTTCTTTAACCAACCACTAACTGATAATCTGTTTTCGGAGTTCATCCATAATGAATACCTGTTCTACGGGAAAGTGTACTTCTTGAAACCAGGCAAAATATGTTCCTTCAACTGGCAATGGGTGGCCGCCACATTTTTCAATTAATGTTCAGTGACATTTAGATAAAATATATCTAAACCGATGGATAGAAAGGAGACGCCTCTTGCCGAGACTGACTTGTGGAGCCGACCAAAATTTCTTGCCTTTCAAATGAGATCTACGACAAGGTAAGCTATGCCATTCATGGCCTAACATCAGTAGAAGTAGAAGCTATTAGTACTTTAGCTACCCATGAACACCTCGGGCAATGTGTGAATATTGAAGGCAATTACTTTTACGGTTAACTTGATTATATTATATTAATGATTGTATTTATTGTTTTGTCTTAACCTTTTAGTTTTTTTGCGATGAGTTAAGCACGGATAGAGATATCGAGATGCGGTTTTCAGCCAAATATAGGTTATGTAACGCTACTTAAGAATCCGTAACCCTTAAAGTCCTAGCGTTCGTCGCACTTTTCGCAAGCTTTGAGAGGTGGTCAAACGATCTCTGATAGCAATCAAATTACAAAACTAATATTTTTTCGGATTTGACAAATTTAACCTTAATTGTGCGTTTGCAGTGTTGCCAATGAAAAAAAATATAGTATAACAATTGAAAATTTAGAGTTATTAAAAATGGAGTCCTACATGAAAGAATAATACGTTTTAATTATTAATATTTTAAAAACAATTCGCAATTTTTATACAAAATATGGTCGAAATTCTTCATTAACATAAATTCTCTGACCGTTCATCAACAAGTCATTCACACAAATAATAGAAGCAATTCGTGAGAATGTTGTGGTGAGAGTCCACGAACATCAATTCGGTACAGCAGTCAAGAATTGAACATTTCAAGAGGCTCTCTATAGCATATTGTCACGATTGCATCTTCACGCTTACTGACCACTCACAGCGAAGACAGTTCGTAGAAGAGATTATGAAATAACAACAGGTGGATGCCGATTTTTCAAACAAAATCACTTCCAGTGACGAAGCTGATTTTCATCTTGATGGTTTCGTTAATCCTGAAAATTGTCACATTTGGGGTTCAGAAAATTGATAAGAGATTGAGAAACAAATGCATCCACAGCTTGACCCTATTTGGTGCAAATTTTGGACTGGGGGCATCATCGAGCTAATGGTGCTTGTTATCGTAAGAGTTGGTCAAACGAGACATGACCTTTTTTTTTCCGACTATTATTAAGATTTCAAAAAAATAATTTGGTGGTCAATCATGGTCAATAAATGGTCAATCCTTTCTAGCACTTTTGTCGATTTTTGACCACTTTGTGGTGCCAACTTCGCGGACCTGCTGTTAACAATGCATGGCAAATTCATAGAAAGGCAAACCATTCTGCTATGACACAATTGATGTTCCGAAGAGAAGTAGCATCTGCTTCTAAAGGTGCAGGTAGGCCAGCTACTTCAAAATCAAGCTTATCATTGAATCGAATTTCGGATCATATAAGATGTGATTATACTGATCATCTTATTATTGAAGGCGAGGATGTGCAGGAGAAGGCTGCACTATGGGCTTACACTATCTGCAAAAAATGTGATGTAGGACTTTGTGTATTTTGTTTTTCAATATGTCATACTACATAATTCTTATAATTACTAATACAGATGAACGTATACATAACTGGGCACTGCATTATAATGAATAAATTAATAAACATGTAGGTGGTGGCTTAATATGCATTTTACATGCATTTAAATTCACTGAAATAAACTGCAATAAATTTACCGCTTTCAACTAACTCTACATTGCAAGCATTAAGAAACAGATCGGTATAATTGCTAGGTAGCAACAAAGTTGCATTTTGTTTTATCGGGAGATTAATAGGTAACCGATTGGAATGAGGAATTTCATTTCTTCACTTATCAGTTGTTTATATTAAGTCGGTATTAAGCTGTGTATCACTATACGTAAGTACATATAGTTATAAATTAACTGAATTTTATTACATTCACATCTACACCTTAAGTAATAAAAGCCCTCCATGAAAATTATGGATGGATATTTATTATGTCAGTTGTGTAAATCTAGGATGGGTGGGCAGGTGTTTCGAGTGTCTTCTCCGGCATTAAGAGACGAAAACTGGCTCAGCTTACACACACACCATCTTGATGCCTTCTGACGCTAGTTATGGACATAGTTCGATCGTGGGAACCGAGATTACCGCGAACCAATGCCGTGTACAGAATGTATTAAACGTTATATTGAAGGTATCATCAATTCTAGTAATTTATTACACTACATATAGTTGTCCTGCATGTCTTTAGATACAAATTAAAGAGTGTTTAATAGTGAATGGTTGTATGCATGAGCTTAAGTCTATGTAATGAAGAACTAAATAGATACATTAACTTCGTGTACTACACGGCTATACTTTTAAATCTAATAGTCACTTGAGATTATAGAAGGAGAAAACTAATATCACATTCTGGATTAATTCTCTCATTAAAAATAACTACACAATAACGAGTGTAATGTTTAGATTAATGGGATATCGTTCAATACGATAAAAAGAAGAGATTTTACCTTAAAACTTAACAAGAGAATGTGGCACACAATTTTAAATTTACTACCACTTCATTACAACACGGCGTATTACAAAATCGCCTAAATAAAATTTTCTTATAACGAAGACTATTAATCATGGAACAGACAAATGTCAGCGCCAACTTTCTAAATTTAATAAACATTCGAATTCGTACTTGTTAAGCTTAAAAAGTCGATGTGGGTCAGTTTATTCTATATACTTCACATTTTCAATATATACTGAGCGCATAAACTTAGATAAACATCTACTTTAGAATTGGAAATTTTGTGTTTAAAAGGATAAAATAAATAATTGAGCGTCTCGAATAAAACATATTATTTATATAACCAGAATTAGCTCCATGTAGAGGAGCCAAATCGAAACTAAAACAAAGGACTTTAAAATTTTCTCTCCAGATATATGTAGAAGCTGCACCAGTCGAAAGAATTAAAACGTTATAAAAAATTGAAGATTGAAGTTTTAAACTTAATGGGTCGTTTTGTGGAAATTATTAATTTTTTTGCCTGACTAATCGATCAGTCCACAATAGTAGTCCTGAGTCCCCATCATGGCACAGATCTCATTTCTGAGCTGCAAGGGAAGGTAATCTTTCCAGACAATGGTTAGCATCGCAATATTGAATCCTGATCTGAAATGGTGGTGGAGGGTTAGGGCGTTGATCTTTGAGGCGCTGACAATCTCTTGCATCATGCTCATCACCGCAAACGATGCATTTACGTTGCTGGGAGTGGAAGTACTGCTCAAGACACGGTTTAGCCTTCAACGGCTCGAGCGATATGTTCAGAGACAGGATCTCCTTTTAGATTTTAATCAGGAAACGGAGATTCAGGGAATTCAGGAGCGAAACCCAGAATTTCTAAATTTGTCTTGATTTGGTCAAATTGAACGAAACCCAACATTCTAAATCTTCTCGGATGCCAATTAGTAAGTGTGGAATGAAATTCTGTCGTTAGTGAAAAACTTATCGATACAGTGTTGATTGATGATTGATTGATTGATTGATTGCTATCAAGGCAGGGCAGTCTCTAATTGTCCCTAACACTGCGGCCCACTTAGCCTATTGTGTTATTCCTGCCTTGATTCCGTTTTACTCAAACAGGTTAGTTCCCTCGATCAGGTTTAGAAGCCTATTTGGTAAATCTTTCTCCACTGGTAGATCAAATGCGCTTTGCAAAGTAACCCTACGTTGACTTAGTGCCACGCATTCGAAGATGATATGAAAGGCTGTTTCCTCCTCTTCATTGCAGAGTCTGCATAGGGGTTCATCTTTATAGATCCCCATCTTGTGCAGATGACCTCTTAGACAGCCGTGTCCTGTTAATAGACATGTCACTGCCCTAAGCTGAGTCCTGTTTAATGCAAGTAAGTCGGCAGTTAGTCGTGGTGACGGTCGTTCCATCATCCGTTTGCTGTGTCTTTGTCCAGCTACATGGTTCCAATTTAGTTGGTGTTGTTTTATAATCCACTCATTAATTGTGATACCCAGACCTGGCTCCGGCCTGGTGAATTTAATTTGGGAACCTTCCCTCGCTAGCTGGTCTGCGGTTTCGTTGCCTGCTATACCCCTGTGTCCCGGCACCCACACCAAGGTGACCTTGTTGTCTCTGGCCAGGACAGTTAGGTTTTGCAGACACACCCATACTAGTTTGGAGGCTATGTAATAAGATGCTAGAGCCTTTAAGGCTGCCTGACTGTCAGAGAGAATACAGATCGCCTGCCCTCGCGGTTGGCGGCGTAGACTACACAGCGTTGGTTGGCTTTCTAATGTTTTTGCAGGATCACGCGAATTGGAGGCAGATCTGGACAGGATTTGCAGATTGATTTGATCTGTATGTTAAAGTCTTATCAAAATTGATGCCATTATTTGCGTGCGTCAGTCTCTTCCTATTGAGAGTCGCTGCATGAGTACTAGAATCACCGGAATGGCGGAGAGTGCACCAATGCCTCAACCACGGTTGCCTCTTCTAATTGAGAGATCTTCAAGTTTTATTGAGAACAAACTTAAGTAACATGGCGATGGCACGGAAAGGTCTATCATTGAGAGGTTGACAGATCGATCTGTGGCGGATTAATGCGGGGGTTGGTTAGTAGGCTACTAGTCCCTACCATCGCCAATGCCATCTCGATGTAATGAATGTTTGACGGTTGGCTAAATACAAATGTCTCTGAGGCTGTGAAACATTATTTTATGAGTTGTGGTCAACTAAATATGATGCTTTGGATAAACCAGAATTTTTTCTCGCGATTAGAATCTTATTCTCCAGCAATACAAAAATTATTCACAGTGAACTGATGTAGTAATTGATCCTTCAAAAAAATAGCTGGATGTAAAGTCATTGATTTGTAATTATTAGGCTGGTAGATCGTTCTGTTCTGTGAGCTGGTACAATTTTAGAAATTTTGAATTTATTAGGAAATGGCTCGGTAGTAAGGTGGGAGGGACCAAACTTATTGTAATCAAAGTTATAATAAGATTGGTATACTCTACTTCCTCATAAGACGACGTGCTTTATAATGACAGATAAGCTAATTGTGTTGAACAGTACGTAGCCAGTGGAGAAAACACCAACGGTAAATAAAATTTATCTTCTAAACATCGTTACGGCTTAGTTCTTTTTTTGGTTTCTTCTTCGCTCTCCTATGGTTTAGACTATCTCACAATCAGTTCATCAGCGTTTATTTAAGAGGGAGTTCAGATAGGAATTGAAAGATGACAGAATTTTTGACAAAATGAACTATCCACAGAAAAACCGATGATACTCGTGAATAAGGATATTACATCAAATAGTCTTCAGGCTTTCACGGCCGCTGTTGATAGCTGCTCTTCAGTTCTCGGGATCTCTGCCGTGTAGAAAGTTTGTGAGCAGCCCTCTTCAAGGTCTGACAAAAATTAACCGATGGGTGTTTAAACGATGATTTTCTTGTATTTTTGTGATTTAGATGAGACATGAAACAATCAGCGGTACCATTTTCAGCGTTTGACCATTTCTCAAAGTTTATGAAGAGCGCGATGAACTTTAAAAACTCCATTAAAGGTAACCTCAAGGGCGGAGAAACCTTAACTGGTGGGCAGTCAAACGATAATTTTTCTATTTTATATGAATATATAGAGACATGATGCAATAAGTCGTAATGTTTCGGCATTTGACCATCTAATTTTGTAATAGTTTTTTTTTTGAAAATCTTGTAAATGTAAAAGTTCTATATTTCAAGCATTTCCCCCATGAGATCCCAAAATATGGGTATAGTGGTTATACCTTAAACAAAAAACGGTCAAAAGAAATCGCTCATCATGGTCATTGTAGGTCCGCGAAGTTGGCACCACAAAGTGGTAAAAAATCGACAAAATGCTAGAAAGGATTGACCATTTATTGACCACCAGTGGGTGGATGGATTTAATGTCATTTCATTAAAGATATTAACTTGTTTTTTTTTTCATTTTTTTCGATTATTAAAAAAATTATTCAGTGGTCAATCATGGTCAAACGTTGGTGAATCCTATCGTGCAACAAAATTTTAGTGTTTGTAGTAAACAAAAATCGAAAAAACTTTTTTTGAAAATTTTGAAAATGTGAAAGGTTGATCGAGCATGGTCAATCGATTGTCAATCGTATCCGATGAACAAAATGTCTATCCCAATAAATGGTCAATCTAGCATTTTTGTCGATTTTTGACTACTTTGTGGTGCCAACTTCGCGGACTTAGTCATTGTTCATGGACTTAGGATCCACATGGAGCACTACCAGCTAAGCACTCGTTACTTCAAAATTCAAATCCGCAATCTAAAAATGGCATAGACTATTTTACGAAGATTGGATGCTTCAAACGACTTGGATGCTTCAAATTATAATACCTGGTGATGAGTGTCGTTAGCAAAATTTAATTCGAAAAAAATTTCAATCAATAATTTATACATTCACCGCAAAAATTAAAAAATATATACATATTTCGATGTAGAAACAAAGCGGAGTAGATGAAATCGATTTCGTTTCAAACTTTAATTAAATCTATTTTCAAACGTACACCAATTAAAAGTTAAGCTTATTAATTAACAGCTTCACGATTTAGTATCTGTGTCAACGCCGTCTGGTTAAAATGGGAACCGTATGCTAATCTGTGTTTACAAAAATAATACATTTTTAACGAGGTAGGTACGATCTCGTTCTGTACCAATGGACCTACATAGATGAGTTTTTCGTGTTTTTACATTTTTTAAATGCCGTTTCCTCTAACTTGATATTTGCAAAACAGATTTTTGCAAAATTTTCAATAATAATACTAACTTGTTTGTAAATAAAACCAAAGTTATAAATTATGATAATCATACGCTATATTTTTGCATATTTCATGCATGCTTGGACGCAGAAAAGGAATATATGTACGCACGCCATTTACTACTGTAAATTACTGCTGTAATAAATTTCTTATCGGTTTAAATAGGTTAGTTTTTAAACTGGTAACTGGTGAATGTTGCATAGTTTTATGCTTTCAAACGAATATTGTTGCAGATAAGCGTTTCATAACACATTTGACTTGTTTTCCAGTTTTTATTACCTACACCAGAAATACATAGACGTTAGATAAGATACAGGGTGATGCAAGTCTCGAAATTTTATTTATATTAGTTAAAATTATTTAAAATAAACTTTTTCTTGAGATGCTACTGTTAAAAAAGATTGACTTTCAAAAATTAAGTCACTTACTAAGACTGGCAAAGACAGAGGCACTCCAATTGTCATCAAAAGCAACCTAATACACATGGTGGTGGACTCTCCAAACTTGCCGATTTTAGAGGTCACAGCAAATAAGGTGGAAATACAGAAATACAAAATGGTGTTCAACTTCTTTCAGAATTAATGTTGCAGGTGCAAAGCATGGCCGAGCTATCATCCAACCATAATCCGGTGATAGACGCACTGGAAATGAAATCTCCTTTTTATAAAAAGTAACAAGAACCTAAACTCTTTCTATGAGGTTGACGTGCTTGCCAAAGAACTAGATAATCAAAAAAAAAAACCTTATTGGTGAGTAGTATATTTCCTTAGAGCACAAATAAGGAACTACACAAAAAACTACCGAAACAGCTCAAAATTCGCTGAACTCAATTGATGTGGAATTGGCTAAGGAGGTACGAACAAATCTAAAAAGACGTGAGGAACAGGTTCTGCAACAAACCAAGATCAAGTTCCTGAACATCGACGACCTCTCTTGCATTTATTTGGAGGCTGTCAAAAATTCTAAAGAAAAACAGCGCAAATAACGAACTCCGTCCTTATAGAGGATAAAATTCAATTTTTTTGGCAAGTCACCCCAACAAGGATGATAAAACGGATAGCTTAATGGAGGAAACTTTGCTTCCACTGCCGATTCTCGACAAGCACGGACGAAGTTTCAACAATAATTAAGTCGAAAAGGAAGAAAAATGCACCTTGGAGCACTGGCACTTCTCCTCCAGTTATTGATCCCCTAGCATCCTCGATTGGTGCCACCCCATTAACCTTTCCTCCAAGATTTCTATGATCTCTTTAAGCGGACATTCTTGACAAGCTTCAGAGAGGAAGGTGGGAAGAGGGGTGGGACCTAATATCCGATATACAGGATGCCCATTCGAAAACGAAACGGCATTGATTTTGGACATTTAATATATACAGGGTGTTTCATAATATATGCGCAGGACTACGGGATGTGATAGCTTGTCCAAAAATTTGAAAAAAAAGTTTCTATCAACTTACCTTCTAAAATGCACCATTTTCGAGATACAGGGTGTTGAAATTTAATTAAAAAAATTCGTTTTCTATTAAATTTATTATTTCCGGAACGGTTTATCCTAAAGAAAACAGCTTTTGTAACCACTTTCTACTTATAATAAGCTAATTTTGAAGGGGTAGTGGTTGTTTTTCTCCCTAACTTCTACGCCACTGGAAAAAGTACGGTTTTGAGACGCCTATTTGAATCACCAATGTTTTCTACACAAAAAAGGTACTGTTAGTCATGAGCTCTAAAGTTGACCGTTTTCTTTACGATAAAATACTCAGACACGTCAACTTTGTTTTTGAGGGGGACATTTATTAGGCGTACAAGCAAACCCTCATCTGCAACCCCTTGGGCAGGGTGGAACTGACGCCAAAAATCTTAAATGGAAAGGGGGGTTGAGTTGTACCTCGATTGAAAGTTCTTTCGATCTCTTTACCAGATTTTTGGCGTCAGTTCCACCCTGCCCAAGGGGTTGCAGATGAGGGTTTGCTTGTACGCCTAATAAATGTCCCCCTCAAAAACAAAGTTGACGTGTCTGAGCATTTCATTTTTAGATGACATTAAATATCCAAAATCACTGCCGTTTCGTTTTCGAATGACCACCCTGTATGTACTAACGATATTGTTTGGCATCAGATTTTACTATTTCAGATGATACATACATGTTTTCAGCGGATGGGGGTTCCTCAGGAATCGATATTAGGACCGGGATTGTTTCTAATATGTTAGGTAAACAACTGTCAAATTGACAGCTAAAAATCGATTAAATTTGGAGATAGAATAGAGATGAAGGCAATGTAGAGATAATATGAAACATCGGGAACTTGAACAAGCTATTTTTTAACTGTCAAATAATGATGACTTCAAAGGGACACGAATACCATTCAATGCCAAAAGATGGAATGGAGCAATGGTAGAACTATACAAACAGTTGACATCAAGACTTTAAACGCTAAATAGCGTATGGTGCTCAACACCTGGTTCCTAATCATTCATTCTTACATCACGAACACACAAATTTTTCTTGCATAGTTTAGATAATTTACTAAGATGTTGACCATCTAAAATCGCTATATTAAGATAGATTGTGTCTCCAGCTATATATTTCCCTCTCTATTTTAAAATTCGGGATGATGAGCTGCCAGTTGCGCCAACTATGTCTCCGTTGGCGCAAACGGCAGCTCATCCGCCCGGTGAGCGGAAGGTTCATGGTTCGAATCCCTGACGAGCCCCTTTTTTTTAAATAAAATATTTTGCTTGCATTGACGGGTGTAGAAAAATACAATTTATATGTATACGTCAAGAACATTTGTATAGTTTAATTGTACCCTGTATATTGTAAAAATGGAGAGTGGCAGTATCTATTCGCGATCAAAAATAGAAAGTCCCAACTTGTTCCGCTTATCTGCTACAATAGGTCAACAATCACTCGGCAAATTCATTTTCTATTTTATTCGTTTTACGTTGAGAATGCTTTCTCTCCGATAATGAGTAAAATAAAAAGGTAATAATATATTCTATATAGTTTAATATGAATGAAGAAAAGGTAGAGAATATATTCATTACGAGCTACCAACTCGCACATGTAGATGTCATAATATTTTACATCCATTTGCATTGTGGAATGATTAAAGTTCATAATTGTCGTTTCATTGACATTTAGAATTAGCATAAGAGGTTTAAGCGATGAGATCACACGATTTGTGTATATAGATCAACTGAATACCTGTTCCCACTTACTATATTCCTTTTAAAGTAATATAAAACTTAAATACCATAAATTCCAGTCCACTGACATTGACAGTTATTAAAATTTAATTTGTCCCCGTGAAAATGTCCTCTCCATTTTGATCTATAGATGGTAGATTAGCTTACCTACAAACCTCCTGCACATAATTTTAACGGTACATAATACGAATGTCACGTTACATGTCTCTCGAAGAAACAATTACGATACCTCACTACACAGTAATAGATACAACAAGAGAGCTTGCTTCTGGGTTGACCGTGCGTCGAGAGTATTTTAACCTAGATACCTCAAGACGTCACCGTTTTACAAAGTATGTATCTACGCAATATGCAATACGAGTTTGTATACAGTTTTATTTTATCCTTCGAGCTATCGTGGAAACAATTAGGAAAACGTCACAACTGTAAAAATAAGATGAATGATAACAGTTAGTTCTTGGAAATTACTACTACTATAATTTTCTCCTGTCTGTATACGTGGTGGTACTCTAGTGCGTTAGAATTCGGAGTAATAATTTACTACGTAATAACGACATGGAGACCATCGTAACTGTAATACTCATTTATATATAACAGGTATAAACACGTCACGCAGATATGGTAGTGAGAATTTCTTAGGAACGAACGAAAAGAGAAAAAAAGAGAGAATTGGAAGAAAACCAATTAGAGATGCCATATTTACGAGTTGTAATAAAGAATATTGTAGCGAATTTCGTGTTTCGAAAGTAATGCGGTTATTACGTTGCGTTTTATGAAAATTAGTTTTGCAACAACTTTCATAAATCGAGGTCTTACAAAAGATAAAATATCGTTAGGGGGACCGTTAGAGGGCATTTATGTAGTCGCCACATCTTAATTAACAAACGAGTGCAATAAAGAATCGGACAACGTGGTTTCGATCTATCCGAGCTCGTCAGCCACCCTTCAAATACAAGACCTAATTTCATCGCGACTCACTCCTCTATTTTAATCGTATAATCCTTGCAAAAATGTGCGGGCAAGGTCGAAAGTTGCACCGACAACACAGATCGGTAAAAGCGGATATCGATCGAGCTCAGATAATTCATGGATGTATCGATCTGTTAAACAGTTTAATGGTGATTCCATATACTGCTTATTATGACGTATCATATGAAAACGTCGAGGAAGGCCACACGACGGTCACATAAGCAACAACATAACTTTAATCTGTTTAACAGGTGATAGATGATCGCGGAGTAGATTTTGACCAAAACTAAAGCTAACCACACTCATAAAGTAAACAAATCGAACAGTCTAGATCTTTTTTTCTGGACTTTTGACATCTGACATCTGAATCTTCTCTCTCATGTATCAAATAGGGAAAAAGAGGGTGGGGAGAATTTTGAACGTTCTACTGTTCCTGTTGATGAACCAGTGATCACACTGTATTAAGTGAAGTCAGTCCTACGACTGTAATCATTGTTGTTTACAACGAAATTTGAAAAGATTAGCTGTGAATTTTCTCGTTAAATAAAACCATGCGTTCGGGGTCATCAAGTCGACTGACCGTCATAACCCCATAGGTATCAATTTTGTTTATCTTATGTTTCAGGTGGTAAGGAAGTATAGAAGAAAAACGGAAAAGGCTTAGTGGAGTGTCAATGAGGAAGGCCGCTGAAACATTTGGGTTAGCTTTCAGCATATTACAAGTCAGATTAAAGAATGGCATGGATTCTGACCCTCGCTTAGGCAGGAAATGAGACTTTCCTCCTACCCATGAAGAAGCTCTCGCTGATCATGTCAAGAAATTGTCCAAAATTTTCTATGGTATCACGGAGTTAAAGTTAAGAGAAATCGCATTTAAATATGCCGAAAAAAAATCACTTGAGACATAGGTTCAACAAAGAGACTAAAATGGCTGGCTTGGACTGGATGTATGGGTTCATGCAAAGGCACAAAATAAGAGTTAGAAAACCTGAAGCCACAAGCATAGGAAGAGCTATAGGGTTCAACAAACAGGAAGTGGCTCGTTTTTTTAGTAATTTAGAACAGGTCATCGAAAAGTATAAGTTTAAGGAGAGCAACATATGGAACGTTGATGAGACTGGTATTACGACAGCGCAGGACCCTGGATTGATACTAGCAGAGAGGTGGGGTTTATGTCCCACCAATGTTCATTTTTCCAAGAACACGTATGTCCCCATTACTGGAAAAAAATGAACCTCCAGGATCAATTTACAAATGTTCTAAGACTGGATGGATAAATGAGGACCTGTTTCTAACGTAGTTGAAACACTTCGCTGAATTTGTTCATGCAAGCGTTGAAAACAATGGAAGTTATAAATAAATGGAGTTACAATGGTTTCCTTGCCACCACATACATCTCATAGAGTTAGATGTGGTATTCTGTTCACAATTGAAAGCTGCCTTCAAGAGGGAAACTGACTTCTCCATGAAGAGTAAAAACTTGGTCAAGATAACACCATATGATGTAGCCGATCTTTTTTAATAAGGCATATTCGTCAGTTGCTACAATCACCAAAGCAACTAGTGCGTTCAGATCTACTGGAATCCATCCATTGAATCCAGGAATCTTTTCCAATGAAGACTTCTTAGTCGAAGACATCCTTCAAAATAATGACTCAACACCAGTGTGCATGGATATAGCAGTTTCTTCACACGACAGAGCAGATAAGGTGATCGATGATAGGCCTAATGAACCGACTGCAACTGCAATGTGAACTGTTCCACGTTTGGTGAAATCGAGCCCACCTCTATTCAAGTGCCTATTCAAGTTATTTCTCCTTTACCGGGATGGAGCAACCAAGACCCAAGTAACATTCTGAAATCCTGGCATCTACTCCTATGAAAGAGCGGATTGAAGAGAGAAAGAAAAATAAAAAAAAAGGACGAAAAGTCTAAAATAAAACGAGAGAGAAAAGGTCAACAATGCATTATGAAAACGAAAATAAATAGAGAGAGAGTAGTAAAGAAGACAACTAAAACTACGACTAAGACTCCTGCACAGTTCAAGCTTAAAAAAAGTTAAAAAAGCGCTGTTTGAATCAGACACAGATTCTTCCTTGAATGAAGATGACGTTTGCAAAGATGAGTCAGAGGACGAAGTAGGACTAAGCTTATGGGGTGTGGGAAAAGACGTTTGCTGTAGCTATCTGTAATAAATGAAAGCCAAATTATCATTATTCATGACTACATCATTGAAAACTTAGATATTTATCGTTATTTAACCAGAAAATAGTCAATGACACCACCGCCTACCATTACCCCAAGGTCGGGGTAATAATGGTCAAAGCACAGCAAGAAAAAACAAATTAAGTTGTTACTGAAACCTAAGTGTTCAATGTCTCAGGAGATATTATAAGGATACTTTTAAGACCGGTAAGGTCTCAAAAAAGTGAATGAATTTTCTCCCTTATGTGACTATCATTAGCCCAGTCTCCCCTACATGGACACACAATGTATCATAATGATTTTAGATGATCAGCAAAGTTACATCTCAGTAAATTGTCTAAACTATGCAAGAAATACTTTATTCGTGGATTGTTAATCTCGTTCTGGATCTTTTTTATTTTTTTCTGGGTGGGTTAAGTGGCCTTTTGACACGTGACCTCCGGATCTTCTTGATTTATGGACCTATCTTGTTCGTGATGTAAGACTGGAAAGATAAGAAACAGGTGTTGAGGACTACAAGCTATCTAATGTTAAAAATCTTGGTGTCAGCTCTTCCGGGAATTTCACAATTGTCAACCACACCAGTGAATCAAACAGAAGCAAATATGTCGCTGAGATAAATTTGTCTTTTAAGGCGTTAACATGGAGTCGTCTTCACGTTAATGTTTGATCAAGAGTAAGGCCTAGATACAGTATTGCCTCATGGAATCTGCTCATCTTTCACCCCATTTGTACCCCTTTATGGTATGTCTTCTATCCATGCAGATGGCATGAATGGCTACATTACAATTTGGAGAAATGGATAGACCACTTATCGATTTGCCTCCTATTAAAAATTCTACTCTATAACAATTACACGAAGATGACGTTTAAAGTACTGACGTCCAAGTGTATTTCTACATCGCTCTATATGCATCCATTGCTACTGAATTACTGAGTCTTGAATAGATTGGACCTTTCCTAAACCTAGAGACTAGAAAGATAACCAAATATGGTGGTAGGTAACCTAGAAAAATAACCAAATACACCAGAGGAAGAGCTCGTACTTCTTTCTTTATAAATTCTGTCTGCCAGTTGTAGCTATATAATATCCTTGGCATGTTATTCATTTAGGTGTGACGACTTTTGAGATTCGTGACACCTATAAACAAGAAATGCTTCTGTACCTTAGCTTCTATGTAAATGTTCCAAAGCTTCTAGTTTTTAATTGAAAATCTGCGTCTGGCTTTGAAATTTAACCACCAGTACAAAGTTGTGCGTTTTGGTTAGTGCAGTAGCTGCCTCGTAGAAATTTGCTTTATCAATATATTACGCTACCGACTCCTTAACCCGGCATGTGGCACGTGGGGTGTGACAAACCCCAACGATTGAAAACATATACATAACTTTCTTAAAATTTATTCGCGCCCAATAGCTTTAAATAATATATATACAACACAAATATATTATCTATCGGATCTCACAAACGGCAGTCATCTATTTTGGATCTCGAAGAAAGTAAAAATATTATTTTTCCAAGTTTTGTTAAATTTTAATGTTTTTTTCATCTGTGAAGCCGACGAAACTGTTATTGACGAGGCAGATTCAGAGGAAGAGGATGAAATCGACCATGTTAGCTGTAATAACGACTACTCCGATCAAGAGCAAGAAGCGGAGGTTGAAGAAGGACAGATGAGAGAACAACTGCAAGAAATGGAAGAGAACGAGGAAGAAGTTCGTGAAAACAATTTTTTGTTGGAAAAAATGGTACACTTACCATCTAGTGGTAAGGCTTCTGCAAGGAATGCTGAAATTCCGATCAAGTGTTTTCAGCTTTTTATAGACGAGCAGATGATAATGATATTGTAATAAACACAAATAATAGAATCGCCGAAAAATTAAGCTGAATCAACAGTGGTAGAAATGAAAGCTCTTCTCGGTTTTCTTTATTTATCTGGCGTTTTCAAAAACAATCGTCGAAATTTACATGAATTATGGAACACTGAATAGAGATATTTAGATGTACAATGAGCCAAAAAAGGTTTGAATTTTTTATTTCTTGTTTACGCTCTGATAATTAAAGGCACTCGTCAGGAAAGACTGAAAATTGATAAGCTAACTAACTAAGAGCTCTCTTAGAAAAATTTACCGAAAATTGTAAGGATAAGCCAAGTGAATATTTGACAATGATTGTGGCTGGTGTCAGTTCAGACAATATATGCCCAACAAACCGGCCAAATATGGCATCAAAGTACATGCTTTGAACTTACTACTTGGTCAACCTGGAAGTATATGTCGGTCAACAGCCCGAAGGTTCATTTAGATGTACTAACAGTCCAAAAGATATCGTTGACCGATTGGTTGAGCCAGTTTCAGGCACTAAGAAAAACATAACATGTGACAACTGGCACACAAGCATTGACCTTTTTCAAATCCTGCTACAAAAGCACAAACTAACTGCTCCTGAATTTTTACAAACGCGCAATAAAGAACGATATTCGAGTATGTTTGGTTTTCAGAAAGACTTCACTCTCGTCTCCTATTTTCCAAAACCTGGAAAAGTTGTCGTCCGTGCACCATGATAATACGGTTCATGACACGGAAAAGAAGCTATCCGAAGTAATCGCCTTTTACAACTTCAGCAAATGTGGAGTTGATGTAGTTGACGAAATGTCTTCAAGCTACAATGTTGCTCGCAATAGTAGACGCCTCCGACCATCTTCTTTTCATTACTCAATACCGTTTCTATCAATAGTCAGATTATTTTTAGAGAAAACAATAATGGTAAGAACATTTCCAGAAGACTTTTTATAAAAGAATTAGGCATGCTGTTAGTAAAAGAACAACAAGTGCAAAGAATGGGCAACTCCTGAGCCAAAGTCAAAAAAGCTCAAGCCAAATCAACAGAGAATGTACATCTTCTCTGTTCAGGGATACTAGCCAACCCAAAGAAAACAAAGGTCATTCAAGACTGTCAAGCGCCGACCACCAAAGAAGAATTAAAGAGCTTTTTGGGACTAGTAACGTATTTGGGCAAGTTTATTCCGAACTTGGGCATGCTAACTGAACCCTTTAGAATACTAGTCCGAAAAGAATCCAAATTTGAATGGAGAAATTGTGAACAGGAAGCTTTTGAATAACTAAAAATGGAATTAGGGAAATTACCCAAATTGGCATATTTTGATCTAAAACGACGCACGCAGTTAATTGCTGATGCCAGCCCGATTGCTTTGGGAGCAGTTTTATTACAATATGATGAGACTAATACACCCTGTGTTATTTCATTTGCTAGTAAATGCCTTACTACTGTCGAGCAGCGATATTCACAGACTGAAAAAGAGAGTTTGGCCTTAGTATGGGCTGTTGAGAAGTTCAACTTTTACCTGGCTGGAATCAATTTTGAACTAATAACGGACCATAAACCACAAGAAGCAATTTTTAAACCAACATCAAAACCGCCGGCTAGAATAGAAAGATGGCTGCTGTGACTACAAGCTTTTAAATTTACGATAAAATACAGATCTGGAAAATCAAATATTGCTGATCCGCTATCCAGATTATGCAAGCTGGAGCCCTGCCGAAACCTTTGATGAACCTAACGAACATCACATACGAACAATTATCAAGACCATCGCCAATGGTAAGACAGAAGCTTTCACACGGGCCATGGCAATATCTGGCACTTGACTACATGTCAGGCGAACCAGATCAAGATTATTTATTAGTAATAATCGACTATTACTCTCGTTATGTAGAAGCGATATTTACAAAAACTACCAGTTCATCAATTGTGATACGAGCTCTGCAAGAAGTCTTCTGCAAACTTGGTTTGCCAAAAACTATAAAAACGGACAACGCTACGAACTTCAATAGCCGGGAATTCAAATCGTTTTGTGAAACAAATGGCATCGAACTTGTGCATTCGCCTCCGTACTGACCCCAAGCTAATGGAGAAGTCGAAAATATCAACAAGTCCCTTAAAAAAAGACTTCAAATTGCTTATCAGAAAGGTGACAAAGATTATAAAAAAGAGATTATAACTTACCTTATGATGTACAATGTAACACCACATGGAACAACTGGCAAGTCTCCCTCTGAGCTTCTGATAAATCGAAGAATTCGTGACAAAATACCCTGCATAGAAGACATATCCATGGAAACATTGGACGAAGAGGTATATGATAGAGACTTAACGAACAAAGAAATAGGGAAAAGAAAGGAAGACAGTAACAGAAAAGCTACGAATACAGAAATTAAACCAGGAAATAAGGTTCTTGTGAAGAACGTTGTCTTTCCACACAAACTAACGTCAAACTTTGCTAATGACGAATATGAGGTAATATCCAACCATGGAAACGAAGTTACACTTTTCGGAAGAGGAAAGATCATTAAACGCAACATTGCCCACTTAAAAAAATTGCCTGAAAGCTCATCCCCATCACAATTTCTGTCTTCAGACCCCTCCCAATCCACCTCCAGAAATACATCAGCATCACACCTACCACCGGAGATGGACCAAGCCAAAGGGGATACAGATAGCCAAAATTCAACGTCCAAATTACAACCACTCAAACTCGTGAAAAAAGGAGGGATGTGGAGACCGCTAGACATAACAACACAGGAAGAATGCGAGTAATCCGAACGGGCAGGGGGATGAACATCGGCGGTCGGGAATCGATGACTGATATTGATATACAATACATTAGTTTAGTTTAGTTTAGTTTGGTTTTCTCTGTGTATCTGATGGTGAATATAAGCTTCATTTAAACGTTCTATTGTGTTTTCATTTAGTGTGTAGAAAAGAGCATCAAAGAGTATTACCGCGGGATAGCACACTATTAATATAGAATTAATTAAATTAAAAAATTAAATACTCATGCTGGTTATTTCAGGCACAATTGCGAAAGAGCATAAATATTACAGAAATACCTCGATAGATTCTTTACGATACAGCGAAAATTAATTAAATCGTAATAAATACTAATTAAAGACCCATTCTAACAATGTATTACACGCATCAACAAGCACAAATAACACACACACACACACATACGTTCGGTTTAATATCAAGGACAAAGCTAGGTATGCAAAAAAGCACCGCTCGGATAAAGTTGCAATAATATTTACATACGCGTATAAAACGGGGGAGGGTGTTGCTTTGCTTTGCTTTGGGTGTTGCTATGGGTTTATCGACGGCAAGCTCTCTTGAATGTGTTCGTACTTGTATGGATAAATACTTAACCAAACACCGCAGTGCTGAAACACCTCCTCTCCAAAATTCTCCCCCTTCCCCACACAACCAGCTAATGACCTTCGTACTTCGCAGCGATCAGATACAATTTATTACTACGTGCGCCCTTTTAATACGGGAGTTCCAACTCCGAACAAAAAGCCGTCGAGAGTCGAGTGCTGATTTAAATTAACGGAGTGCTTTTTAATTTACTGTTTCTAGGTGGTTAAGCTGTCCGAGGG
The DNA here is from genome assembly GCA_023690525.1 of Holotrichia oblita. NCBI lineage: Eukaryota > Metazoa > Arthropoda > Insecta > Coleoptera > Scarabaeidae > Holotrichia > Holotrichia oblita. The sequence goes on from CM043018.1 coordinate 2,654,930, forward strand.
AAATGGTTCATATGAAAATTTATATTAAATCTAAATATTATTTATCTTTTAATCGCAGATATATTATATTAATGATTGCGTTGCAATTGTGTAATAAAAATCGATTACATCTCTAATTCTGCTCACACAATAGGTACCTGGTTGGTGGTCGCCTTCGAGCGTTTAATTTTTAACACCCACACCCTCAACGTTAATTTTAAGTGACATAATTAGATTTGTCGTAATTGTCTTCACACGTTTCGATCCACACACAATAGTTTTAAACGTCGTGTTAAATGACGTATAGGTTGCGGACGAAATAATAGTTTCGTGTCAAGAACTGTCATTTAAGTAATTATTTCCACGTGTAATGATGGTATTATAGTTGAACATCACGAGATGTTCAACTCGGTAAAACCATTAACTAACTTGAGGATTAGAATTTATTTCCTGGTGTCGATTGATTGCGTGTAGGTCAAATTATTTAGTAACAACTTCCTAGGAATATAAGTATGCATGTATTAAGTTTAAATTCGAAGGCCTCTAGGTAGGTAACGGACTTGAATTTGATATCGTTATTGTCGCTGGTTATATCACTTTAAACGCATTGTCTGTGTTCGTACGTTTTGAACACGCCTAATACGTGGGTACCTCTACATATATCATTGATTTTATTAAAATGGTATGCATATAAACACTCGATGACTCATATTTATTGTTCGACCGGCGTGTTAGATTAATCTAGAGTACACAAATTTTATCTGAAATATCGGTAAAAATACAATATCTACATACATAAGTACATTTTGTTATAATTAATTAGAATGAATATTATATGAAATATGTAAAAGCTGTCAGGGTAACCTTCCGGTAAGTTTCCGGAAGAAACCGTAGGAGTTTTTGATAGATCGGCCATGTAGATCAAAAATAAAGTGGGTCCCAGTAATGACCCCTGAAGGACACCCACCGCCTAAAACCTAACAGACGACATTTCGCCCTGTTATCTTGTTGAAAAAGACCTGTCAGCAAGGTAAGATGACACAAACTTTACTGTATTAGGATTTAGTCCAAACCATCTTCTGAATAAATAAACTGTTCATCCTGAAGAGATCAATGAGATAGGTCAATATTTTTGTGGAAATAGTAGAGAGAGTTAGCTGGTTTAGATATGATCACGATGATCTGGATAATATTCAATCTGAAGAATGGCGTTGATGATGATCAAGTCATCGACCGCGTTAGGAGTTAATTTCTGCAACGCTGAAATGGAAATAGAGTCGGAGCCACTGGTCTTACCGGGCTTGGCTCGTTTGAGGCACAGAATTTGGAAATCTATTGGATCAGGAATGCATACACTTGTTATATGGATGTTTTCCAAAACAATATACGATCTACAGTCCCTGCTCACTTTATATTTATTTTACAAAAACCATGAATACACATACATATGGATCAATATAATTCTTAAAACACTAATATTTTGTTAATCCGCCCTTAGCTACTATTAATGCCGCAACTCTTCTCGTCATGGTTTCTATGCAATTTTGTGCAATTTCTTTTAATGTATCATTATGGTGCCAGTGATATGTTATTCTCTCTATCAGCTGGGTTTTCATTGCTATATTTTCTCTGGCCAATTCTCTTTTCAGGCACTCCCAGATATTTTGAATTGGATTCACGTCTGGTGAGTTGCCAGGCGATATTAATTTTATTAATATTTTGTTCTTGCAAGGACATTGTGATTTTTTGGCAGTATAGCTCGGTGCTCCATCTTGTATGAACACCTTGCGACCACTGCCAAACGATTCTTGCAACTGGGGATCAACCTTATCTCTAAAACACTCCAGTATTGATCCTGCCGCATGCTTCCCTCTACTACGTAAAGTCTTCCCATTCTCTTGGCACTGATCACTGACTAGATCACCACGGACGTGGGATGCTTTACTGTCCTGACTACACAAGCCATACTAAATTTTTTCTATTGGACGTCCTCTTATGAACTGGGCTCTATCGTCCATAATCTGCAAAGTCGCTTCATCACTGAAGCAAACTCGCTCATGTGCGAAAATGGATAATAAATTATTAAAATAGGATTAGATTTATGAACTTAATCTCTGCCAGTACTCAAGCAGCATATCTTCACGTAAATTGGCTCAGGCTAAGCGTTTCTATATCGTGCTGGGTGTCATTTTGGGCTTTTTAATTGGCCTCCGACATTTGAAGCCCATCGAATACAAATTTCTTCTTACTTTAGCAACGGATCCAGAAAAACCTGCCTCTTGAAATCGTCCCCGTAGATCACTGTGGGATGCCCTTCTATTCTGCACAGCTAAATTCCTTAAAAATCGTTGCACCCTGGGGGTGACTAAGGGTTTTCTGCCACAATTACCACCCACAGCAGCTGTAACGGGTTGGTTCTCTTGCCCTTTTTGGTTAAACGTTTGACAGAGAATTGCGATACCCCACATTTTTTAGCAATCTCTCGTTGGCTATATCCTGTGTTGCAAATTAATGCAATTACAGACGACTTTTGCTCTGTAGAAAGATCTTTACATTTGCTCATCTGAAAAATTCCAATCGAAGACCTGTTGACTAATTTCTTTGTTAAAACCTGAATAAAAATTATAGCTGATAACTCAATATTGACAAAAATACTTACCTTTGAGCTTCTAACGAAAACTTTGCAAAAATTAATTCGAACACCCTTAATTGTAATGTAATACACAACAACCGAAAACTAGGAAAATTGTAGTTTACGAACAATTTTCATCAGAATTCGCTATTACCGACCTAATTTTAAATCAAAGCAAGTACATTTGGTTAGGCAACCCTTAGGGCAACTGTGTTGTACGAAAGCACTGCCCCATAGATTGAAAACAGCGTTGAATTTCTTCTAAAATTTGAAAACACAGCAATTCTTCAGGTGAGTCTAATAAAGTGAGCAGGGGCTGTAATCCTAAGGAATTATGGAGTTTTATACGTTCACGTCAGGGTACTTCGAGAATACTGAGGAGATGCAAAATTAATCCTATAGAGACTGTAAATACCTTCGCTGAAACTTTTTCTGAAGTTTATACTCAATCAAGTTCTGGAATGGATCCTCCTGAGTTGGCTTTGGATTTGCCATCTTTTAGATTAGAATTGGTATCAGAATCAACATTAATCAATATTATGTCTCAGATCAGATATGTGCTTGCTACTCGCTTACAAAAGATTATTAATTTCCAAGAATTATTATTTTTCCAAGAAAATGGAAATGCGCAAGAATCATTCCGGTCTATAAAAAGGATGACAGATCAGAGATACAGAACTATAGGCCTATAGCTATTCTTTGCAACTTCTCAAACATTTTTGAGCAATACATTTATGATTGGATACATAAGAATATACAATCCTACATTTCACCTCGACAACATGGATTTGTGACCGGACGGGTCGACAGTGACTAATTTAACTTGTTATATGCAATATGTTAGTCAAGTAATTGACAACCACAGCCAGATGGATACTATATATACAGATTTTTCTCATGCATTTGACATGATAGATCATCGACTATTGTTGAACAAATTGCAGAATTTTGATTTTGCTCTTTCGCTGGGAACAATACATATCTCCTTCAGGAGTACCACAAGGCTCTAACCTTCGACCTTTATTATTTATAATATTTATAAATGATCTCTTGACATCGATACCTTGTGCAGCTCTTGGATATTCTGACGATCTGAAGATATTTTCTTCCATTTCCCAAATTAAGGATTTAGGAGTAATAGTTGACTCACAGATATCATTCAATTGCCATCTGCAAAGTATCTGCTCTGCAACAACATAGACTTTGGGTTTCATTATCCGTACATCGAAATACTTTAACAGTGAGGAATTGGTTAAAAAATTATATTTTGCATTTATAGTTAGTAAGCTGGTGTATGCGTCCGTTATATGGTACCCACTATACGGGGAGCAAAGTGCTCGTTTTCTGTCTGTTGCAAAATGATAGTGACTGTCCTGAACTTTCGGCAAGTACACTAATACCTAATAACATCTATAATGACATTTTTATTGGATTATAAATTTAAGTTTAGTTCTTTTTCGTTTTTGCTGATAGTAGATCATAGTGAAGTGTTTATAAAAAAATTTATTCTCTACAAAATATGTATTATTTAGTAGGTACTTAAATTTTGTAAATTTTATGCATCCATTAACCATGTAATTTTATCCTGTCATTGGGTTTTCCCGTTAGGCAATAAATCATTTTTATTTATTTATTTATCTCTTAAAAGAATATTCTCGCCTTCAAGACCAGACAAACCGGTCAGAGTGGCCCAGACCATCTCGTCAGATTCACCTTCGTGAACTGTCAGAAGCCCCCTCGTGGACCGATTGTAGATAATCTCCCGTTATTTCGGACTTTCCGCCAGAGTTATATGCAAGACCATTTCGACCTTGAAGAGTTCTAATGCCGTTTAATTTTGATTTATTTATTTTGAGCGCCTTCATAAGTCTCCACAGAGAACTATGTTCAGAAGCTAAAGTGGAGATCCTGTCCCACCAGCGCGACTCGGGTCATATTTACAGTCTATGCTTAAGGTTGTGACGATGCTTGAGCATGCGATTTTAACAGATTTGTAATGACATTCACGTCAAAGTCGCGTGCTTACCTTAAGAGCCTCTCCAAACCTATGCGAGAGCGTATTTGCCGATGTAATGATAATGAGAGATCGAATTTCTAGAGGAAGACACCTGTCGAAAGTTGATAATCTGAGCTTAGTTGCTCTACCCGAACAGTTAGAAATATTGTCGGTATAAGTCCTTACAGTCTGCTTAAGAATGGCGTAGTTCGTTATTTTTCTTTTTTTGGAAGTTATAAATTTAAGATTGTCCAAATCCAGTACAAAATAGCTTCCAATTAACACTACGCCGCTGGAAAATGTTGGCGTCCTCGGCAACTACCTAACACAACGTAATTGCAATACATTTATCCATTTAATGGTTCAAAAAGTATGTACTGTAATATTGAGGTCCGCGAAGTTGGCACCACAAAGTGGTCAAAAATGGACAAAAATGCCATTTATTGACCATTATTGACCACCAGCGATTTCGATTGACCACCTTTTGTTTAGGCTACAGCCGCTATACCCATATTTTGGGGTCTAATGACGAAAATGCTAAAATTAGCCAATATAGAAATTTTGTTCATCGGATACGATTGACCATCGTTTGACCATGTTTGACCACCCTTCACATTTTCAAAATTTTCAAAAAAAAATTTTTTCGAATTTTTTTTTACTGCAAACTCCAAAATTTTGTTACAGTATAGGATTGACCAACGTTTGACTATGATTGACCACCAAATAATTTTTTTTTTTAACTTAAAAATATTCGAAAAAAATGAAAAAAACAAGTTCATATCTCCTATGAAATGACATCAAACCCAGATAATGTCATAACCTCTTGCGTCGCATTTTTCACAAATTTTGGTCTGAAACTAATAGAACTTATAGTCTCGTGTCTCTCAAAACTGAAAATTATCGTTTGACCACCCTCCGGTTAAATTTTATCCGATCTTAAAGTTACATATAACAGTATCGAACTTTTTCATTTTTCACGTGGTCAAACGCTGAAAATAATAGAACTTATTGTCTCGTGTCTCTAGACCACATTAAACTGAAAATTATCGTTTGACCACCCTCCGGTTAAATTTTATCCGATCTTACCACCTATCAAAATTTGTGAAAAATGCGAAAAAGTTCGATACTGTTATATGTAACTATAAGATCGGATAAAATTTAGCCGGAGGGTGATCAAACGATAATTTCCAGTTTAGTGTGGTCTAGAGACACGAGCCAGTAAGTTCTATTATTTTCAGCGTTTGACCACCTCTCAAAATTTGTGAAAATTGCGAAAAACTTTGAAACTGTTATACGTAACTTTAAGATCGGATAAAATTTAACCGAAGGGTGGTCAAACGATAATTTTCAGTTTCCTGTGGTCTAGAGACACGAGACAATAAGTTCTATTATTTTCAGCGTTTGACCACCTCTCAAAATTTGTGAAAAATGCGAAAAAGTTCGATACTGTTATATGTAACTTTAAGATCGGATAAAATTGAACCGGAGGGTGGTCAAACGATAATTTCCAGTTTAGTGTGGTCTAGAGACACGAGACAATAAGTTCTATTATTTTCAGCGTTTGACCACCTCTCAAAATTTGTGAAAATTGCGAAAAACTTTGAAACTGTTATACGTAACTTTAAGATCTAGCATTCTTGTCGATTTTTGACCACTTTGTGGTGCCAACTTCGCGGACCTGTAATATTGACTCAACACATGTACATACAATGGTTTGCAAGCAACAATTGAGCACTGAATGGTGCTCGATCATTAAATTTAATGATAACATCAGCTGTTCAGTCTTGGACCTGTAAAAGCCAGATCAAGTTTATACTCGCCTTGTGTTGAATCGAGGAGATGAACCAACCTCCAGTGAATCTTTTAGAGTAAACACATTTTACCCATCATTATCTTAGTGATTTAAAAGAGAATTTAGATCAATGATGTGTACATTTTTGTAGTCCAACTGTCATGAAAGCATGCTTGCTTTTTTTATAGTTTTGATAGTCAAATAACACATCCAAGAAAAAAAATTTCCACAAATTAAACAGCCTGTACAGTCAACAATAAATACAGAAAAGGGTATTTACTTCAATTTTCGATAAGAATAACTGTATAGAATTACTGACAAAAAGGTGTAACGATTTATCGTAAAATAGCTCAATAAAAAATCCGTCCTGACTTTTCTGATTTAAAGCATGGGATTCAAATTTTTATCTCTTGGCTGTAAATGATAACGAACTAGGGATGTGTATTGTGATTTTTACGGAGAGCTCGATTTCGAAATGAAAATTCTCTTTTTATGGAGATATAAAATAAAATAAGATTCAAACGTAACAATGAAGCAATCGATATTTATTCTCTAAAACATGAAAGTTAATCATGCGTCGACAGGATTATTTAAGTATATAGATTTACTGAAGGTAGATTTACGGCTTCGTACAATAACCTTTCATAGGTAATTCTAAAGGAAAAGTTATTCGAGGTATCTTCCGTGGTGTTTACCTCTTATCGCCTATATCATCATAATAGTGCATCCATATTAATGCCCATTTACGTTCAATAATCCGTAGTTCGATGTTAGTATCAAGCTACTAAGACGGTATAGTTGACAACACAAGTATTTTTATCTTTTCCCCGTTAACAATGTCTACATTGTGCGTATCACTTTCTTCTTTCTAGTTAGGGGACTAAGTTATTATTGACACACGAGTAGATTATTTTAAATGTAAGTATATCATACTACGCAGTGAAGGAAGAGGAAATTGTACTAAACATTTATACAAATAAATACACGAGGATAATGCTTAACAAATATGTGGGATTTAATAGCGAGGAACCTTCAAGCTATGTAAAATATTTGTTTAAATGATTACTTATGATGTACACAATAAACATTACTTTTTAAAATGTTTATACGAGAATAATAGGATTTATTTCGAGATTTTATTTTGGCGCCACTAAATAACCTGAAAGCCTAGTTCAATTTCTGATGTGTAATTTACTTCTTGAGCTTAATTTGTAAGAAGAAAATGTCCAGAATGATGGTTCATTTATTGCTGCTACAATTTAACAAGCATGCTTATGCAGCGTTCAGAAAAAATCTAAAGGATTACTTACTATAAATCCCCAAGAAATAGAGTAATTCCCGCAATGAACAAATCATTCCATTCAAAAGTAGAACTTGCAACCTGAAAAAGCCTCACAAGTGGAGCTACAAGATTTTGCAAACGATTATCTAGACCTATCAAAAAAAAAGTTTTACGATGGCAAGCATTTCTCCAGTATCGTAAAAAAAAATGAAAATAAGGGGATGTGGCTCACATCTAAAGAAAACAGCCAATATATGATGAATGTATGATCGTTTTACTTGACAGAGTTTTGACCACTTTCTACATAAGAAGCATGTCTTCTACATAAGAATCATCACTACTATGTGATTCATCACTAGTTGTCCTAAATCTTCAAGAAGTATTACCTTATTCTGATGATGTTCAAGGTTGTTCCAGTTCATGATTATTTTGCGGAACAAATGATGACCTGTCTCTTCAACTTTAGATGGTCAATTAAGCTGTCACCGAGTAGTGCTTTGAATTCCGATAAAGCTTTAATATTAAACATGGGCAGTCTTCGCAAAAGTTTTTTAAAAGTCCCGTAAATTTATCTTTAGACTCTGTCATGTATTTACCCTCCTGAACTCACTTTCCAGGAAGCACAGAGATTCCAACAAGAAACTCAGTAGAGCAATGCAGAAGACCAACCAGGGAAACTACTGCAATAGCTAAACATGTATGTAGCACCGAGAGACTGAAATGGGCCATCCTATCTCATGTAGTTCGAATATGCCGAAGCAGCCTGGAGCTGGGGTATATTCCAGGAAAATGGAGAAGGGCTAAAGTCACCTTTATACCAAAAGTAGGCAGGAAGGATTACACTGATCCGAAATCCTTCAGATCGATTAGCCTCACATCGTTTGTTCTAAAAACTATGGAAAAGACCGTTGATAACTATATTAGAACAGAGATCCTGAATCGAATGCCATTGCATTCTAGTCAGCATGCGTACCAGACAGGCAAATCCACAGAGACTGCACTGGTGCAGCTGACAACAGCGATTCAGACAGCTTTGGAAAACAAAGAAACAATTGTGTGTGCCTTTCTGAACATAGAAGGTGCTTTTGACAACACTCCACACAAGGCAGTCAACAGGGCACTAGAAAACAGAGGAGTAGATAACACGGAAGAACCACACCACAAGAATAGCGGAAACTGAGGTAGATTTAGAAACTATCTCAATCAGTACAACCAGGGGCTGTCCACAAGGCGGAGTTGCATCCCCGCTTATGTGGAGCCTAACGGTAGATGAGCTCCTCTGCGGCTTGACTGGCATTGGCATATCCTGCCAGGGGTATGCCGATGATATAGTCATAATCGCAAGGGGAGGATTTGAAAGTACCCTCTGCGACATTGTCCAAAGAGGATTTACTTTTACAAAAAGATGGTGTCAATCGGTGGGACTAAATGTCAACCCTACCAAAACTACACTAGTGGCCTTCACAAGGAAAAGAAAACTCAATCTCAAAACCATCAAGCTAGATGGGCAGAGCATTGAGTGGAAGACAGAGACTAAATATCTAGGTCTTACACTAGATAATAAACTTCGCTTAAACAAGCACGAATTAGAAGTAACTAACAAAGCCAAAAGAGCCCTAATGGTTTGTAGAAACTTTGCAGGGAAAGTGGGGATGTAACCCAAAAATCCTGCACTGGATGTACACTGCAATAGTGAGACCAATCATCACCTATGGGGCAGTGGCTTGGAGCAAACGTGGCAGTCTGACCACAACGAGGATGCAACTCGCAAAGATACAAAGGCTGGCATGCGTTTGCATTACTGGTGCAATGAGCACATGCCCAACGGCCGCTTTAGAAGTGGTACTAAATCTCACACCTCTTCATATTTTAGTGGAGAGTGTGGCTAGACAAACCACATACAGACTGATGGGAGAAGGCCCCATCAGGCAGAAATCAAAAATCCTATTAGGAGATGATCCATTGTCGGACATGCCCCGCGATGGGATGTCGAAGAAATTCAGCCTCGGAAAAATTTCACCACGAGGCTAGGTTTCAGAAGCGACGCGAATCAAAACACCATAAAGGACCTGAACAAGAATGCCATATTATGGTATACAGATGCCTCTAGGATATCCGGAGGGACTGGAATCGGAGTATATGGGCCCAGAACCAAGTACTCTGAAAGTTTAGGGAAGTTCCCTAGCATCCTTCAGGCGGAAATACACGCTATAGATAGATGCGTCCGATTTAACCTAGAAAGAAAGTATCGGAAACAGGAGATTATCACCTTGACCGATAGTCAAGCAGCCATCAAAACGCTGAGTTCCTATATAATCAGCTCACAAATGGCTTGGGACTGCCTGTCTAAGCTAAACGAGCTAGGCAGGGAAAATAAAGTCACTCTCATGTGGGTGCCGGGACACACCGGATTAGAAGGAAACGGGGAAGCTGACAAACTTGCAAAAAAGGGAGCGAGTGCATCTCTCTTGGGCCCTGAACCTTTTTGCGGTATCAGTGAGAGTACAATATTAGAGAAACTAAAAAGAGAAGTTGATCAAAAGAAAACCAAGCACTGGTTTGATCAACATGGAATGAGACAAGCGAAAACGACTCTGGGGACCTATAACCAGAACAGATTCAATGAACTCATTACCATGAGCAAGGAGAAACGTCGCTTGCTGACAGGAATCCTATCAGGTCACTGTCGGCTCCGAAGCCATATGGAAACAATTGGGCTAGCAGACACATGGGCTTGCTTAACCTTTAGCCAAACAATCTTTACAGACCTGAATAATGCTACATTTAAAGATTACAGAAAATGACTTCTGTGAAATCAATGTTTTCAGAAGTCACTTTCTGTTGATGTGACAACTGTGATTGGACAACTGTCCAATTAGTATATTTCAAATTAATTTGTACTCTATGCATCTTAGTTTACCACATTTGAAGCCGTGTAGTTATTGGACGGGTGGTGTCCAATAACTATAACCAATAACACAATGCATATATTAAGACAGTAATTGGACAGGGTGTTCTGTCTCAAATTGTGTTATCAAAAATGTGTTGACTACAAATTAGCTAAGGAATAATTTTATTGTATATTATAGATTGCTTTTGGGACAGATAAATAAAAAAAATAGATCTTAAATACAGTTTAAAATGCCTAAAAAAGTTGATTACAAGCCAACTAAATTTAATATATTAAAAAAACTACAAATAGAATTAATTGCATTGTATTCGACACGGATTTTGCAACCCGCCGACGTACCTATCAGTATTCGGTCCATTTAAATCAACTTGGAAGCAAAGTCTTAGAGAATGGCAAATTGAACATCCTGGAGAGATTTTGAACAAACAAACTATGAAACCAGAAACTATAAGTAACGGTTTCAAACGTTGTGGATTGTACCCTTTTAGTCCTAATGCTGTCGACTACAGCAAATGTTTGGGAAAATCAGAAGAGCATTCTGCTACACAGAATCAAAATGAAGAATCACTAATTACGACGTATCACGATTTTGCCACAATTATAGGACCAGAGAAAATTAAAAAAAAAATCAAAACATTGATCTAATCTCTAAAGAGGATGAATATTTCTGAGATCTTCATCAAATATGGCCAAATTTTAAAAGTAATGTAGAAAAAAGAAATCATATTATTGAAAATAGGGTTATTGCGATGGCTTCGACCTCAAATGAATCACCTGATCCGACAGGTAAAATCTCAAATTAATCACCCGAACAAGTCGAAACAATTGAATATTTTATAGGGGTAGTAGAAAATAACGAAACTGTTACTGAAATTTTTGAAAGAAGAAGTGTGGGAGACGAAAACGATGATATTGGTGAAGAAATGGTTAAGCCCACGACTCCCTATTACGATGAAGACATTAATAATTTATAACCAGAAAAAAGACCTCTTTCACAGAATATCTCCTATATTCAAATGTTCCTGAAACGAAAGGAAAAAGTCAATCTGAAAGACTGCCATTCGCAATAACATTCAACACACTTTCCAGGAGATCTGTAGAGAAAAACAAGAAAAAATTGATAGATTAAATCGTGAAAAAGAAGAGAGGAAGCGTAATAGGGAAGAATCTAAACTTAACAAAGCTAACAACAAAAAAACGAAAATGGGTTCTTCTAAATTGCTATGTTATGTTTGCAACGGTGTGATTCATGGTACAAATAAGATTTTATTGCAATGCGACTCATGTAATAACAATTTTCATAGAAAATGGGTTCCACGCTCACATCACATACATATACCATCTGAAGAAGAAGCATATTTGTCTTCTCTTATGTGTGTCACAATTGTTATCGCGAAGAAAGTGATAGCAATAGCATAGAATTAACATTCTGATGTGGCAGAATTATATAATACATATTTAAATGAAAGTAAAACACCTAAGTAATTATTAAATTAAATTAAACTGGTGTCCAATAACTGTCAAATTATTGTTCAATAACCATAAAAAGTGTCCAATCACTGTTCTTTAGTGCAATCATTGTTTTAAAAAATCATAATTTTGAACATAAGGAAATCCTGCAAAAACTAATCATTCCATCATCCTTCTTGACAATTTCATCCTCTAAAATGACGTATTAAGTTGAATAAAATAATATAAAAGATAGTTATTTCCAATAACTGCCGGGTCCTACATCATTTTAAAAATCAAATTAGATGAAACATGGTTGCACCACTTCACGTCTGAAGACATGAAATAGCATTTAAAGCAGTGAATGGAAGCCGGTAGTTCTGTCCCAAAAAAAAAAACGAAGTCAACTTCTTCTGCCGGAAAGGTCAGGGTTAATGTTTTCTGGGATGTAAAAGGGATTATTTTAATTGAATACCTTACAAAGGGTAAAGCAATCTAGCAAAGCACACCTCTTTGAACAGTTAGATGAACAAAATCAGATCTGGATTGCAAATGAAGAAAAAAATCTTGGCAAGCGAACTCTATTCCTCAGATTTGACTTCCTCTGACTATCACCTATTCCAAAATTTAAAGAAATTTGTGGCTGGTAAACGTTTTGACTTAAACAAAGAGGTGACTGCAGTCTTTGCAGCCTTATTTATAGATGACAGTAGAAATATAATTATACAACGACATCTATTGCCTGAAATACTAATAGCAAACAAATTCCAACAATGAGATAATATTTCTCCGCAACGGAAGCGAAACTATTCCCTCCGAAAACTTCCACAATAGTCGATAACGATTTATCCTCCAGAATAGAAAACAAAAATCTTTCTCCTTCATTATAGTTCTCATTATTATCCGTTCAACTCGTACTACTCTACGTTTTTGCATGACAGTCCCGAGTCGTATATTTTTTTTTATTATTATTTCGTTTGTCTGCGGAGACCGACAGCGAACACAATGGCGGGACTTGGGCTGAAAGAAAAATACTAGTACCGTTTTAGGGCACATAAATCCGAACGGCCTGAACAATAAGCGAACAACAAACAATAAACGAAAGCGTCCGAGAAATCGCGGACCATAGCAAACAATGCGGCAACTCCGACGGTTGTCGAGTACTTTTCTCAGTCGGTATAATTACCACAATGGGAATAATAGAAAGTTGCTTGCACCACACTAACACACACACAACAAAACACAAATACACACAGACTCCGATCATCGTTGTACTCTCACCAATCTTAAGTTTTCCAATTTATTTAAAAGATTTTCGTTGCATAACCGGAAAATTCGAGGTTAGCTTATGCGAAGTTAAAAGTTAAAATTAAAATCGATTAGATTAACAACAATATGCATACAAGTAATCGTAGGCTGAAGCGTGGAAATTGCAATAAAAGGTTCTAAATTGAATTATAAACAGTGGAATAACGAGCAAGTGAATGCAAACGCAGATGGTGAAGTGGCGAAATTTAATATTATCGGTTGGTAATTGTGTGCGTATTTCGTTTAATCTGTTTTGATTAATGAGTTGGAGCGAACTGAAACTCACGTCTTCTATTTCAAATTACTTATCATTTATCACATCGCGTACCACGTTCATACATTTATATGAGTATGGATGTATGTATACATGAGTCGTCTATAGTGAAAGTGAGCAATAAGGATTGAATTCTGGTATATACAAGAGATATTTAATTACCCTATTTGAAGTAATTATTGAGTAACGTATTACCATATGCCAAGTTTAGTTGCTGTTTACAGTTATGCGAGTGTAAGAATTCGTATTAAGTCTGTTCCTGAATATTTGAAAAGGTAAACCAGTATCTAGGTTTGTTGGGCAAACATCGATCAGTTTTCCTCTTTGCACAAAATCAGGAAATAAACGTTTTTTCTTTTCTATCCAATGAGTAGAAAAAAGAGCAAGTACACTGCTGCACAATCGAAGTGATAGTAAAGCATATTCAGTTAAAAAAATAGTAAGAAGCCAGTAGTAAATTTTTCTATAAATCAGGTCTTTTAAAATGTCTGCATCAGTAGGGTATTTATTTCGAGATAGCCTTCAGAAATATGATTGTAACCTCGAAGTCTTGTCCATTATCCATGTCTTTTTTTAATTCGAATAGTTGCAGTCAATGGGAATTGAAGAGAATTCCAGTCCATAGGCTGCAGCTTTAACATTGTTCAAAAATTTTGCTTTCACCCTCTTAAAGCATCTTGGAGTTTTACTCTTGGCTATTACCAAAAGATGTACTTTTTTTTTCCGTCCCAGTCATATTTGCACCAGCCACAACTACGATTCGTGCTTTGCTGTCCCCACTCCCCCCCCACCGCCCGAAGCATTTTTCACTTTTAAATGACAACGCTTTCTTTAAGATGAACACTTGAAAAGCTCTAAATTAAAAACGTCTTTAGGATCATAAATATCCAAAATGTTCTGTCTCTTCTTAAATTTGTCCAGCCACTCAATGCTTGCTTGGGATTCTGAATATTATAATTAGTGCAAAATTATCTTATTTCAGTCGTTACCTGTATATGATTCTCGCCGAATTCTGATTGGGTTTTAAGCTAATTTTTCTTCTTTTTAGGCTTGCTAATCAAATTTTTAGTTTATTATATACAATGTGTCCGGGAAAATGTGGGAAATCTCACGAATTCAGATAGAGGCCCTTCAGAGATACGGCCTTCTAAATGACGCCACTGGAAATCAATTTTTCTTGAATAACTTTTAAACTACTTATTATCATTTAATGAAATTTAATATGATAAACCGTAGTAAGGAACGAACTCTTAAAATACTGCCCTTAAATTTGAATTAGCTTGTTTAATTTACCAGGGACGGACTAGGTTTGAGCGCTGTGACCGTTCAAACTTTCATAAATTTTCTGGACAACTTTTTCATCATATAAATATGACCTAGCTCGATAACCGTTTGATGGATCTGCTTCCTCCTCGACAAGTAAGTTCACATTGTTAATCTAAGCGAGAGGCCAAACTCCCAGCAAGGCACATTAACGCGTTATAGATAAATTTTCTCGAGAACCGTATGATGAATCTGCTTCGCTCTGGGCAAGTTGGTTCATCTTGATAATCTAAACGAGAGGACAAACTACCAGGAAGGCACACATTAACGCGTTTGAGCGCTGTGACCGTTCAAACTTTCATAAATTTTCTGGACAACTTTTTCATCATATAAATATTACCTAGCTCGATAACCGTTTGATGAATCTGCTTCCCCCTCGGCAAGTAGGTTCACCTTGTTAATCTAAACGAGAGGCCAAACTCCCCGCCTTATAGGGCTAAAATTTCATCGATATTTTCTCGAGAACCGTTTGTGTTATGTGCACAAGTGTGCTTTTGCTGTTGATTTAATGATCTGTGCACCAACACAACGAAGTCTTCAGCAAAATCAGAAGATATGGGACGTAGAATTAAAGAAGAGAAATTTTAACATATGTAAAACAAAAAAACGAAAACGGTTCATTTTATCGACAATGAACAAGAGTACTTTTTCGCTTAATGTTCAAGGTATCCAAATTTGTTTTTTTTAACTCCTTATCATGGGTGTTAAAAATGTAAGCATTAAAATGTACAACCTAGTCCACCCCTAGTAAACTAAACAAGCTAATTTAAATTTAAGGGCAGTATTTTAAGAGGTCCTTACTACTGTTTATCATATTAAATTTTCATTAAATTATAATAAGTAGTTTAAAAGTTATTCAAGAAAAATTGATTTCCCGTGGCGTCCTTTAGGAGGCCGTATCTCAAAACTAGCGCCAGTTTTTCATTCCAAGTCTTTTTTCGTCTTCCTTTTCTTCTGTTGTTCTTGACTCTGGCTTTCCATACTCGTTTCACTTGTCCAGTTTCATTCATACGGTTAAGGTGTCCGAACCATTTTAGCTGATACTTCTCTGTGACATCTAATACGGGTTCTACACCCAACTTCTCAAACAATTTAGTTTCTAACTTTGTCCTTTCTTGTAATCCCTTTGACTGCTCTAAGGTATTTCATATCGACAGCTTGTATTCGTCTTCTTTGCGATTGGTTCAGGACCCAACTTTCACTTCCGTAAGTAAGTTTCGATCTGTTCAGAGTGTAGTATACTTTTGCTGCATTGTTTATTCTCTCTTTCACCTCGTTTTCCATGTTTCCTTCTCTTTCTAGCCACGTTCCCAAATATTCATATTCATTTACTTGATCTATTTTTCCTTGACTTATTTCTGGGTGTAATTGATTTTTATTTTACAGATGTTAACTTTCAAATTGCTCTTCTTTAATTCTTCTTCCCATATCTTCAGATTTTCTTTTGGTGCACAGATCATTAAATCATCAGCGAAAGCACACTCCGAAACCTATGTGGGTTTTTCTTATCTTCTTTTCAACTGCTTTAATGACGTCGTCTATGACTAGAATAAATAATGTCGGACTCATAGCTCCCCCTTGCCTTATCCCATCGTTGATGTTGAAAGTATCCAACTGCATGTTGTTTTTCCTTACGTAACTTTTGTTGCCGTCGTATAAACTTTTAATTCCCTCTATCAATTTCTGATTAACATTTCGTTTGCGTAGTCCTTCCCATATTGTTTTTTGAGATTCTCTATCGAATGCCTTCTCTATGTCTAGAAATGCCAAGTATATTCTTTTATCTGTTATTCTTGTTTTCTCTATTCGTTGTTTAATCGTAAAAATATGATCTTGGGTACTTCTTCCCTTCCAAAAACCACTCTGTGCTTCTAATAATTGATTTTCTGTTATAATTTTAAATCTTTTTTCTAAAATGATTCGTATGCTTTTTTCATTTATCTTATTGCTTGTATTACTTCTTCTTTCTGTATATTTTCTGCTTGTTCGCCTTGTATGGAAATAACTCTTTCTTCTATATCATATTAACGTCTTGATCTTCGTCTGAGTTCAAAAGTTCTTGGAAGTACTCTCTCCACCTTTTCAGGATTTCTTCTTCTGTCAATATTACATCGTCTTTTGATTTCATATATTTTACTATCTCTTACTTGCCTTTCCTTATGCTTTTCACCACCTTGTAGAGTTTATTAAAGGTTTAAATTGAATAGAACGTATTAGGACAAACTTTTGACTATTATAAAATGTTTTTTGCTTCGAGTTTCTTGCAACGTCCAAGTTGAGTTTGCAGCAAGAGCTATCCACGTTAATGTATTTTTCCTCCAAGGATGCCAGTTTTTACAATTTTTTTCACACGTAATTTAAAATAATTAAATTGACCTAAATTTTTTATTGAAGTACTTCAAATTGTTTGTATTTTCAAAACCAAGTTTCTGGTAATTAATTGTTTTATTTTTACGAATGTGCTTCCGCGTATACTTTTGTAAGCAAATTACCGCATTTCTCTCTGTATTGAGAGGTTCCAACAGAAGAGATAAGAGACAGACGCAGCCAAAAGCCCTTCAACCACAAATATTCCTGACATCGACCACTAGACCTGCCACCCAAAGAAAAGTCCATCATATTCACATTCATATTCGACTTACTTTTTAGAGAATCATTGGTTATCATTAAATTAAAAGATTATTAAAAGTTTAAGTTGAGTAGCAAGAACGAGTAGAATTTGTTTCAGAAGAAGTGTTATAACGAAAACATAATTATAATAATTTTTGTTCTTAAAAGTGGAAAAATATCTGTGATTCAAAAGATAAGTACGATTTGAGTAAATTCAAAAAGCTTTAAACACCGTTGGTAGATTATTTCCACCATCAGATCCATCTTGATCCTTATCAGATTCGTCATCAACATAAGCTATTGCTGCAATTGAATTTTGTATGATTAATTCTTGCAAAGCGACAACTTCTTTTGTTTCACTACTGTTTGCGTGCTCAATCCATAAAACTAATGGAATATTGTCCTCGTCGTTTTGCACTCTTGTCATGCGCATCAAATATCGTAATCGTTGATTCATAAGCTGTTGTATTTAGTGGCAAAAAATTAACTCAATTATCAATCTAGATTTCTGCTCATGAAGATTGACATATTGGTAATCTACGACTTCGCTTCCGCATAAAACACCTTGACCTGCTTAGGAATGAAGACCACTTTGACCTCTGCCGAGCTATAGCTCAGGATTAAGGTTGCCTCTCCAGTAGGGTACATAGAATTAGAGACAGAAGTCCCAAATGCTATTATAACACTACCAAGAAGATGATCCATTTCCTACGCGAAAGTAGATTGGTTCTGAATTTGAAATTTCCTGAGTGTTTCGTTAAAAGTAATACCATAGACTACAAACATGAAGAAAGAAAAAACTAAAACAAACGTTTCAACGTTTTAATAATAATTTTTGCTTCAACGTGAGTGCTTGCAGGCAATAACTTGCATTAGTACAGTCTCTTTTATAGTCTTCCCATTCAGCGTTCATTAAATTTACAACAGAACTAACCCGATAACAACCATAAAAACGATCTTAAAACCACCTAACCGCTCCATAAAGTGCATTAGTGAGAAATTAAAATGGATTTAATCTTAATATTTCGTTTTTGATTAATTATATTTTAAGAGATAAAGCCTGTATCAACACTCTAATATCATTTGATGGTTTTAGAATGAATATAATACGTAATCGTGAACGTATTTTTATAATTTATTACCTCTATCTTATGATAATTTGACATTTCTTGCTTTTGAAGCTTTGTGCACAGAGATATAAATTCCATAATTAATTTTAATAATGTTTTAGCTGTGTGGAAAAACACTCATTTACATTTTCGTTATAAATGACTGTTTTAATAATTAAAATATCTAAATATAAATCAACTGCCAAAAAGGAATCCTAATGGAGTTTACTTCCTTTAATATCATTCGAAATATAAATATTAAAGTGAACGTCTACACATTGAATGACCTGGGCGAAGGAGATACGCAATTTTTACATTTAATGATACCTATATATAACTGTAATATAACTGTTTAGATGTGTAATCGGTGAATATAATCTTAGAAATAGCATTTCGCAGATACTATAACATTATTGTTTCGGAACCGTTGTTTATGCAGGATCTACATAACATATAAAGGAATGTTATTCGGGGGAAAATGGAAGGTTGCGTTTAGGGGATAAGAATTAATCTCTAGAGTAAAGGTTGTAGGATGTTAATTCCACGACTGACCTCAACTGTTTCGATATTTTGGATATCCTCCCCAAAACTTTATCCTCATCGATAAATTACGATAAGGATATACAGTGTGTCCCCCGATTACTGCCCGGAGAGGAAAATTTTTTTTATTTTTTATTTTACGTAGAAAAGTTATTCTTAATAAAAAGTTTTGCTTGTCGAAATAGCCACTTTGCAGCAAATAAATTTGAGCTATGATCTACAGGGTGTTCATAAATTAAGAATATAAGAAAACGGTTCAAGAGTGAAGTACATTCATGCTTGATGTAACAGAAAAACATTATAACAAAAAGTTGTTTATACTTAAAAAATAACACAAAATACAAAATTTGAAATCAAAATTAGATGAAACCATTTAGGCAATAGGTAGCACAGTATCTACATGATATTAAAAATGCGACAATGCGGCCATGAAAGAAACAATGGAAAGCAATCTACGACTGTATTATTTAATTGACAGCTCCTATTTTTTGTGGTTGTGTGTCATTTAAAAATTGCGTTACGAATAATTAAAAAATGTTAACTCTTGAACAGAAGATTTTTATTGTGCGCTGTTATGGTTTGGGCGAACAATACTCATATTCTGGTGTAGCCGAAGTGTGTCGCCAAAGGTGGCCAGATATTAATATTGAGCATTCTGCGGTAAAACGAGTGGTTTTGAGATTTCAAGAAACAGGGACGGTGGAAAAAAGGAAAAAGAAAAAAAAAGTATGACGAAGATGATGCTGCTACTGTAGTCACTTTAAATGACGTTGAAAATTTCCCAAAGTTATCTCTCAGGAATCGTGCGCAAAAATTAGAACTGAGTAAAAGCCATTTACAAAGGATTTTTAAGTCGAACAATTTTAAACCTTACAAACCGAAATTTTCCCATAACCAGAAACGGGTGATGATTCCAAACGCTTGGACTTTTATTTATGGATTGGACAGCATTTGTTGGAAGATAGAAATTTCGCAAAGCACATTATTTTTTCCGATGAGTCCACTTTTACTACGAATGGGGTAGTTAGCTCTCAAAATTGCAGATATTGGTCTACAAACAATCCAAATTTCCGTATACATAACAGAAGCCAGTATTCGAAAAAGGCAAACGTCTGGTGTGCAGTTTCATATCATGATATAATTGGTCCTTATTTCTTCCCCGGAAATTTAAACCAAAATGCATATTTGGAAATGCTCGACAATTATTTCTACGAAGCATTATCAGATATGCCTTTAGATGAAAGGAGAAGAACTTATTTTCAGCAGGATGGCTGTCCCTCACACTCCACTCTCCGTGTACGTAATTGGCTAAATGATAAATTTGGCGTTAAATGGATAGGCAGGTATGGTCCTAATCCATACCCACCTAGAAGTCCTGATTTAACGATCATGGACTTCTACCTTTGGGGACGTTTAAAGCAAAAAGTGTATGAAAGTAACAATTTCGGGAATAATATTGAGTCACTAAAAACCAAAATTAGACAATGTGTCGCGGACATTCCGTTACAAGAAATAAGAAATTGCTACAAGGAGTTCGAAAGACGGGTGGAATTATGCGTAAACGTGGGTGGAATGACATTGTTTCTCTCATGAATAGCATTTTAGTATTTAATATCATGTAGATACTGTGCTACCTATTGCCCAAATGTTTTCAACTAATTTTGATTTCAAATTTTGTATTTTGTGTTATTTTTTAAGTATAAACAACTTTTTGTTATAATGTTTTTCTGTTACATCAAGCATGAATGTACTTCACTCTTGAACCGTTTTCTTATATTCTTGATTTATGAACACCCTGTAGATCATAGCTCAAATTTATTTGCTGCAAAGTGGCTATTTCGACAAGCAAAACTTTTTATTAAGAATAACTTTTCTACGTAAAATAAAAAATAAAAAAAATTTTCCTCTCCGGGCAGTAATCGGAGGACACACTGTATATATATATAAGTTTCCCGATATACTATAACGTTGATGATTCGAAACTTGTACACAACAGAAGTGTCATTAATTCAATATTGACGCATCTTTAAGTAAACATAATTTTAAAATACATTTGCTTAGAGATAGAAGAATCCAGGGTAAACGTGGATGTCATATATCTGTCAAGATATATATATATATTTTTATCATAAAGAAGCAATTTATCAGAAAACATACAAAAGAAAACACCACAGAGAAATGTACATACATACATCTGTCCAAACTTGTTTAAGTACAATTTTATCACTAACAGTTCAAGCTATCTTAAAAACAAAAACAAAATCTTTCAGACCTTCCCTTTACCAAATTACAGTCAGTATGTAATATACAATGAAATAAGAGCTTATCTTACTGTTACCGCTGCAGAATGCATTTTATCGTTCTAATGTTGGTATGCGCTGCAATATTATAGCAATTCAAGTACGAGTTTTATTACAAAATTTTACGATAATACTAGAGAGGACCGTAGAAAGAATAATATTTATATTTAATGTTGAGTGAGTATTTATTTTACTTATTCCTATACTCTGTTGTCATGTATATATGTACTACCACCCTGCAACAATGCAAGTGTAATTTACAGAATATATTTATTGATTGGTAATTAAACTCTATACAGCAGCGTTTAATTAACAGCCAGCAAGCAGAGTGGTTAGCTGGGAGAGTTAATGTAACAATAGCTGTGTACTTTCAGCAAAATATTTATCTAAAATTACATATATACAGTCAGATTCATATGTGATGTATGTATAAGTTTATTGTTTACATTATTAATAGTCTTTTTTGCGCAAAAAACTCTAGATTGCTACATAAATTTCAAATTTATACCAATATAGCAT
Source organism: Holotrichia oblita (assembly GCA_023690525.1). Taxonomy (NCBI): domain Eukaryota; kingdom Metazoa; phylum Arthropoda; class Insecta; order Coleoptera; family Scarabaeidae; genus Holotrichia; species Holotrichia oblita. The sequence goes on from CM043018.1 coordinate 2,676,954, forward strand.
GATAAACATACAGTGTGTTCCCGGATGAAGTTGATCAGAGGAAAAAAATCTTTATTATTGGCTGCTCTTCGGTTCTCGGGTTCTCTGCCGTGTAGAAAGGTTGTGGTAAAACGAAACGTCAAGTACCACAACCTTTCTATACGGCAGAGAATCCGAGAACCGAAGAGCAGCCATCAACAGCGGCCGTGAAAGCCTGAACACTTACATTAATCTCTATTATTGATTTTGCGACAAAATGTCATTCTTTACAAAAACTTCTGCTTGTTAACTAGATAAATTAACTATCGGAAAATCTAAGATTAAATATACAGGATGTCCACAAATTAAGAAAACATGAAAGAGCTTCAACAGAAGAGTATAATTTATTACAGGTTTTGTTAAGTACAGTCAACAACAAAAAATTAGTCTTTTTTCTCTTGTCAACTCCATGATAAGGGGAAAGGTACAGGTTCCTTAGAATGAAAGGTCTTGTTTCCGGTTTGGGTTTAGAGTTTGGACCGATCTTCATACAAAATATTTCCTTTGTACCCAAAAGTTTATTCTATTGTTGCACTGATCTGAATAAGCTATGAGAATCATTCCAACTTCCTCAGACTTTGGTTGAAACTCAAAACGTTAAAAATGATTTGTTGCAAAAATTCGATCGAAACATTTTAAAGACCTAAGAGGTAACTATTAAAGATAGCGAACAACAAAACTTTATAAATGCTAACCATCAAGTTTAAATGAATCAGCCATGTTTCAAACAAAACAAAAAAGATTTTATCAAAACAATTGGGAAAGCAATTTGGGAAATAGAATTAATCAAACGAGTATTATTCAGCATTTGAGTTGTAAAAATCCGGCCAATTAGTAGACTACAAGTGATTCAGAACGTCAAGGCTTTATAGAAAATAAAATTTATTTTGCCAAAGATAATAATAGTAGACAATCTTCTGATCAACAGGAAAAAGGAGCAAATTCAGTGTTGTTCAGTTGCTGTTGTTTTTTTTTAAATACATATATGGAAAGCTATGGAAACTAGATTGAATTTATTTGGCTTGAATATTTACCTAAAGGGGGAGGCCAGAATGGGGGCATATAAACTGAGTTCCAAAACTCATTCCCAAACTTTCTTTCGACAAACCGTTCTAGGTCGTCCTAGATTGGGTTGAGTCGAAACCAAATCTGGTACACAGACGGGTCAAAAATAATTACAAGCTCTGTAAAAGGCATATATAGAGAAACCCTAAATCATAAAGAATGTATGACATTAGAGCAACCACCGTACACCAGATGAAAATATCAGCAATAGAGAAAAACAATGTAAGGGGGGCTTTAAAGATATTAGCACCCTATCAGAGAACCACTAAACTAGCTTGGGACTGCCTGGAAAACCTAAGAATCCCGACCAAACACAACAAAATCACTTTGGTGTAGGTACCGGGACATAAGGACGTACTAGGCAACAAAATAGCAAACAAGCTGGCAAAAAAAGAGTCCTAAAACAAGATTCACTGACATGCAATGACTGAGTGCATCACAAAAGCACACCGATCACACTGGAACAACCTTAAAAGGCAAATATACTGCACTCGAATGATAGGGCAGCGACCAAGGAATTTAACAACATATGCGTTAACTCTCAACCGAGTACAGCCTAGAACAAAGTGGTCAAAAATCGACAAAAAATGCTAGAAAGGATTGACCATTTATTGACCACTATTGATCATTAACGATTTCGATTGACCACCTTTTGTTTAGCCTACACGGCTGTAGACTAAACACCCATATTTTGGGGTCCAATGGTAAAAATGCTAAAATTAGCCAATATAGACATTTTGTTCATCGGATACGATTGATCATCGTTTGACCATGTTTGACCAAATTCAAAATTTTCAAAAAAATTTTGTTTCAAGTAGTTTTTTTCCTACAAACACTAAAATTTTGTTGCAAGATAGGATTGACCAACGTTTGACCATGATTAACCACTAAATAATTTTTTGTTTAAACTTAACAATAGTCGAAAAAAAAATGAAAAAAAAAAAGTTGATATCTACAATGAAACGACATCAAACCCAAAAAATGTCACAACCTCTTGCACTTTTCGCAAGCTTTGAGAGGTGTTTAAACGCTGAAAATAATAGGACTTATTGCATCGTTCCATCCCGATATTTATTTGTAAACAAAATGTCACATCTATCTAAATAGGCGGTTAAACAAACTCCAAAGCTTTGGAGCCTTGGAAAATTTGGAAACTGTTTTACTGCTTTTTTGTTACAGGAAAGGATTGACCACTGTTTGACCATGGTTAACCATCAAATAATTTTTTTGGAAACTTAATAATAGTCCAGCAATTAATTTCTTTAATAACATAAGGTTAAACACAGAAAATGACACCACTTCTTGCTTGAGACCATTCAATTATAGTAAGTCATAAATCATCGTTTGACTACCCAAACACATCCTATTTTTAGTTTAGTGTATCTAGGCCAAAGAAACAATTGAAGCCGTACCATTTTCAGCGTTTGACCACCTCACAAAGTTTGTGAAGGATGACGATGAACTCTGAAAAATTCTGTTAGATAGGACTTCAAAGTCGGATAAAAATTAACCGGTCAGTGATCAAACGATGATTTGCGATTTTTTGTGGTCTGAAGACACAAGACAATAAGCCGTATTGTTTTTAGCATTTGATCACCTCTCAAATTTTGCAAAAATGCCATAAATTCTGAAAACTCTACGACCTTGAAGTTATCTATACTAATAACTTCAAGGTCGTTTAAAATTTAACCGGTAACTGGTCAAATGATGAGTTTCAATTGTCCATGATCTAAAGACACAGAACAATAATGATCATATTTATAGTTCTTGCTTGAGGTTCTACCGATGATTGAGCACGCGATTTTGACGTAAATGTAAGTAATTAAGTGCCGTGAAGCAAGAGGTTGTGATATTAAACAAAAAAAATTTCTTCTGCGAAAATTTTGAAAATGTAAAAGGTGATCAAATGATGGTCAATCGTATCCAACGAAGAACACTTCTAGATTTCTTTCTTTCTCATTAGTGTTATGAAATCCTAAAAGTGATCAATCGGAATCGCTGATGGTCTGTAATGGTCAATAAATGGTCAATCCTTTCTGTCATTTTTCGTGGATTCTTAACTCCTTTGTGGTGCTAACTTTGCAAATTACCCATTTCAAATGACCAATTTGTTTGATAACCTTTATTAGTTTTGCAAATTAATATTTTCTTTGTACTTGCTCCAGTAACACTGTTTAACATTTTGGCAATTTTTAACGCAAGATAAACGATCTACATGTCAGAAAGAGAAAATTCAATTTGGTACTACACTCATAACATATTTCCAAACATTCCAATAAGTTTCTGCTAAGTTAGTCGTAAAGTTTTTAATGTTTACAAGGCCAACAGCATTTTTGATTTCACTAGAACTTAGTGTCCTGTAGCATCATCTGAGCATCAATTACATAGACTTTAAATAACCTTCAAAATATTGTAAATATTTTTGGTGGTCACTTTTGAACCCTTGTTTTCCGATATACAAGGCGTCAAAGTTAATTTTTTTCAACATTTAAAGTACAAAAACTAGAAACAATAAAACCAGGATTTAAATAAATTAGAACATCGATTTAACAAAAAAAAAATCCAATAGGAAAGATTCGATAAACGAGAGAGGATAAAATGGAATGAATCACTGTATACATGTACATATTTAATCTTCAACGAACTTCTTGATTTGTACAAGAGTTTTGACATTTTAATAAGCCGCTCCTTGTATACATTATGTGAACCTTTAAGAAAATACATCCCACTCTTACTTATTCGATTCCCCCCTTTCATTTTAAACAGCACAAGTTACGAGGCTCTTATTGATGATGAGATGAAAGAGCATTCAGTTTAAAACTAAATGTACCCAAACAGAGCTATATGTTCCCGCGCAAGGTCTTCAGATAATATTTTTTTATATTATATAAGCGAAAGATTTTACGTTTGTATCTACATAAATGAATGTAGGACCAATAATATTGTCGAAAAAATTAACAAGGACAAACCTCATTATATACCTACTAATAATATTGCTTCTACATTCTAGCTCGTAGAGAGCTCTCGAATATTTCGACAGGATCGTGCCACATATGCAATAATAACATTTTTTTTGAAAGATACCCGTAGGGTATTCACCTGTTGAAATATGAATTAAAACCTCGACGAAACGATTGAGAAATACCTGATAGTGCTGATTTACAGTTGCGTCTTCTTTAATCGGGTTAAGTACGGGAAAAAAACCGCAGGAGCGTATAATCGAAGTGTATAATAATACCAGAGAGAAAGAAGTTTTGGATTTCCAATCCGAAGCGCAACTCGTGAGAGCTGTGTAAAACGAAGGAACAGGAACGTTAACTTTCAAAAACACCAAATCGCCGTTGCACTGTAAAAGAACCGAACTCAAACAAATAACATCGCAGCAGTAGTTGGCTCTGGTTGTTATAAAACACTGGAATTTGATTTGTACACGCACAACAAAAGATAAAATTACACCAATTCGATCACATTTCACAAGAACTACGGCATCTGGTAGCACACACGGAGCACATTTTCAACGGAATCGCGTTATTTTCGATACGAATTCGAACACTTGTGTGTGTTGTCTTGAATGTGTACGAAAAACCGTTGGTTAGTCAACGCGGCGGTCATACTTTACTTCTCCGATAGGTATCCACAACCTGTATAGAAGGAAAATGGTGGGGGGCACGTTACCACTCTGCGTTTTGTGTGTGTACCTGTGCATACAACGTGGCCTGCCTGCCTCGGTCCCACTTCATGATGGCTACGAACGTTCTACGTTAGCTGCACAGTCCAGTGGCGGCTACTCGACAATATCGATGGGAGAGTAAACATTTGTTTTCCATTTTCGCCAAATATTAATTAATTGATTGAAATTAGAAATCAAAAATGTGTAAGGAAAAACTTGAGAGCATTGTCATCAATTTGCTAACAAAGAAGGTCAATACAGGCCTATAATCGTTAAGTTTATAAGTCGTAGCAAACAAAAAAATATTCTAAACGACAAAAGGAAGTTGAATAACACAAGAATTCTTATAAATATTTAGCGTTTTTATATTCGCGGAATGGGGGATAAGGAGTGGAAATAAAAAAACCAAATTATTTTTCTTTTTCAATATATTCACCTGCAAGACGGATACATTTTTGACATCTTTCAATTAATTTATTTATACCCTCATAAAAAAATTATTTCTCTTTATCTGCAAAATACGCCGAAACTGCCTCCTTGACTTCATCATCGGCAGTCAATATTTTACCCCGCAGCTCTTTTTTCCACCTTATGCAGGGCAGCTAACGCAACGCGGCTCTTGTGGACGGGCGCGTTGTCGTGCAAAACCAGCACACCTTTCGTCAATTTTCCCCGTCTTTTCTCTTTAATGGCTTCTTTTAGTCGCTCTAATATTGAAGCGTAATATTCTCCGGTTATAGAAACACCTTTATCTTTATAATCAATCAACAATATTCCTTCCGAGTCCCAAAATACCGTTGCCATGAGTTTCCCAGCTGATTGTGACACTTTAAATTTCTTGGGAGGTGCTGTGCCCTTTTTATGCCACTGCATGGAGTCTTGTTTGGACTCAGGTTCATAATGATGAACCCAAGTTTCGTCTCCAGTAACAATTCGACTCAATACACCATCCTTGTCTTCATTACAGAAATCCAAAAATGCACGCGAACACTCTACGCGCTGTTGTTTTTGCGACGGCGTGAGCATTCTCGGCACCCATCTTGCGCTGACCTTAGACATGCCGAGATGATCGTGCAGGATTTTAAAAATTGTTGTATCGGATACTCCAACCATTTCTGCGAGTTGTTTCTTCTTTAGTCGAGCATCTTCGAGTACAATTTTTTCAACTTTTTGGATAAGTGCTGGCGTGGTCACCTCAATGCTCCTGCCCGGCCTCGGGTCGTCTTCAAAGGATTCCCTTCCTTGTTTAAATAAACTATGCCACTTGTACACCATGGTTTTTCCTGGACAAGAGTCGCCGTAAACCAATGACATCTCATTCATTATGGTCGCGACTGATTTTCCTTGCCTGGTAAGGAACTTTATCACGGCACGATATTCGATTTTTTCCATATTTCACTTTTCACTCCTGATTATGTTACTTGGTTGACGATAGCTCAAAGGCTAACTGTCTAATAACAATGAAACTTCGTATTTATACTAATTATGAGTCGCTGCACAGGCCACGCCCCCAATGCGCCTAATCACCCCTCTACAACCCGCTCATTCCGCGAATATAAAAACGCTACCTCGTAAGTTATGGGTCTAAACACAAATTTTGGAAAGTCAAAAGTGGACCTACCACATTGCCCTCCTAAACTAAAAAGGCGTCCGCAAAGTCCTAATCCAATTTAATTCCACCCTAACAATAGAGATTTTGAAAATGTAAATCTTCAACTTGAGATTCAATCCGCAAGCAACTGAAAACATAGATCTTAATCTAAAACCCTCCAAGATGCATCGAACTAAAGATCATATTCCAATCCACAACTAATAATTTCACAGCCATACAAAAACATTTGTTTCGAGTGTGGGGGAGGTCAGTCCATGTTTACTACATGTTTTTGGAGGTTGCTGAATCCGAATCTGAGATCAAAAAAAAACACCACGTCACGGTTGAGTCAAGTTGTAAACTAAAACATCTTTAGTTAAACCCTATAAGCTCAGTCTAAGTTATTCAACACTGTAGCGCTTTGTCTCAAAGCCTACACTAAAAAAACCGATTAATTAAACTCCATAACCTCAAAAAAAAACGTTAACTCCATAACGCCTTACCCAAATAACCTCCAAAAACCTCGGAAAACACCATGGAACCGTCGCATTAGCATTAATAAATTTCTAATTAATAAATACAGTGGGTGGGCAAATTATTAAAGCCACAGTACAAAATTGGCATTTTTTTTTTGCAAGAATCGACTGCCTGGGCACCTAACTTGGCATGCTTTCTATGCAGTTTTCATTAATTGTTTCACTTCTATGCCGCACTTTTATTAAGTCCTCGATCAGCCGACGCTTGGTGGTGATAATTTCTTTCTTTATCAACTTCCAAAAATTTTCATTTGGGTTGAGGTTTAGTGAATTGCCAGGCCAGTCAGGCATACCTACACGTGGTTGTCAGAGAGAAATTTCCACAATTTCTGGATCTGAGGAAACATTTTTGTTTGCAGTACTCTCAAACACTGGTCCTGTCTCATCGTTCCTTCGACGATAAGACAGGTTCCTTGACTGCTGATGATGGACCACACCATGATGCTGAGATTCATTCGTCCTTATATTTTTTCCTGAACTTCTTCTCGTAAATCCAGCTCTATCTACGAGGATCTTCACGGTCAATTCGTTCAAAAACCAGACCTGGAATATTTTGTCATTTTAGAATTCAAGACAAACTGATAAATTGTAATGTGCACGAGAGAGTGAGAGAGAACTGTCCAATCCTTATGATCTTTGACCATGACCATGACATTGTAGTTTTTTTTCTTCATTGCTGGGGGCATCGTTCTGTTCGATGTTCAGCACGAAAATTTCATGTTTCCAAACAGAAACAAACACAAACGTGAAATACTTGCCAAGTGTCGATTGTTGTGACGAAAGTTTTTGAAGAACGATGTAATTATTGACATGAAATATATTTTCCGTTTGGATGGAGTTAAGATGAACAAAATAGGTTTTTTTTACGGATAATATTGCGATGACCCCTGATAACATACGATTTATTCCAAAAAGTAAATTTGAGTCAGAAGTTCTTGCCTGGTGTGCGATTTCTCTCAAAGGAATTTCACAGTTGTATATTCAAGTTGAAACTTAACTAAATTAAGATTAATTATTTTCTGGCCTGACAACCCAATTAGCCATTACACCAGAAACACTATCAATTGGCTGACAGAAATAATATTAAACAATAAAATTTGTAAGGGTTTTGCGGTCCTTTTAATAACAAAAATCTTTATTTTCTTTCAATATTTCGTCAACAATTCTGTGACATCTTCAGGAAATTACAGTATTTTCGAAAGCAAAAGTATGATTTAAGTCTAATGCATGATTAGCCAACGCACAAAATTTTTATTATTAAAATGACCGAAAAACCCGTACAAATTTAAAAAACAAACGGTCAAAAAACAACATCAATAGAAAATCCCATTTTTCCCGAAGGAAGTAAATCCATCAAATATTCCAAAACCTAGGCCAGTTGAGGATTTTTGGAATTTATTGTGTCAAGAGAAATCAAGAAATCTGTGATCAATATTGGCAGTAAACTTCATAAAATCTAAGATGAGGGTCCAGTTTCCTTATATACTGACTTCCAGAAAAATTGCAACACCTAGAAGTTGTCGAATGATTTTATTGAAATTTTCAGGAAACGTTTATTTTCATTAAACAAATTGATGATTAAAATTTGAATAAAATCTAGCCAGTAGTAACTATAAATTTGAACTATTAGACCATTTAGTAACTGTCAAGTTTGCAAATTGTTGTTGTTACGTCACAATTTCATTCTGCAATTGATAACAATGTCGAGAGTACGTCAACATCAACATTTTGTCCAATTAAGTGATTTTGAACGTGGCCGTATTATTGGTATGAGAGAGGCCGGACTTTCGCTAAGAGAAATTGCTCGTCGTGTAAACCGAAATGTTTCAACGGTATTGAGGTGTTGGTCCAAATGGTCCGAGGAAGGGGTTCAACATCGTCGCCGTGGATCTGGACGTCCTCGAAGGACTACAGATCGCGAAGAACGTCGCTTAAGACTTTTGGCCACAAGAGATAGATTTTCAACAACTCGATCAATTGCAAATGATTGGATGAGAGGTACAGGACTCAGAATGTCAATGTCAACTGTTTATCGCCGGATAAAATCTTATGGATTGCGTTCATATCGTCCATTGTTATGTCTTCCTCTTACACCACTTCACCGTCTACGCAGACTAGAGTGGAGCAACTTAAGGGTTAATTGGGCGCAGGAATGGCATCAAATTGTGTTTAGTGACGAGTCCCGATTTTGCTTGTGGGCCCACGATGGTCGTAGGAGAGTCAGACGGATGCGTGGGGAACGTGAAAATCCAACATTTTTTGTGGAACGCAACACAGCCCTCACTCAAGGAGTTATGATATGGGGTGCAATATGGTATGGTAGCAGATCACCCTTGGTCTTTATTGACGGCAACCTTAACGCACCTGGTTACATTGCTAATGTGCTACAACCAGTTGGCCTTCCATATCTTCAGGGGCTGCAAAATCCCATTTTTCAGCAGGATAATGCGCGCCCTCATACGGCAAGGGCTACAACACGGTTTTTTGGAAGAATCTAACATTGTCGTCCTCCCATGGCCTGCTCGGTCGCCTGATTTGTCGCCCATTGAACATGTATGGGATATGATTGGTAGGCGAATAGGTAATTTACCGCACCCTCCAGATAATTTACACGATCTTCAACAACGGATTCAAGAAGCTTGGGACGATATACAACAAGCAGCTATAGATCACTTGATTAATAGCATGCCAAGGCGTCTAGATGAGTGCATTACAAATCGTGGCGGAGCAACTCATTATTGAAAAAACTTTTAAAGCTTTTATCCTTTTGTTTTTAAAACTTAATCATAACTTTGTTTCATAGAAATAGACGTTTTCTGAAAATTTCAATAAAATCGTTAAACAGCTTCTAGGTGTTGCAATTTTTCTGGAAGTCAGTATATAAGGAAACTGGACCCTCATCTTAGATTTTATGAAGTTTACATAAAAGCAAATAACATGTTTGAACCATCCAATGTATTTATTTTAATTCCTGAAATATTTCCACTTGTAGGTCAATGAAACAACAATTAATTAAATACCAATTTATTCCAAAAAATGTCGGGAATTAAAAGAGTTACATAAAGGTCAGAAAATACATATATTAATTTAGAAATAAAAAAATTTTAAAAAGTGTTTTCGAATTTTCAAATTTGTGCATAGAGAGAGCAAACTCACTTGCAGGATCATAGCCGAAATCTTGACGTGATGGAGCACGATTTCGGATTCAGCACCCCCAAAAATATATACCGGTAAACATGCTCTGATCCCCACACTCATCAATTTTTTTGTGTGTGTTTGTGTTTTCAATTGACAAAAAAAAAAACTCCTTTTTATGAAAAAATGTAGGGAAAAAGAAACTTGTTAGAGAGAGAACTTGAGTCACCCACTGAAACGGAGGAAACAGAATGGGACAGCTCTCAACGAGATAACGACGACGGTGGTATCGATTACGAATCAGAAAATGAAAGTGCGAGCTCGGAAAGCAATCAATGAAATAAAATGAAAAGGAGCTAAATCGTGAGCAACGGTATATTGAACCAGAACAGAGTCCACAGTCCAATTCAACAATATTGGATGATAAGGGTTTGGCGTGACATAGAAAAGAAACCACCAAACTCTGCGTTTGAGGTACAAAATATTAGACTAAAGCTTTACAAGCAGAATTTCTTTAGTAGGAGAGGACACTTCTAGCAGAAAAAAATTGCTAGAACTAAGCAGAAATAAACTACGCATGAGCAGGATGACAATCCGGAACACCTAACATCTCTAACTGCACTGCCATCACGGAAAGCCGAGCCAATTATCTCGGCAAAGCCGTCGTTCGATTCTAATAGATTAGTTCTTGCATCAGTACAAGCTTGTTGTAATCTGTACTTTAATTCTAAGGGGTAATTATCAAAAGTGTATAAAGGTTCTACTTGTCTCACTAAATTCGATGGTAATCTTGCTGGATAACCAAATACGAGCTCAAAAGGAGAATATTTTGTTTCTGTATGAACTGTTGTGTTATAAGAAAAGCTCCAATAAGGTAACCAAGAACTCCAACTGTTTGCGTATTTAGAAGTTTGAATTCTGATATAAGCACCTAAATTTTTGTGCGAATTTTCTAATGAACCTAATGTTTGATGATGATATGCAGTAGATTTAAGATGTTTAATTTGTAACAACTTACACACTTCTTGTAGTGTAGATGCTAAAAATTCGGTTCCCTGATCTGATACAATTTCAGCTGGAACTCCATATCTTAAAATAAAATTGTCTACTAATGACTTGCTTACAGTTGTAGCTTCTTTGTTCCTTATGGGATAACATTCTACAAATTTACTTAAATCGCATTGTATAGTTAAGACATATTTATTACCTATTTCATCACATTCTAAAGGTCCTACCAAATCTACAAATATCTTTTGAAACGCTGATGTAGCTGTTGTGGTTATTACCATTGGTTCAATATTTGTATTTGAATATTTACATCTCTGACATTGTTCACATTTCTTAACAAAGTTTTGTACCTCTCTATACATATTAGGCCAAAAATAATATTTCTTTATATTATTATACATTCTATTTATACCTGCATGACCACCTGTGGGTAACATGTGGAAGTCATTTAAAATAATTTGTTGTTTATCTTTGTCGTATATTCTTTGATTTGCTTTAATAATGTTAATTTTTATCCCTTTATTTTTCAGTAAACTTATGTTTTCAAGGATTTGTTTCATAATTGATGATGATGGTAATGATGTTGATAATGATGCGCATCTGTTGTCCTTTGACATAACTAGTTCACTTATTTTATATTTCTTACATATTACTGTCAGGGCTTTCAGCGTTCCAGTGAATGGTAACGTTGATGAAGTTGCCTGCTCTATGTAAAGAATCTGACTATTGTAGTCATATAATACCTTTTTGTACAAGGTTTCATTTTCACGTACGTACGTCTTAAAATTTGGGGATTTAGCTAAGCGATTGAATTCATTTTTAGATACAATTTTTAATTCGGTGGCGTCTTGTGGACGCTTTAGTAATTCAACAACTGACGGGTGATCAGTCCGCAATCGCGAATCAGAATTATTTTGACTTGTATCATTAACTTTTCTTGCTGTAGCTCTTGTAATAACATAAGAATTCTGTGATTCTATGTTTTTATGCAAATCTTTTAATTCTGTTGAAGATACTTCTATTCTAGAGAGTGCGTCTGCTGTGACATTGTCTTTTCCTTTTATATATTTTACAGTGAAGTCAAATTCCTCTAATTTCAAACGAAATTTAGTTAGTCTGCTTGACGGATTAGTCATTCCAAAAAGATAAATAAGTGGTTTGTGATCTGTGTATATAATGAAATGGCGGGATAAAAGATAAACTCTAAAATGTTGTACTGCCCATGTAATTGCTAAAAGTTCTTTCTCGATTACTGAATAGTTAATTTCTGCTTTATTAAGAGATCTACTTGCATATGCTACTGGTCTGTCGTCTCCGTTGGATAAAACTGCACCGATAGCATGTTTGGAAGCATCTGTTCTCAAAATAAAGGTATTATTGGGTGAAAAATTTGGATATTGCAAAATTGGAGGTTTAACTAACGCATTTTTTAATGCTTCGAATGCTTGTTGACATTCTACGGACCAATAAAAGTGGGCGTTTTTTCGTGTTAACTGATTTAATGGTGAGGTAATTTCTGCAAAATTCTTTATAAACTTTCTATAATAATTTGCGAAAGCTACGAATCGTTTAACCTCTGCTCCATTTTTGGGTGTGGGATAATTTTTGATAGCTTCTATTTTACTTTTATCGGGTGATACACCATTTGCTGATATAACATGCCCTAAATACAAAATTTCTTGTTTTAGGAAATCACATTTACTTGGGTTTAATTTCAAATTTACCTGACGCAATCTTTCAAACACTTTAACTAAATTTTGATTATGATCTACCAAGCTATTACCGTATACAATCAAATCGTCAAGATAAATCAAGCATGTGTCATAATTTAAACCTGTCATAGCAATTGTCATTGCCCGTGAGAAAGCACTGGGACTGATTTTTAATCCCATTGGTAAACGTGTCATTTGGTATTGACCTCTATCTGTAATGAAAGCTGTGCAGGGTCTACTTTTGGGTTGTAACTCTATTTGGTGGTAGCCTTGTGATAAGTCTAGATGCGAAAAATATGTTGCTCCGGATAGTGAATCAATTATTTCCGTAATGTTTGGTAATGGAAACTTATCGTCTTCAATTTCTTGGTTTAATAATCTGTAATCTATCACCATACGCCATCTTTTTCTCCATTTAGATCTGCTTTCTTTGGTATTATCAAAATTGGAGAAGACCATTCTGATGTTGCTTTTTCGATTATTCCATCTTTCAGCATCTGATCTACCTGTCGATGGACTTCTTGTTTCTGTGCATGTGGGAGTCTGTATGGTTTTTTATAGGCGGGTTGTGAATTTCTCTTCAGATGTATTTCTTGTTTAAAAATGCTTGTGGTACCAAGTTTGTCTCCTGGAACATGGAAGATGTCTGCATACTTCGTGCAAATACGCTGTATTGAGAATTTCTCTGGAGTTGTTAAATGTTCTAAGTTTAAATTTTCAAGTAGTTTGTCGATTCTTTCTACAGAATACTTGTCAATTTCACCAAACCTACATATTTCGTAATTTCTTAGTGGTTCTATCTCCGGAGTAAAGTTTTTTAATATGACATCTTTATCTGTTGTATTTAAAACTTGTACTGGAATTTCATTATTAATTGGTTTTGCTAATGTACGTGCTAAAAATACACCGCTAGCTACTTCTTTTGCTGAGACAACACATTCCATATCTTTGTTTACATAACATCGTTTTATTACTTGACAATAAGCAGGAATGCGTATGAAGGTTTCGAATCAGTATGAATTGGTAATGTAAGTCTGTCGTTGTGTAAGGTCAATGTTAAGTGCAATGTCTGATAATCTATATTAGCATGATATTTATAAAAGAAATCTGACCCTAAAATACCGTTTGCATTAGAGTCGAAAGATTTTACGATGTGAAATTCATGCGTTAAAGAATAATCATCAATATTTAAATTAATATTGATTGTACCTTTTGAAATTGTAGATCCCGAAATTCCTTTTATTGTTGTTGAATTTGGTTGCATTATTTCGCTACTAAAAATTTTATTATCATATATTAAACTAATTGAACTTCCTGTATCGACTAAAAACAAAAGTTCTCTATTTTTGTAATGTAATTTAATATAGTTTAGACCATTTAAGTTAAGACTTACTTTCTTGGGAACGAAAAAACTGCTGGGTGGGACTTTTTGTTGTTTCTTTATTATCCGCTTGCTTTGTTGTAGCGTATACTCGTTTTTGTTGGTATGGTTTCGCATGGCTTGTTTTATTTCCGTAGTTCGTACAATTTGACTGCCTATAATTGTTGTGTGTCTTATTGGTGCGGTTTACATCAGGATGTTGTCGAAACTTGCCTCGGTGGGTGTGATGGTAATTGTTGGTGTAACCGTATTGACTTCTGCCTTTCTTTGCTGATGAGTGTATGCTCCTAGCGTGGAATACTGGTTTCGGGGTATTCATTTCTTCATCTAGCGCTCCTTGAATCGCTGCACTAAGGTTTATGTAGTTTCTTGCTTTTATTATGGTCCTCAGTTCACCACTACTAAGTCCATTTGCAAACGAATTAATTGCAATTTTTTCATTTACTTCATTTAAGGTTTTTGTCTTGTTGTCATCCTCATTTGCTTGACTCAATGTGAGATTGATCATTAAGTCCTCAATTGTTTTGCCGTAGTCAGATATAGATTGTGACCCTTGCTTGATTGTATGCAATTTAGCCGAAAGAGCACAAGCTGATTGTTTAATGATACAATATGTTTTAAGGTCTTTTACTAATTCTGTATTACTAGAGTAGGTAGATTTTAATTTTATTTTCGCAATTGAATTCAAGCGCGTTTTCAAAATGTAATTAGTTAATGAATTTTTGCCGTCCTTGTCCAATAAAGTATCATACAATTCTATACCTTCAATTAATTGGCGCGTTTTACTTTCTGTGCCATCCATTATTGGCAACAGAGTTGCAGCTACTTTTAGATCAAATTTCTCCATGTTTAATTTAATGTTCGTTATTTGTAATCTTAAGTCTATAATTGATTTACAGTTTGAAAGTACTGAATTAATTTTACTTATAACTAATTCTATACCACTAGTATCTTCAGTTTGTGTAGCACTATTGAAACTTTTTTGCAAGTTTTTAAAGTCACTAATAAAACTAAGTAATTGTTCGCACTTACTTTGTGTGATGTCTCTATTTTTTCTTCTTTCTTGAGTGTCCTTTCCCAGATTTCGATAGAAGGCGTTACATTCTTCTAGAAGTTGCTCGAAGTCCCTAGCTGCCATGGACGTCTTACTCAGTGCATGGGTCTTTATACGGGTAGAGCAGCCGATACCTTTTGAAGTGTCCGCTTTTCAACGTGTCTGGTGTATGTTCTGGTGGCTTTCAGCAGGAACTGCATCATTACGACCGCGAATAGTATATAGAACAGTACCATTACGTCTGTAGACAACCGCAGTTGGGTCTCTTGCATCACTATGTTAGCGTTGATAGCCCCATTTTCTGTTAACGATTGTTCGTTTGTCGTGTCCTTGCTGGATGAGGTGCCCATTTTTCGATTTTCCCCATTTAATGTAATTCGATGAGAGCTGCCATATTTACCTGGACTGGACTGGCAGGGTTACCTGGACTGGCAGGATTACCTGGACTTGCAGGGTTACCTGGACTGGCAGGATTACCTGGACTGGCAGGGTTACCTGGACTGGCAGGATCGCCATGTAATAAATCAGGATCGCCATGTAATAGAGGATCGTCTCAGGTTCAAATATCTTAACCAGGTTGTTATGGTTAACAATATATTTCAACACTTAAATTAATATCACAGTAGGTTACATACTTATACTAACACTGGTGACTATATACTAGAGATTAACTGAGTACTAGACTCTATAATATTACTTACTATTACTTCCTAGATCTTATATATATGAATGGTATGCTTTGTTTATAAGTATATTTATAAATATGCTGTGTAAACTTTAACAAAATGTTTACATTGTTTTTGTGTTTGCTTACAATTACATTATGTTTATAAACATACTATGTATACTTTTCATTGACTCGTCCTTTCATTGAATCGAAGGTTCTGTCGTGTATATCTATTTAGTTTTTTAAAAGGCCAGATGATAATCTTGAGATTGTTATATTACAAGACGAAGAAGAAATCTTCTCTCTGAAACCATCACAGTTATTGCAGTTTATTAAAGCTCTCACACTGGATGGTGAGCTCTGAGAGCAGGAAAAAATTGAGAAGCTTACAGCTCATGCAAGGGGGCAGAATAGATCAATAGGTCGCAGTGCAATATCACTCTCAACTAAATCAAAATCTGAAGAGTCTACCGTGTTGGCACCACTCGAAAAAAACGGCAGAAAACAAGATATTTTTGCCCAGCATGTTAAGAAAAATCTCCATTATGGATAGAAGATTTTTTCAACGACTCTTCTTTCCAGATGAACCTTTAACAGACGCCCATCACATTTCCAACATGTTAACTCCTGACGAGCACCAAAAGGATATTCCATAAAAACAAGATAAGTTATGACAGGCGTCTCTCAGCAGATTTCAAAGTTAGTTAGGTATCTCATGGTTGGCAATTAAAGTGTTAAGAAATAGGACAGTCATATTTGTTCAAACCAGATTTATGTTGGTAGTACATAAAGAGGGTGACAGACTTAAAAAGATCATATCCTGACATGTTACAACTGTCCTATTTTTTAAGTTTCTCAGTGTACATTGAGGACAAAAAAAATAAATGAAGATAAAGACTAAGTTTGAAGCCCAAACAACAAACTGCAGTCGAGAGAATCTCAGTAGACTTTCTTCTTCTTTAATTAGACCAGCACTTAGAAAAATTGGTCACCGTTTTAAACATCTGGCACTGTCGAGTAAAATTATTTTCACTAACTAACCGCTTCGATCTAGATGTTAAATTTAATATGATTTAAATCATTATAAAAGACATTCTATTGTAACAAGTCCGCCCCTGACATATCCTATAGTTTACCTTCGACTATGGCTGCTTCTGACGACCATAAACTCTTCGGACGAGTAAAAATCGTGTGCTCCGTCTCCCACGCGCAATTTTTACAGTCCGATATAGTATGTTGTGCCTTCTTCTCCTATTTTTAAAACCTCTCTTCATACCCATTAACGGACGTACAAAAACCGATCCACCATCGGCGATTTATTTAATGTTTACGCTAGTGTTGAAATACAGAAACGGAGAATATAGATGTATGTATGTTATGTATACACACTCGGCATATACATATAAACACAAAAGGGATAAAACCGAAATAGACTCGATTTTAGGAAGATAACTTTTCAAATCTAATTCCACACCAGCTACAGTACTAAACGATCTTATCTTAACGCTCATATTGCGGAATTATGAAATTAGAGAAGCGATCGAATAAGACGGACGTAAGAAACGAAAGAGAAAAAACTAGAAAAAGAAAAAGCCATCATCGGATAGGATCACGACGAAAACGGCAAAGAACCAGACGTGCAGGGTAATCTTTGACTTCTTCTTCTTGTACTTCTTCTAGGCTGTTGGGCTGCCGGTACACGTATGTGTATGCATCATGACCGATAGAATACCATACTTAGGAATTCCTTTTTTACCGTCCTTGTCGACCGGGAGGCGACTCGATCGCTTTTTCACCATAAATTCACATAAAGTAGCGCAATTTATGATTGCGAGCAGAAATCCAGTTAGAATTTTTATGGCTAATGCTTCTCTTACGTCGTGAATACCTATCAAGCAGTCGGTGCACACAACACCAGTATACTATTCAGTAAAGGCGTGTTATATACAGGTGTTTGACAGTGATATTGTAATGATGAAAAAACGAATTGGTAAAAACGAGGAAATTTAACCTTCAAATAGAATTGTTGACGTATTATCAAAACAAGGTCGATTGTATTTGACATTTAAAACGTCAAACTTGCCTGTCACTCAAAATAAGGTTGATAGTATTTGACATTTAAACGTCAAACTTGCCTGTCACTCAAAACAAGATTAATTGTATTTGACATTTAAACGTGAAACTTGCCTGTCATTCACAGGAACTCTTTGCAAAATTGTAAAGATTGTCGGCAAAGTAATCGCGACGATAAATACAAACTAAATAAAATAAAACTGGAAGAAAACAACAATCACTTACGTTGTGAATTACGCGTTTAACATCAATGGATAATAAATATCATCGGTAAAGATAATTTTTTTTAATTACCACGCAATTATATGACTTAAAAAAGAAAACAACATCGATGGAAACGGTTAGTACGACAGGTCGTAATATGTGCGTATTGTATAAATTGAAAAACATGTGAACCTGCGAACTCACCTGTGAAAATAGGCGGGAAAGACAAGACGGAGATGCCGAAACAATGACGAGCTCACAATCAATTGGTACAACAGAGACGGTAAGGACAGTTACAGGCTCAACAATTAACATAATAGTACCGAGAAAGACAAAATCAATATTTGCTTTGAAATTAAATCAACATAGACATTGCATACAAGTAAAATATGTATGGAATCGTATAACATTGGAAACATGGTGCTTACGCACGCATGGGGACTATAAATTATTTACAGGCTCCAGGTTCTCGTGTAATATTCCTTCAGTATTCAGTAGAAGCAATTTTAAAACAATAGAATGTCTAATAAATTTTGTTTCATATACTGGAGCATAAACAAGCCTGAATATAGCAATTTATTGTGTTAAATTATTATCTTCTTACATACCATACATATTAGTCATCGTTTTGATCAAATTGTTCAACCTCGTTAAATCCTCAATCAAGCTTAACAAAACAAAATTCCTGACAACCCTCCAGAAATTTCAAAACTGACGTGGCCCAACCTCACACACCATCTGTGCTAAAAAATATCACAATTCAATGACGAATCGTTACAATCAAAGCTTCAGATGCAGTTCCATCCAAATCTGGCACCCAACATTTATAATAGAAGTAGAAAAACTTATCTTTTATAAAGAAAATGCACCACTCCCAAGGACGCTTCAAATTAATCTACTAAACTAGCTATTCAACCTAAAACTGGCTGAACTGTCAAAGGGTATTTGAACGAAAACAAGAATTCTAAAGCTACGCAATCTAGAGACTTTGATATTTTGATTCTCATAATAGATAGAAAGAGAGCGTACGCTAAGATAAAGATAAACAAAAGTATCTACTTTTAACAGTTATCTACTTTTGACAGAAAGAATACTCACAGACTGAATCAGCTCTTGGAGTGTCTAAAAGACTTGTGTTATAACCTAGGCTTATTAAGGTTTGGGCAAGCGATGCACGCTGAACAACAAGGTAAGGTTTTTCTTTGTTTTGGTGAGTACAGCTGCAGCGGTTTCTTAAGCTTGAGCAGTTTCTTGCTTGACAAGGCTGACTCTGCAGCTCTTGCTGTGCAAATTATATTTCCATGGGAAGTCTAAAGTCGTTCAGCAATATATTTTCTGATGGAGATCTTAGCGACACGTATGGATTATTAATGGAATTTTTAATTTCCATCTGGTTTCTTCTTATCGCCGTGGATAGCAATTTCGGTATTTTTAGAAAAAATTTTCATGAGGATAAAAATAAATGAGGACTCAAGAGAGATTCTTGAAGAATGTAAACCAAAAGAGATATCATACAGGGTGACATAGAAAAAAGTACATTGCATAGTGCCACACAATAGAGGACACTAAAATAAGAAAAAAAAGATACGGGGTGTTGAATTTTTTTTTAATTTATTTGCAAAAACAATGATTAATTAAAACAAAAAATTAAGTTTTTAGAAGATGTTCAAATTGTTGCCCTTGTACTTCAATACATTTTTCCATTCTTCTTCTTAATGATTGACGGCATCTTTGAAATATTCCTGGGTTATTACGAAATCTATCTGCCGATTCCATAATTCTTATCCACAATTGTTCTTCATTATGTATTTCTACAGCATAAACTTCATTTTTCATAAATCCCCAAAATGAAAAATCGAGGGGATTAAGGTCGGGACTATGCGCTGGCCAGGGCACAGGCCCCCCTCGACCAATCCACATATTTCCAAATCTCCTGTCCAAATATTCCCTTGCCACTCGAGAAAAGTGAGCTGGCGCCCCATCATGCATGTAATACATTCTTCCAGTAATGGCCAATGGGACATCCTCTAATAATGTGTTTAAATCATTCTCCAAGAAATTTCGATACAGTGCACCTGTCAATCGATTGGGCAATCGAAATGGGCCAATTAAATCATTGTCAATTGTACCTGCCCACACATTAATTGAAAACCCATATTGGTGACTTCGAATTACAGTTTGATGAGGATTTTCATCACTCCAATGGTGCATGTTATGTAGGTTCAGTATACCATCACGACTAAAACCAGTTTCGTCAGTAAACAAAATTGATGAAATAATGTTTTGTTTTTGATTTTGCAACCATTGGCACAAAATTGTACACGAGGAACAAAGTCATGTTACAATAGTGAATGAATTTTTTTGAAATGATATGGACGAAGAAGTTGTTCTTTGAAAATTTGTCTAACTGATTCACGGTTAAGGTTTCGTACCGCTGAACTTGTTTTTCTGGTGCTTGTTCTTGGATTATTTTCTACCATTCGTAAAACAGGTTCTTCGTTTCGCACAGTGCGACGAGTTCTGGAAACCCCACTATTCAATTTTGATTTTCTAAAACAGCCATCTTCTCTCCAACGCCTATGCACATCAATAAATGTTCGAACATTATCTTTCTCGAAAAATACGTTGAGCTTCGTAAGAATTTGATCTAGCTTCGCCGTAACACATAATCATGTCCCTGTATTCTTCAAAAGTGTAGTGAACCATTTTTGAAAGCAAATTTGAATAATCAGTGAGAAACCCAATGAAAAACTTAATCACGAACACAAAATTCCTCAAACAACAATTATATCAGTTTGACAAGTGTCATTATGACACATTATTCAATTGTTATTTTTTGATTAATTAGCGTGCATTGTCGGCTTTCAGATGCATTTGTACTGGAACCATAGATATTCAAAAAAAAAACCAAAAAAAGAAATAAAATTCAACACCCCGTATCTTTTAACCGAAGGTCTTGCGGACCCATGTTCATAGGATCTTTTTTCTTATTTTAGTGTCCTCTATTGTGTGGCACTATGCAATGTACTTTTTTCTATGTCACCCCGTATATTACAAAAAAAAAACTATCTTGCCCCACCAAAAATGCCCTTGAGGTCATCATTGTAAGTACCGAGTCAAATTGCTCATCTTGAATAATTTGCAATGTAAATTGATCTTGCTTGAGTCTATGAATAATAACTAAACAATACTAAACAAGCTAAGGTATCCAACCTAAGACTGTATCGAATGCCAAGGGTGTGGACTAAGATAAAGAAGCAAAAATGTAAACATCAGAACAATTATTATTTTTGGCGTTTTTAGAGACCTCAAGAAGGCATTTGTCAAGATGACTTGGATGGAACTTTGTGAACAAATTATTTTTTCAAAGTTGGACCAAAAATGTTTTGATCCACACCCCGCTCTTCTACCGCAAATATTTGCTGACAACAAATTATTACAAGTTACTGATCTAGCAATATATGCCACAAACGCCACCAGCAATGTGAGTTTTCTTTGCTGTCTCATGGTGGGTGGTAGCTGCAGTGACTTCTTAAACTGTATTACTTGTCTCACTACCGTATACGTGTGTACAAACGTGTTCAATGGCATTGTTACAATACCATCACAGATACAATATGGACAACCAAATTTGACGGCTATAATAATTGGTATTCAAATGATTTTGACGTGCAGAATGATGAATAAAAATAGATAGACGATTGGCCGGACGATGCGGCTTTAAATTTATCAAGATAGATAGCAGAGATCCTTGACGAATTTAAACCAAAAGAGGTATCGGAGAAGACAAAAAAAAACAATCTTGCCACATCGGAAATGTAAATAATTCGTATGATATTGAGGTCATCATTGTGTTATCTTTGGATAGAGCAAGCCAAATTGCTCATGTTGAATAATTTGCAATCTACATGGTTCTCAAAAATATTAGGTAGTGATACTATTGGAGATGGCGTCAAAGCCCGGAAACTTACCGGATTTTGCGGCTGAGGAAGATCTTTCTGTATAGCATTGAAGCCAAAGTTTGCGTACAATTAATCTAATTGTTTATAACTTTTAAGTTTTTTCATTAGATTTCAATGGTGAAACAAAAAAAAATCAAACTTTATATTATCTAACACACAATAAATCACAGTCCATCTTGTCGGGAATTCCTCAAAACAGAAAACACCCCACGTGCGATCCGAGCGGTACGTTTCTCCGTCCATCAGTTCTGCAGCTGCCCCCGCCCCCCGACTACGCACACGATGATACCACAAACACAAATTTAAATCATAAATACGAGATTTGAGATGAGCGAGAGAGGATCGGGCCCGCCCGGCCCCCGAAAGAAAAAAATAAAAAAACATCCATACAAAACAGTGTTTCCTATATACCTTCTAGGTCGTCTTCAAGCCAAATTCCTTAACCTACAAACACCTGTTGGAATGCGGCTTTATTCTTCGTTTTCTCACAGTCAGTGCCGCAGGCGAAATCGTTAAAGCAACCATACCCGAGACCGCATCTACTCGACCAGTCATTTACTGCGTCGATTTTATTCCTACTGAGAGAGGTCATTTGACGTTTAACCGACGTCGTCGTACAGCCTATATAGCCGAACGCTTCGATAAAGTAAGGAGGAAGGCTTCTTTTTTTTTCCTCCCGAGCGGTAACGCTTTCAAACAATCTACTGGACGAGATTATTTGGATTATTTAAACGGATTAGTGTGATTCTAATTAAATAGATGTTTGTTTTAATTTGTATGTTCGCGTTTTTTTTTAATTTTAATCTTGGTTTGTATAATTGAGGTTATTTTCTTATAAAATGGTATATTTAAATAGCGTTTAACAATCGAAGAGTGGCAGGAAAATAAAGAAATAACAGCGGGAAATGCGCAATTTACTTGAACTTTATTTCTATGTAGATACCTGATTTCTACAAAAAATTATATCCTGTTGTTTATAAATGTTATTGTATCGTGTTTTCTGTAGAATTACGACGAGCAGAGAGAGCAGAGCAGAATTACGAGGAGCAGAGAGAACAAATCATTATATACAGAGTCTGTCGAGACTTGAAAATATGAATGAAATTCGTTAATATTCTGTTACACAAACGATGATTGTGTAGCATTTCTGTTCATACATTAAATGACAAGTGAGGTTAAGTTTGGTCAGCTTCGTGGATGGAATCTTATCTCAATGATAGAGAAACTAAAACCATTGCATTTTCTCTATAACACAAATGAAAGAGATTTAGTACTGAACCCACAAGGAAACATCAGCGAGTTATATGACTGGTTAGATGTGGTCAGAACTGTCAATTCCAGTACTGTATTTGTCATTCAGAGCAATACCTCATTTAAGAAAGTCAACCTTAAGGTTTCGAGCAGGTACTCTACCCAAAACAATTCTCTTACTTGGTCTTACAAGTCTTCAAAACATTGGAAATCGAATCACCTCGATTTCGCAAGGTTGTAGGGTGTTTTTTCGGGCCAGCTCTTTCAGGGTTTCATTATTAACACCTGGAAAAAAAAGTTATCAGGAGTTCAAATCTCTCCCCATGCCCTTGCTTCGGCAACCCCGCAAAATATTCTTCAACAGCTTCTTTGAGTTGTTCATCGGACGCAAAAAGCTTTCCCCTGAGATGCTTTTCAAAATTTTTGAATAAGAAGAAGTCTGACGGAGCTAGGTCGGGGCTATAAGGTGGATGCCTTAACTCTACAAGCCCACAGTCATTGATTATCTACTGAACTTTGTTTGCCTTTGAACCCGGCAATTGTCGTGCAGCAACAAGATTTCTTGTGCATAAGAATGCAAGCGCTCTAAAGCAGTTTTTAAATTTTTAATTGTGTTTCCGTAGGCCTCTCCGCTTATAGTAGACCATCTTGGCATATATTCAATAAGCAACATCCTCGAAAACATCAGTTTTTTTTCTTTTCAGAAAATGGTGTCTTAGCAATCTTTGGTGGTGGAGAGCCCCTATAAATCCACTGCATGGATTCTTGTTTAGTAGGAGGGTCCCAATGATATACCCAAGTCTCATCCCCAGTGATAATTCGAGATAAAAATGTTTTGTCCCTCTCCAATTCGGCCAAATTTTCTTGAGAAGTTTTTTCCTGTACAGTTTTTGCTCAGATGTAAGCAATCTGGGTATCCACCGTGCGCAGACACCTTCTTCATACCCAAATCGTCATGCACACTTGCCTCGAATATACATACTTCATTGGCAATGACGGAGATCTTTAGCCGCCCATCTTTTAGTACCAAATTTTCGACTTTTCGCACAATGTCTTCAGTTCGAGCTTCAACAGATCGTCCGATCTTTGGGTCATCATTGATTGACTCTCGGCCCCATCGAAAGGGTTTAAAGCAATATTTTACTTGAAAATAAGATGGTGCATCTTCCCCATACACAGCAACCATTCTTTCATGAATTGCTTTTGGACCATTGCCTTCTTTTGTCAGGAACTTTATTATGCTGCGATGTTCAACCTTAGTTTCACTCATTTTATCAAATCTCTGTAAACAGCACAAACTAAACAGAAATTAACACATGTACTTCTAACAGACTTGCCAACATTACCAAATAAACTAACTACACATTTATGTGTATAGTGAAACGATATCAGCCTCGTTATTACCACACAACACTCAAACATGTTAGAAGCCGATAAGTCATCTAATGTCATTAGGTACGTTGTAATGGTTTTATGTTCTTCTTGGAAAAAAATCGCGACTTTAAAGACAAGATTTTTTCTTGGAGTCGTAAGCTAGATCATTGGATTACCCCATGCATGATAATATCCAAATGCTGAATCTTGTTGACCACGGAGCGGATATTCTAGTGCATAAGCGGGAATGAGGATGTAGTGTTCTTCCGGTGTCCACACGTCCACGGTGGCTGGATATCACAGAAATAAGAGCGAAGCTTAAGTTTTTATTTGAGATTTCTGCCAGATTCTGTCTAAAAACGCCGGAGGAACAGAACTCAAAACTCAGAAGGATACTCGTTAGGACGACCAACTCACAAACATATAAACTAAGCTTCCTCGGCTACATCCTTTGCAATTGTGCTAATCATATTTTGCTTAGTTTGTGACAGGTTATGCTTAATATTGGATACATTATCGGAAGTTTCTTGTTGATCTAGGTCAGAAGATCTAGGTTGTGTCTTTTACCTAAGAATTGTCGACTTTGTTTTTGCAACACTGACTGGTGATGACTTGAAATGGTCAAGAAATATAGCTTTGAAGGAAATTTTCTTACGAATCTAAGCAATAACCTTCTTCATCGGTTAAGTGTTAACCTATTACCATCCCAATTTGAAACTTTCACACTCTTATAATAAACTACTTTTGGGAATTTTTTAAAATTTTTTAAACATGCGATTTTTTTGAAATTCAAATTCAAAATTTTAGTATCAATTTTGGAAAACATTTTTTCTCAAGACCCCGTAGATATTTCAGATCAAATGAAAGGCCATGAAAATAACACCACTTCCAAGTTTCTAGCTCAATTAGGAGAAGAGCTATTGCAATTTTAGTAAACGCCCGCAGAGCAATTTCGGGCGATTTATGGAAACTTTAAATGGCTATAATTCAAAAACGAAAAATTAAAACTTGACACTTTTCTTGGACTACCTGAATTTTACTTCAGTTCCAAATTTCATCAAAATTCTGAGTTGGTCAAGTTGAATGGGTGTGTTGATATGACAGAGAATGACTCTATTGTAAATGCGAACAATAAGGTCGGAGGCTATAGCCGCGATCCTGAGACTGAAAGCCAATAAAGTGTGGTATCCCAATATTGAGATAGCAGGGCACACTGACACTACGGGTATGGTACTGGACGAGCCTTTGCTGCAAATGCCAACGGACAGTACGGCACCCGAAATTATTTTCACTGAAAATGTGAAAATCTTAATATCGAACACAGACCAGCCACGGGGTGACTTCGTTGACTCTGATAACTGGTTCACGGTCGGATCCAAATCCAGTAAGGGCACAGGTGCCGATATTTATGGTTTGAGCCCAAGACACAGGATATCTTTAAGCCTAGGAGAGCATGCAACGGTCTTCCAGGCAGAAGTATTCGCTATTGCAGCCTGCGCAGAACTGACTGCAAAGGGAGGCTGCACGAAGAGGGAAATAAACATAATGAGTGATAGTCAGGCCGCTATCAAGGCAGTTATGAATCCTCTTACCAGATCAAAACTGGTTAGAGACTGTAAACAGCACCTCAATAGATTGGCACAAGACAACAAGGTATCCTTGATCTGGGTGCCTGGACATGAGGATATTAGAGGCAATATAATAGCCGATAAACTAGCCAAGGAGGGTTCTAGGAAACACTTTATAGTACCAGAACCCGTATGTGGAATCACAAGGGATTCTACTAGAAGGGCGATTTGGTCTTGGTTAGATAAGGAAAGCGTAAGGAAATGGAGGTCGGCTGAGGGTCAACTCTATACTAAAGCGCTAATAGGGAACGGGGACGTTAAGGTCCCTGAAAGTCTAATTAGACGCAGTAAAAAAACAAGTTAAGACCATTATTGGGTTGATAACTGGACACTGTCCCTTAAGGAAGCATCTATGCAACACGGGTCGGGTGAGCGAACCCTGGTGCAGGAAATGCGAGTTACAGGAGGAAACAAGTTTACATGTAATCTGCACATGTGAGGAATTGAAGGTACTCAGACAGAAACATTTCTGAAAGGATCTACTGGAGCCTTCGAGGGTACTCAAGTTTCCAATGGGCAAGTTACTGGAGTTTATAGAGGACAGTAAATTTCACAACTGGAAATGAGGGCTCCAATAGGGATGGTACAAAGAGCACCTAGCTCAAGTGCCTGGACAATGGGTGTCCGACCCTAACTGAAAGAATGAATGAAGGTCTAAAGCAGAATAGCTACTGCAGGTTCTGCAAAATTCGGAACACCTGACATCTTAAAGACGTCATGGACAAAGAGGAAATACTTGCTCTGAAACCATCAAAGCTCTTATACTGGATGGGAAACTTTAACAACGGGCATACTCCAGGAGACGTTCTAAGGAAGAATCATTTTTTTGGAATCATTAAATACAAAGTACGGACAGCAATTTCTCGCAGACCTTTATTACTTAGGAATAATACCTCCATCGACATGATTAAAATTTAATCCTTTAAGATCCTACCCGCACCTTTTAAAAAGCATTAACCTTAAAAAGAGTTGCACCTTGCTTATCAGACGCATATCATCCAATCCATATTAATTAATATGATTTATGAACCACTATATATACAGCCAGAAAGGTTCGAAACGCCACGAAAGGAAGTGACAGCTTTCGACGACGAATCTGAAGCACACGTTACATACTTACTACATACATTGTAAATATACGCGACAACACAACGAAAACGAACAAACCAAAAAGGGAAATGGCTTTCGCTAAGGATCTTCAGTTTTAATTGACTCAGCTCGCGTATTCGATGGGAGCTCTCGTCGGTTGGGGGCATTATTTTATCCGGGCGTATAGAACTCGGCGATTACCAACAGAAATCAAGATAAGAAAATGAAGAAATCGCCTTCTTATGGTTACGCGACGACGATGATGATGGTGATGTGCGGCGGCAGCGCATCGCGCTCGCTGAATCACAATTACAAATTTAATTAATACGAAAGTCAACGGACACGTAACTACATTTATACATATATATGTACATGCATGCATACGGCGAGTAAAAGCGAGCGCATTGGACTCTCGTTGAACTTGCCTAGACTTATTGGTATTCGCATAATTGCATTGTAATTTACATAATATCGACCGCCGTGAATGTTGATAATTATAAAAACAAATTAAAATCGTTATACTTTTATGGTATTAATATTTTTTTTTAATCTCATTATCATACGCTGTTTAATAAGTATGCGTTTATTTAAATATCTATCTCGATCGCTGTTACGTTGGAATTTATATTAATGCCTATAGGTTGCGCCTGTGACATTCCCTCTTCAATCTCTATATAAAAGACCGCCTAAAGGACAACCTATTATGTATTCCACTTATGTGTAAGTTGCTCGACAAAGAACAAATTAGAACGTGTAGGTATAGAGCAACCATATTTACAGTAGCATAGAAATGTCACGTAATGTTTTATTAGCATGCTGCTGCTATTGGTAACTCTTACATTAATTAAAATGTATTATTATTAAGCTTATTCCTTGCTTTATAATCATTTTTAACAAATGTCCTCAAAAACAATACAGATTGGATAACAACTAAAATGTGTGCTACATGGTTTGAGCAATGCTTTCACTCAAACAATCTAGAACAGCCCCCAACTCTGCTACTGGACAAAAAATGATATAACAACCGTCGGCTTGACATTCAATGATGCTACTGTTAACAGCATTAAATTTTGTTTTATATCGAATCAAATTATGCAACCACCAACTATGGTTTTTGAGGTTGTTAGATTGCAAAACACACAACACGTTATGAATCATGATAAAAGATCATCAGAAGAAGCAACGCATACAGCATCATCAACTGTGATGGTACAAGAAGAGCATGAAGAAGCTGCTATCGAATATTTACAAGAAAAACAGACCCTATCTATTAAATTATTTTATTAACGCCTCTAGACTTTTCAGAAAGAAATTTTTCGGCGGATACCAGGTGGACACTGATAATGGTCTTCTACCTGATATCTAATCACACTCGGTAATTCGCTAGACAAAGTGGGCACCACATCATCCCGATGGTCATCAAAGGGATTACAATAATGACACAGATTTTATAATAAGTAATATACAGGGTTAGCTAAAAGTATGGAGACGGCGATTTATTGAGAGAATTTTTTTCTCTTTACAAAAATATTTTTGTTTTTTTAAAATTCATTTTAATAACTTTTTTAATCTAATTCTAATTTAATCTTCCAATCCATCTGTGGGGAAAATCATTGTCCAGATATTGTCGAACATTTACACCATAATGTGGTGGGGCACCATCTTGCTGGAACCAGATACTGTCATTGGGCAGGTGTTCATTGTTTTCATGTGGATAGAGCGTAGCACAAGCAGGTATCATTTCATTTTGCAATAACTGCAAATACAGAGCAAAACCAAGAGGGATTTTCCGATGACCAGTATCTGCAGTTATGTCTGTTTACTTCACCGGTATGGCAAAAAGTAGTTTCGTCAGAGAAAAGAATATTGTTGACAAAATTTTCATTGTTATTGCAAATATTTCCTCAGAAAATTGGAATCTCCTATCAAAATCATCTTCCTTTAACTCGTGTACAAGGTGAACCTTATAAAGTTTATACTTTTAATAATAATAATAATAATAGTTCTTTATTGACGACGACGGTATAAAAACTATTAACAAAAAAGCAACAAAAAAAAAGAATACATCGCCAAAAGGTTTGAGATCAGCTGCCTGCAAGACAAGCAGCTGCTCTGACTCCCAAACCGCAAATAAACTAAATATAAGCAGACTAAAACTAATTACTAAACTAAATCCAAATTCGAGTCTAAGTGCAAACAAGCATACTAATAATTGCAAGTGTAATATCAGTGCACGGCCACTATGCCGGTCCAGAGAGAGAGTGATAGAATTTTTTAAGATGGCCAGCAAAAGATGGCGGAACTAAGATCTTAAGATAAGCTGGAATTGCATTGTATATTTTGACAATGTTGTAGGAGTACGATTTTTTGAAAAGTTCCAAATGGTGATAGCTAGGTGTAAGATAGCCATCACTGATAACTTATTAGGATTAAGACGTAAGGAATGACGCAAAGATCCGTCAAAAATAGATTTTAGGTCGTGATTAATATTCTGTACTGCATTACGTGCCTCAGAGACAGCAAAGGAGTGATACAACTGTGTGTCGTCAGCATATAGATGGTAAGAGCAGTGTAGCAAACATTTGACGATATTTGATGAATAAATACTATAAAGTAGTGGCCCCAATACACTGCCCTGTGGTACACCAAAGGCAACAGATCGAGACGAAGAGACCTGGCCGTGTAAGCGAACCCTCTGACTACGTTGAGAAATATAATTTTTTAAAAAGTCGACCGATTCCTTGGAAAAACCAATATGGTGTAAGATGGCAATTAGTAGTGTATGGTTGAGCGCGTCAAAAGCCTTACTATAATCAAGCAACACTAATACGGTAACCATAGCCCGAACTGTTCGGATGGCAAAGCGTCATTACTTTCTAGGAATGACCGAATTTGTCGATCAATTATTTTCTCGAGAACCTTAGATAACAAAGGCAGAATCGAGATGGGTCTCAAATCATTAAAGTTCGTCGAAGAATTATTTTTTTTCCAACGGTACAACAGTACCCTCCTTCCAACAAGCTGGAAATATGCTCTCCAAAAGACAGGTATTAATAAGATGAGTGATCATAGGTATCAGAAATGGACAGCAAAGTGTCACCATTTTGAGAGAAATGCCATCAGATGCCACAGACTGAGACCTAAGAGAGAATAATATCGATTTTCACTTTTTAAAAATGAGACGATCGATGACTGTGAAATATTGAAATTGGTCGCCAATTGATTGGTTGATATAGTAAATGGGGATCTTCAGATGCAGCCAATAAAATATCCAGTTTGTTGTCATCGCTTTTTGCTGTTCTAGGTCTACCACTCCTTGGCAAATCTTTAACGCTACCCGTTTGTTCAAAGCGTCTTAAACTTTTACCGACAACGGATTTAGAAATCGGATTTCTATTTGGATGCGATCATTAAATAAATTACAAACGTCAAACTTCTGCGTCTGAGAAGTAAACGTTTATTAGTTACACATAAATGATATTGAAAAATCAATACAATTCAAGTTGTTTTAATATGAAATATGTCCTCCTTTGGCTTTAATAACTTCTTGAACACGTTTTGGCCTGGAATCAATAAGTTTTTTAGACATTATTTCCTGGTCCCGGAACCATATCTGGATAACAGCCCCAATGAGTTTGGTTTTTGTTGTACAATCAATTTTACGTAGTCTAGCTTTTACGATTGCCCACAAATTTTCAATCGGATTAAGATCCGGTGAGTTTCCAGGCCATTCAAGGCATGATATCTTTTTATCCTTGAAATATTTCATCATCATCTTGGACACATGACAAGGGGCAGAGTCTTGTTGAGAAACTGCTTGACAATTCGCGTCAACTTTTCTTAGTTCAGCTTCCAATCTACGATCACAGGGGATCCAGTACCATTATAAGAAAAGCAACCCCAGAACATCTTCTTTAACGGATGTTTAACTGTTTGGTCAATATGAGCTGCCGTAAGTTTTTCGTTGACACCTTTTCTCATGTAACAAGATCGCTGCCCTTGTACGAAAAAAATGGCTCTCATCTGAAAACAAACTTTCCTCCAACGTACGACAGTCCAGGTCGCATATTTCTTTGCCCAAACATATCGCTTTTTCATCATAAGAACAGTCAACAATTGTTTCTTTGAAGATCTCACTGTTTTTCTGTTTTTTTATTAGTCGTTTTCAAACAGTGGAGTCATGAATAATAACTCCAGCGTGTGCTAAGTCTTGCTGAAGTTGTTGGCTTGTTTTTCTAGGGTTTAATTTACTTTCTCTTATTAAAAAAGCTTCATATCTTGCTGTGGTCTTTCTTTTTCTTCCACATTTCCCTTTTCTGTTCACCTCAATAGTCCCAGTGTCTCTGTTAAGCTTCAATATCTTATTTACCGCTCCTAAACTAACATTACACTCCTTGGCAATATCTCGTTGAGTCATTGATGTGTATTCACTCAAACTAACAATCTTAGTGCTCCTTTTGAGACTAATATCCATCTTCAAAAATTAAAGTCTACTACAGACCTAGTTCACCAAAAATAAAGTAATTCAGAAAACAACCAAAATACAACGCGTCTGTAGTGTGCCACGTCTTATTACTCACTGACTGTCAAAACTATTAAACAAAATGGTCGCTACAATGACATAAACGGGTTGCCAACTACGAAAAACAATAGAATTTTAAAAATAATGGTAGGTTCACATTAATTCGCACACTACTGTATTGTGTTTTGCTTCAGTAAATATAATATGCAATGTACAAATCTTAATAAATAAGTAAATAAGCAATCAATACTTATTCCGTTTTCATTGCCTTCACTATAAATATTTTTGTTGGTGCCTACTTTGCCTATAGCATTCGCGCAGATCCGTTTCATTGGTGCCCACGTCGCCTATGAGATGTTGGTGCCCACTTCGCCTGTGACAAAATTTTTATCTTGCTTTGTAAACCAGACCTCCACAGCTATCACCTCTTCGTTTGAAGACATTTTACGACCTTTAAAACTTGTTTTCAGTTGAGGAAAGACATGATAGTCGAACGGAGCCAGATCTGGTGAATAAGGGAGGTGGGAGGGGAAGGAGTGTTCGAGTAATTCGAAATCGAATTAATTTTTTGTCCTGCAAAAACAAAACACTTTTAGACAACTTCTCGCCTGTTCTCGCCATAATTTTCTCTCGTAGAGTGGTCAATAACGTCGAATAATAATTCCCAATTATTCTTCCACCCTTTATCCAGAAAATCAATCATGATTACTCCATGGCAATCCCAAGAAAAATTGAAGCTAGAACTTTTTCAGCAGATTTTTGAACATGTGACTTAGGCCTTGGAGAATCAGAGTGTCTCTCGATGTAGCTTGAATGAGCCTCATCAATTTTTTAATAGATGTCGCAATAAGTACCGCGATTGGTCAACATCAAATAATTCATCAATTGTCGGTTGATTGTATAAGATGATGTTGTTATTAACTGTGATCATGCATGAATGCAGGTAAGCCTATTTACCTTTGAAACTGCACGAACTGTTTGAATCATACTTTTCCCTCCTGAAAGTGCAAATAACGATATTACCGATTGTGACTCTAATGATGAAGAACTTGCTCTCCTAAATAATCTCCCAGGGAGCCAGTTGCAGAATGACATTGAAGTAGTAGTTCTACAGGAATGATTCTGATGATGACATACCATTGACTCAACTTTATCCTGGGGCAACTCAGCTTCCTATTGGTAATGGATGTAGTAAACCTCCAACAAACAGATATCACCCCCACAACCTGATTTAGGAAAAGGACCCATTGATCCAGTTCAGGAGCTCACACCTTTGGAATTATTTGAACTTTTCTTTGACTTGAGTAACCTTCTCCAACAAATATGCTTTCAAGAAAAATGTTCAAGGTGATGTAACCCCGAACGAAATGAAGTGTTTTTTGGAAGTTTTAATTTTGAGCGGTTATGTAGATGTTCCTAGAAGATACATGTATTGGGAAAACACGAGTGACACCAGCAATATTCTAGTGACTAAAGCGATGTCAAAAGATACGTTTTCTCATGTTATGAAAATACTGCATATTTGAGATAATGAAGGATTCTATTCAATTTGCTAAACAAAAAGTTTTTGGACTTGGACATATAAGTCACTCTTGCAAACAATTTATAAGAGACAAACTCATAAGATTGTGCTTTACATTTTGAGTATATAGTCTTGCGCAAGTATAATCCTCCAGTATACAGATGTTCTTACCTCCAAATGGCACCTACCAGTTCCTCTATAATGGAAAAATCGAAAAGCGGACAGTTCGAGTATCTACTGGACAAAGATACTGGTATCGTTGTATGCTGATAGAATGATAATAGTGTCGTCACTATTGCATCCAATTTTATACCAGTTTTTGCTCTGGCCTATGTCAAGAGGTATTCTCAAAAGGAGAAGAAACATATAAATATTGAACAACCCAATATTATAAAATCCTACAACACCGGCGGTGTAGATAGGGGAGACCAGAATATAAGTTTGTATAGAACCTCGATTGGAGGAAAAAAAAAGTGAAATTTTTCCCTGTTTGCATGTTTGAATATGGCAATTCAAAATGTGTGGTACTGCCATCGCATTCGGGGGAGCAAACTGGACCAGTTGGAGTTCAGAAGAGCAGTTGCTACAAATATCTTAGAATCAACTCAGAAAAAATATCAAAAGAGGTCCACCAAAGAGAAATTCGCATGAAAATGCTTACTCGAGATTTGATGGAATAAACCATATAATAATAGCTGCTCTTCGGTTCTCGGGTTCTCTGCCGTGTATAAAAGTTGTGGTACTTGACGTTTCAATCATCTTGTCGTGATCTTCTTCAGAAGTGAATCATCACTTCACTTCTTCAACTCTTCAACAGCGGCCGTGAAAGCCTGAAGACTATAATAATATATCAAGAACATCAACTTGATGTGGTGAATGTCAGAAAAGGTCCAAATTCGCTGTGAGAACTGTAGTGTTGTTTTTAAAAAAGCACCACACCCTGTAGTTGTGAGTTGTTTAAATTAATTTGAACAACCCTAATATTTTAGGGCTTAATTCATTGAAAAAAAAAAACAAGAGAACTGGCGTTACAAAATCAGTATTGCGTGCTCGTCTTCCGATTTGTACACGAACCGGAATTCGTTATAACACGAACAAACGTCTAGAAACGTCGGGGACAATTCGTTAGGCCAGGTGAACAAATGGCATTTCATTAAAACTTATAATTACAGCTCGTTGAATAAAATTAATTCTCTCCTTCGTGTGTGTATGTGTGTGTGTGTCTGCGCGAGCGGAAGAAATTGTTTAAGAAGTTAGAAACGTAATAATTATTTCCAACTATACAAACTTTATATCACTTTGGTATCTGTTTC
This sequence comes from Holotrichia oblita, assembly GCA_023690525.1. NCBI lineage: Eukaryota > Metazoa > Arthropoda > Insecta > Coleoptera > Scarabaeidae > Holotrichia > Holotrichia oblita. The sequence continues at coordinate 2,711,729 of CM043018.1, forward strand.
GTGAAGACCGAACTTTTCATTTCTAATTGGTCTGCGCCGTTTTTGTCTTTCCGAATTAATTGCAGTAATAAAATTAAGATTTCTGTCTTAACGCAATTATGGTAGATATATACTTATATATTGTATTTAAATTCCCGATTTAATGTTCGTTATAGAGAATATTTCAAATACTTGTCCTAATATTCAAGTTTATACCTTCGAGTTATAAAAATATTTGCCTTATGAAACTGACAAACATACCATAAATTCAAAAACCATGAATGTTTTCATTAACATATAAACAGGCGATAATTGCAGCTTTCGTAATATACACGACACAAAAATATCTATGTACATACATGGGATATAATGGTATGTAGATTTTTTTTATAGTAGGTACTACTATATTTCTAATTTCATCCATATATAATGTTCATTATTATTTTACCGCCATAAAAGTTAATGACATAATAAAAATAAATTAAATTCTTTCGAATAGTATAATGTGTGTAGCTTTGATGTTGAGTGCAACGATTATTAACTTGATATTGAGTGTCATATAACTAATTCACGGTGTTATGTGAAGTATGTGGATGTTTATACGACCCGAGTAAATTATAATCTCAAGTTACGTAGTATATAAAAGCTGTTGAATTATCCATAACCGAGTTATAACTATACACCTCGTGTAGGATAACTTTTGCACTGCAAATACCTTCAGTACTGAAATTAAATTTGATACTTATTTCTAAGCAGGATCCTCCTTTTTTTTTTTTTTTTTTTTTTTTTTTTGGCACTCGGGATCTAAGCCCATTTGCCGCAGTGGTAACATGTTACATAAACTTATTTATTTTGTGCCCATCTTATATTTTAACACGCATTGCAGTTATCGTCTCCAGCAGTAGTCTGCAAATATTTTCGTTGTTGTAAACAAGCAGGGCGGTGATACTGATTGGTAGAGGTATTCCATAACGTACTAGTGCATGATACAGCTGATCAATTACACTCTGATGCGTGGGACATGCTAATATGATATGGTTGATATCAGCCACTTTACAGCCGCAAGAACATTCCGCCGAGTTAATTATCCCCAATTTATATAAATGTTCCGGGAATCGGCCATGGTTGAATTTCATTCTCGCTAAGGTGGACCGGCTGTATCTGGATATGCTTCGATCTGTATACCAATAGTTTTGTTTCACTTGAGGATGAATATACGCATAGTGTGTCATTTTGGCTCTGTATGCAGATGTCCAATACACATTCCACTCGTCCTTTAAAATTAGATCCCGACTTATGTTCAATAGCTCTTTGTTACCAAGTACCGGTCTGTATAGAGTGCCATTAGCATAACTTTCTTTAGCTATTTGGTCGACGATAACATTTGGTTCGATGCCACTGTGTCCTTTTACCCAGCATAATTCCGTTTCGCAGTTTTTCTCTCGCATTTCAGCTATTATTTTAATGATATCGATCAAGATCGGACTCAATTTAGAGATATGCTTTCGATGTTGTATAGCTTTTAGCACACTAGCAGAATCTGTCATTATGACAACCTTTTCACAGTTGCTACAATTAGCATAAGTTAGTGCTTCAAGGATTGCAATTGCTTCAGTCGTAAAGACATTTGCTTCGGAATCTAATTTAAAAGAAATACTCAATGAGGAGTTGTACACATACAGAGCGCTTCCACAGCCAAGCGCACCCCTGGAGCCGTCTGTGAAGATAATCAAAGATTTCTCATGACTTCGAATAATCGATGCAGCCAGGCATTTATCATGTTCTGGCTGCCCAGTATAAGGTGGAAATCGAACCTGTATTTTTTGGTTGTATGCTGAATACGACAGCATACCCTCTAGTGTCTTATAAATACGAGAGTCAAAATCTGTCGTTCTAACAAATGCTTCTGCTAGAATCGGGGTTCTTTTCTTTTCCCAATATTTCATAGTAAGCTCCGAAATGGCTAAATTCGAGATTTTGTTCAAGATTGTGTCCAACTTATGGGTTTTGAGTTTGAAGATATATTTAGATGCAAGATACTTTCTTCTCAGGAAAAGAGGAGGTTCTAGGGCTTCGATTTGTAGAGCCTTAACTGGAGTACTTCGCATTGCACCTACGCATAGTCGCAGGGCCTTGGACTGAATAACATCAAGTCTTTTTAACTGATTTGGATTTGCATCACCATATAACGAACTTCCATAATCCAAGACTGACCGGATGTAAGCTTTGTATATGTTTATAGAAGTATGGAAATCGGAACCCCATGACACTTTCATTATACACCTCATTAAATTCAAAGCTTTCTCACATTTCCCAACCAGTTCATTGATATGATTAGCCCAGCTTAGCTTATTGTCAATATACAGTCCGAGGTACTTAAAATACTTTTGGATAGAAAAGTTTAGATTTCCAAAGCAGATTTCTCCTGTAGGCGCATTTCTTTTGCGAGAAAAATACATAACCTGTGTTTTCGATGTTGATAATTCTAAATTATTGTGTTCCAACCAAGGTACCAGCTCATTAACAACTTCCGTCATACTTTCGGTATTGGTTGTATGATCCCTATTACATAAGTATAGACAAAAGTCATCAGCATACTGAACTATACTGACTGGAGTAGTGAAAACGCTATGCAGATCGTAAGTGTAAATATTAAATAGAATAGGACTAAGGCACGATCCTTGAAGTAAACCCTGAGATATAAACCTGGGTCCAACCCTTTCACCATTACACCCACGCACGAATAGTTTAATATTGCGGAATAGATTAACAATATTTCTTGCAGCAAGAGCTGGAATTCCTAATTTTAATAACTTATCCTCCAAAATATTATGGTCAACACATCCATATGCATTTCTAATGTCCAGGAACATACAGCAAACAGATTTGTTTACAGATAATGCCATTTTTACATCTGTAGTAAACACAGTTAGTGCGTCAATAGTGCCTACCGATTTTCTAAATCCAAACTGCTGTGGTGGTAATAAATGGTTTGACTCTATCCACCATTCTAGCCTCTCTTTAATCATTCGTTCATATAGTTTACTCATACAGCACATTAGCGCAATAGGCCGGTATGAATCAGCTTGATTGGCAGGTTTGTTTGTTTTAAGGATAGGGCATATAATAACTTCTTTTAATGATTCAACTTCGAAGCCGTTGAGCCACATTTCGTTGTAGATAACGAGAAGAAAATATTTTAAGTTCTCTGGCATATTCTTTATTAGCTTATAGCTAATATTATCCATTCCTGGGGAAGTATCTTGTGTGTCATTTAATACCTTGTTCATTTCATTTAGACTAAATGGTTTTAAAATAAAATGGTCTGTCTGATTTGGGAGATAGTCCCTAATTTCTGGTGACACATAGTCTGGTGTCATCATATTCAATATTTCCGACAAAGTGTTTTTGTCCAATATTTCGTATGTTTTATCTGACCTTTTAAATTTTCTTATAGTTTTCCAGAATTCATTGATTGGTGTATCTTTAGTAATACTATTGCATAGTGTCCTCCAGCTGTTTCTCTTTTTATATTTTAAAACCGCTTTGAGTATGCCATTATTTCCTGTAATTTTATGTATTTGTCCATAGTCTGGGCCATTTTAAATTCTTTGATGGCCGCCTTTCTTTTATCAACCATTTTGGTGCATTCGTCATCCCACCAAGGAGGAACAGATCTAATTTTCACATTAAATGGGCGATTTATATTAAAACTTGCATCTGCAGCCTGAGTTATGGCATTTGTGAGGAAAGCGATTTTATCTTTAATATCAGTAAATGTGAGATTGGTAATATCAGCAAAATGAAGGGCCAAATACGCAGTAAAATTACTAATGCGCTCATTCTCAATTTTCCATTTATACTTAGGATATCTTGTGCTATTCAGTACCCTATTATATTGCAAGGTAATCAATATAGGATAATGATCAGAAGTGAATGAATCATCTAGAACTTTCCAAGTGGTATTAGAAGCTAGACTAGCAGTGCATAGGGTAATATCAATGGCTGATGTGCCTTGACCAGGACGATTAATTCTGGTAGCAGACCCATCATTTAAGAAAACACATTCCATTTCATCGATAACCTTGACTAATATATTACCTGCATTATCATTTTTGTAGGATCCAAAGCTATGATGATGTGCATTAAGATCGCCACATATAATAAAAGGACATTTTATTTGGGCGAAGAATTTGATGTAGTCATTATATGTTAAGTTACACTGAACTGTACGGTAGACGGCAAAGATAGCGAAACCAAACTGTGGCAGATAAGTACCACATACATTAAAATACTCTGGCGTCTCAACAATAATTGGTTCATGCTTAAATGACTTATTAATGAGAATGGCCACGCCGCCATAGCCATCATTTCGGTCTTGTCTTAAAACATCATGGTATTTAAATGTAATCAATTGTTGGGATTTATACCAAGTTTCACATAAAACTGCTATATGGATATTATACTTTAAAATCATGTATTCCAACTGGGGTCGTTTTGCAACTGCCGATTGTGCATTCCATTGCACAATATTGAGATCATTTAATTTAAGAGCGAATGATATATAGCAGGGGAATAAACAAATTAGGAAGGATTAAACAAACAAATTCAGAGGGTTGCAGTCCGTTAATGGCATTAGGACTCTGAAGCATCAGTTAAACAGCTATCTTGAGTTGAACTGTCTGTATCATATTGTAATTCACTACAAGCATTTCTAACCTTTTTTATTAGACGCTTTAATCGAGATTTTAAGTTGTTCGTTTTAACTTTTCCAACACATTTTATTAGTACTGTAAATAAATTGCCTAAATCTATTTCATGTTTTTTCGCAATTTCAACTATATCCTGTTTACCCTTAGTCTCATTTAAGAAAGTACAGAATTTCTCATAGCTAATGTTAGTATTTTCCGAAAGAAAAGTAGATTGAAATTCGCAAAACTGATCACTGCTGCCTATCATAGTATCTGGTTTAAGTTTTTTTGATAGCCTGGGTTGAACGAACTCTTGCTGTTTAAAAGGAGCGACTGATGCATTTGGTTGATCACGTGCCAACACATCCGGTTCTTCACTGACAATACTAATACTATCCAAATCTGGCGACGTGGGTGCTGTTCTTTTCATGGAATATGAAGTTTTAGCTTTGTGTATATCAAGTTGAGGTAACTCAACGTCGGTGACTTCTTTCGCAACATTATCGTTATTTGCTGGTGTTTCTGCAGTATTCATTGAGTTAGTTGGGTCATCACTGGTCATTTGATTGTGGACTTCAGCGATGACAGTGATAGTTTTATCTGTAGTTGTACATTTACTAGCAATGTGTCCCGGTTTTTTACAAACAAAACATTTGATTTCGTCTATAGAAAGAAATATTCTGAACGTGTTTTGGTTATAACTAATTATTAATGAATCAGGAAGTTCTTTACTTAGATCGGGATTGATATAAACCTGTCGTCGGAAGCTGAGAATATGCTTGTATTCAGGTCTATTTAGTCCAGCGCCAATAAAAGTAATGGAAGACATAATGTTCATACCAGCTTGTTTAAGATGGTTTTCAACTATATTATGTGGTATGCTGGGAGAAACATTGGATAAGATAACCCGTTTCGCTGGAGAAACGAGGCGTCTTGCTGTAATAAATCTATCTTGTATTATAATACCTTTAAATTCGGTGACAAATTTGTCGACTATTTCTTTAGATGAGAAATAAATACAAATTCTGTTGTTGGCAATTCGTGAAGCGAATATTATATTACTTGGACCAATTAGATCACCTACACCGATAATGTAGTCGTTTTTTTGGGTGTTCGCTATCGCATCACAAACAATAGCTTGTTCTCGTTCTGGGAATTTACAATTACTTATTGGAGTTTCTTTTACAACTGATGCGAACGATTGGGGCTTAGTCGGAATAACCTTGTCGATATTAATTTGATCGGTACCTATTGGAACGTTACTATCAGTCGTACTACCTCCCTCAACAGAAGTAATACAATAAAGCGCTGAATTATCCATATTTTAAAGACACTACAGGCCATACATCAGAGCCGATGCGCACACTCTGCAGATGCCCCCCACGCGCCAAGGCACGTGGAGTGCAAAGTCCAATCTTCGGAAACAGCTACGAGGATATATTGTATGTATGTAACTATTTTTTATCAAATATACAGAAGAACAAGGAAAATCAAAATTAATATCAATGTGGAGAAATCATAAGCGAAAAGAAAACTACAACCTGTTTAATAACGTCCAAACGAACTATTCAACACAGAACCAAGGAATATTTATATCGTTAAACTATTTAAATATTGCAAAAATTAAAAGCGAGAGCGAATGAACATGCTCACGACTCACAAGTCAAACGCACTCTCAGGATCCTCCTTTTAAATAAAATTTTATAGTTTCCACAACTATATACAACGTCATCGGAAATTCAATCCAAGAAAAATTTTAATAGACTACAGGAGAATTAACCGCCAACCCCCCAAAGGGGGCTACCATCAGCTGTGAGCTAATCTGGAAAGCAGGTTACCTAGTTGGGTTATCAAGTTTTGAGCTATTTTTGAAACCAGATCAAAACTAGGCCTCGTCCAGCTAAGCTGCTTTTAAAACCATCTCTCTGACCCCATATCTACTATTGAAGTCTGCAAAATAAGCAGTGCTATCGCCGCAAGAGCAAGCTTTTTTTGGGCACTCCAAGACGTCAAAGCTCATCCAGTTTTGAGCTAGTTTTAAAACCAACTCAAAACCAGCTAAGCTGCCAGCTCATAATCATCTTTCTATCAACTTTCTTTCATGTATTTTATGAAAATGTCGGCTTAATTTAGAGTATTCTATGAGAGTGTCGTCTTCCTTGAATGTACTCTAATTCCTGGAAATTGCAGCGACTCCATACCTACTATTGATCCATCCAAAATGTTAATAACCGCTCTTACATGTTGCTACAGACTTTGACAAGAAATCTGCAAAAGGAGCACTGCTATCGCCGCAAGAGCAAACTCTTTTTGGACACTCCAAAGAGCACCAAAACTTCAATACCTGCACTCGAAGTACCTTCAGTACTAAAATTCAATTTGATATTTCTAAGCAGGATCCTCCTTTTAAATCTATTTATATTGTTTCCACAACTAGAAGGTCATCGCAAACTTCCACCCGATAAGAAACTATTCACCAAAACATACTAAAGAAAGAGTTTGCCATGAACGAGAAAAATTTCATTACTTGAGACAGTAGACCACAGGGGAATTAACCGCCAACCCCCCAAAGGGGACTACCACCAACTGTGAGCTAATTTGGAATGCCAGTTACCTAGTTGGGGGCTGGTTTCGAAAGCAGCTTATCAAGTTTTAAGCTATTTTTGAAACCAGATCACAACTAGCCCTCAACTAGCTAAGCTGCTTTTAAAACCATCTCTCTGACCCCATACCTACTATTGAAGTCTGCAAAATAAGCAGTGCTATAGCCGCAAGAGCAAGCTTTTTTGGGCACTTCAAGACGTCAAAGCACATCCAGTTTTGAGCTAGTTTTAAAACCAACTCAAAACCAGCTAAGCTGCCAGCTCATAATCATCTTTCTGTCAACTTTCTTTCATGTATTTTATGAAAATGTCGGCTGAATTTTGAGTATTCTATGAGAGTGTCGTCTTCCTTGAATGTACTCTAATTCCTGGAAATTGCAGCGACCCCATACCTACTACTGCTGCATCCAAAATTTTAATAACCGCTCTTACATGTTGCTACAGAATTTGACAACAAATCTGCAAAAGGAGCACTGCTATCACCGCAAGAGCAAACTCTTTTTGGACACTCCAAAGAGCACCAAAACTTCAATACCTGCACTCGAAGTACCTTCAGTACTAAAATTCAATTTGATATTTCTAAGCAGGATCCTCCTTTTAAATAAAATTTTATATTTTCGTCAAGTACAAGGTCATCGGAAACTTCAGTCCGATAAGAAACTATTTCCCAAAGGATACTTCGCGCCACAAAGAAAGAGTTTGCCATGGACGAGGAAAATTTTATTAAGTGAGGCAATAGACCACAGTAGAATTAGCCGCCAACCCCTCAAAGAGAGCTCCCATAAGCTGTAAGTTCTGAAAGCAGCTTATCTGGTTTTGAGCTATTTTTGAGCTAACTCATAACCATCTCTCTGACCCCATACCTACTATTGGCCCATCCAAAAGTTTAATACCGTCTTTGCATGTTGCTACAGAATTTTACAATAAGTCTCCAAAAGGAGCAGTACTATCGCCGCAAGAGCAAGCTTTTTTTGGGCACTCCAACACCTCAAAACTCATCCAGTTTTGAGCTAGTCTTAAAACCAGGTAAGTTACTTTCAAAACCAGTTCATAATCATCTATCTGCCAATTTTCTTTGATGTATTCTATGAAAATGTCGACTTCCTTTGAAGTATTCTATTTCAGTGTCGTCTTCCTTGAATGTACTCTAATTCCTGGAAATTGCAACGACCCCATACCTGCTATTGACCCATCGAAAATTGTAATAACGGCTTTTACATGTTGCTGCAGAAGTTGACAAGAAATCTGCAAAAGGAGACGGCCAGAGCAAACTCTTTTGGGACACTCCAAGGAGAACCAAAACTTCCGTAAGTACCGTCAAAACTGAAATTAAATTTGCAAAGCTGATTTCAAAACTAGCTCATAACCATTTCTCTGACTCCATACCTACTATTGACCCGTCCACAATTTGAATACCACCCTTGCATGTTACTACAGAATTTTACAAGAAATCTGGAAAAGGAACACTGCTATCGCTGCAAGAACAAGCTTATTTTGGGCACTCCAAGACGTCAAAACTCGTCCAGTTTTGAGCTAGTTTTCAAATCAGCTCAAAACCAGCCCCCAACCAGCTAAGTTGCTTTCAAAATCAACTTGTTTTTGAAGTATTCTATGGGAGTGTCGTCTTTCTTGGATATAGTCTAATCCCTGAAAATTGCAGCGACCTCATGCCGACTATTGATCCATCCAAAATTTTAATACCACCCTTGCATGTTGTTTTATCTGTTTCGACAATTAATCTTCGAAGAGAGTAGTGCTATCGCCGCAACAGAAAGCTTTTTTGGGCACTTCAAGACACCAAAACTTCATCTCCTTAGTTGAGAAGCTTGTAGAGGATGCGATGCTGCATGTCTTTCAAACTTCGCCTTCGACTGGACTGGAAGGAGAAGTATACAAGGCAGATCATTCCGATGTTCAATGAGTGAAATTGAGTGGCTGTAAGGAAGCAATGCTAATCAAATTCGCCTTCATGGTGGCAAGATGAAAAATAATATATGCAAGAATAACGAGAATGGTGCCATTCGATCCCAATCATCTTGGTAATTTTAAAGACAATATTGGCGATTTCTTAAAGGAACAAAAGGAAAGTTTACATCAACACGTTGCTTGTAATGGAGTGTAGTTATCAGGGACAATTATTATTAGAGGGCTGAATCACCTCACAGGGTTATTATCAGTACAAAAGAGCAGTGAATTTAGACATTTGTAATGACATTTACGTCAAAATCATCAAACGTCATTATAAATATGTCAAATTTGAATGTTCAAGCATCAACACAACCAAGATGCAACCAAGCAACAAGCATGAACCATAACCATTTCGACCCTATTGAGATTGAGAAAGTGATGAATACTCCTTTTGATAAAGCTAGAGAAAAGCTATGGGTGACCTCGTTGCCTTCATATTCTGTGTCCAAAATACAGTTACACTGCCAGAGCTTTGAGAGTTGGCAAGTAGTCCCAAACTAATTTAATTATTATTTGAATTCGAAATTGAATCAGGATTTTGTTTATAACCAGTAAACATTATTACTTACAACAACATGGATTCGATTTCCAACTCTCACACATTATCCTCATATCTTTGCAAAAAATTTTTTGTACTTCCATATTAGTTTAGATAATTTTTACTGTTAATCTAGAGAGAATCCCTCCGATTAAATAGAGACGAGAACGAACAAATAATAAATGTGGTTGTCCCATCAAGTAAATGAATTTTCATAGATTGATAACCCTTTAAATCTCGAAGCTGTTGATGAATACCCTCCTTAGACGACGCGACGTAGGAAATTATAATCCGCCAATACGCAAAGTTACGTGAAGGAAGGGACGCGTTTGAAATTCAGACGTAGCTAGTGGTAACGGGCAATTTAATCGATTTTAGTCAACACCATACAACATTTAAACGGTCTTGATAGCTGCCAATGAGATATTGAGCGTTAAACTGCTTGCGTATAAAGAGCAATGGGGGCGAATTGCAAATTAGAGGTTGTATACATTATAATAAATACAAGAAATATCTCGAACATACTTTTTGGACCTTTAAAAAAAATTTTCGGCTCCTATTATTCAAATAAAAGAAGAAGTAATATTTCGTAATCATAAAATTTCAATACTTACTAAACGTATACTTATCTTTCAACTTAGTTATGTTATTAAATTCATATATCTATTAACCTATGTTTATTGTCTTGATAATTTGTCATGTACAGGTGTCCCAGATCGACTGGGTTTTCCTGAGACCAATCCTCACGTACGGTGCACTCTCTTAGTCCTGTGTGGCGGAGATGCATCTAAAGCGTCTCGAAGCCCAACAAAACGTCCATCTACCCCATGGTTGCGGATTGGATTCGGACCAACCACCCAAGTTTTAGTGAACCATTCCGAGTTTTAGTGAAGAGAACCCAAGATGTAATCGCCCAGGGATCAGCAGATTAACTTCAAACCAACAACATCATCCGTAAGTTTCGACAACATTTCGTAGCCTCAGTAAGGGTTACCTCATGAGGATTGGAGGGCTTAGATGTGAACATCTCAGCCCTGGTGGAGAGAGTACGACCATCGAAAAGTAGCTTTGGTTTAAGATAGGACGATTCAAACTAAAAACAACGGCTAAGTTTTTATATCGGAATTAGAATTCTTTCGGCCTGTAAAGTTTCATCGAAATCAGGACGCACTTTGAAGTTTGCGTCTAAAATTGAGATTCCCAAAACAATTTCTATAGGATTTTTGCAATTATATTCAAACCAAGGAGGGTGGGGTAATCCGAGACACCATTTCGTACAATAAGATCTCAATCAGGGTCATTAAGGTAATGCTGGATAGCAACACAATCGCACCATTTTGGACATAGTAGTCTTTAAAAAAGAGTCAAGAGATTTTAAAGCTAAACACCCTTTTTGGCTGAGTCTGCCACCCTCTCTGGCAGCACCTCGTATTCCTATATCCATAACAATAACGTTGTATTTCCCATGCTTCATTTGCAATTTCACGATTAATCAAAGGTTCATATCGTGTAGAGTTTTGATATTTTAAACAAATTTTACAATTTTGAATCATATCTTTAATTTCCTTTATCATATTCGGCCAGAATATTAGTTCTTTAGCTTGCTCAATGGTTTTATTAATTCCTAAATGTGCGTAATGCATTTGATTTTTCATATTTTGTCTTAATTGTTTAGGTATGATTAATTGATCATTTTTACAAAGTACTTTGGCCATAAACAGTAATATCTTGTCTAAATTGCCAGTATTGTTTTATTGCATCATCTACACATTTTTTGTCTTTTGGCCATCCCTTTAAAACGTATTCCTTTAATTTACTTAATTCTAAATCATCCTTGTTTCTTCCTCTAATCTCTTTCTGGATACTTCTTCTTAATGGACATGAATTTAATGCTTTTTTAAAAATGGTTTCTAACGGTTTGTGGTCCGTTTCTACTTTTACCTTTTTATCGTAAATATACTGATACTGAAAAAATTAACAATATGAAACATTTGAATTATCAAAAAGTAACTCAATTCTTTTCTAAATCCTTTAATAAATACCACCAACAATATGAGGAGACAAGACAATCGAAACCATCCCATTCTTTTTTCCTACATCATCTGATCACCTATCTGAGTTTGAACATCTTCTTTAACGTAAGTTCAAGAACATGCCCTCACATAATATTCGTCTTTTCAAAATTTAATTGTAGATTATTGCTAATATACTAGGTACTCTTTTACATTCATCAAAGTGGTAGTAATCTCATCCTTGAGTAATTCATATGATTCCCCAGATATTACAATCGAGGAATCGTCTGCGTACATTGTCAATATCTTGTTAGTACTTAAGGGAAGGTAATTAGCGTACAAAACGTAAAGAATTGGTCTTGAAAAATTGGAATCTCTGACATCCAAATAAAATTGCTAATGCTTTCTTTTCTATCTGGGCATATTGTTGTTGCTAGGAATTTAACGATTTTGAAGCGTATTCTATTGGTCTGTTGTTTTGTAAAATTACTACTCCCAAGCCATCTTTACTACTACTTGCTCAAAGAACTGTTTCCTCATTTTCGTTATAATATTTTAATACAGGTTTGTTCATTAAAATTTCCTTTAACATTTTTGCCAATTCCATATTATATCTTTTTCCTACTAACTGTGCCAGACTATATACATACTTTTAATAATATGTTTATTTCAATATTACCGGTATAATACATTGCATGACATGCCGTTACCCACTACTACCAACCTCTCAACTATATCGTATTTTATAACACTCACCTCCATCCTATACGAGACTACACAACCGAACAATTTGGTCACTGTTCAAGTACTACATACAGGGTTTCCACGGCCAAGTGGGACATAGGGAAAATACATGTAAAATCGGTTTTCGGTGAATATTATCTCCCTAATACTACTTCATCCAAATTTAAGTGCCGAATATTATAACTGGGTTAACAACGAACATTTCCACAATCATAGTACAAAGAAAGTTATTGTAATAAAGCCAAAAAAATTATTATTTTTAAACCTATTGTACGTGAATTCCTAATGAGGCTTTTAACACGTTAGTTAGTGCAAGTGGCCGTGGCGCAGACGTTCACGCGACGCCTTAATAACTTAAGGCACAGATTGTTTGCGGTTCGAATCCGAGAAATGAATTTTATTATTATTTTGTTTTTTAATCTTGATTAAGTTTTGTTGTTTATTTTGACAAATGATTCGTCGTTAATAACAATTAAAAATCGAATAATAGCACGTGATCATTTTTGTTATTGTAAAAATTATTCATTATTTACCTTAATCCTCAAAAAATCGATTTTATAGTCTTCAAAATCTCTGATTTTTGTAGTGTTATTGAATTTGTAGCATTATTGTTGGAGATAAAAAATAAAAAATAAAACTAATCTGCCGCGATTCGAACCCACTTGCACTAACTCACATATTAAAAACCTTATTAGGAATTCACGTATAATAGATTTAAAAATAATAATTTTTTGGCTTCATTAAAATGACTTTCTTTGTACTATGATTGTGGAGATGTTCATTGTTAACCCAGTTATAATATGCGGCCCTTAATTTTGAATGAAGTAGTATTAGGGAGATAATATTCACCGAAAACCGATTTTATATATATTCTCCCTATGTCCCACTTGGCTGTGGAAACCCTGTATAAGAGATCTCGAGGGTGTGAAAGAAAAAATTAATAATATGAAACGTTAAGAACTCCTGACCCAACACCATTGCAAAAATTTGCTAACAAGAACCATGCATCCCCACTCTCGAGAAAGATGATGGAAGGATCATTATGAATGGTCAAAAAATAACTCAATTCTATTCTGAATCCTTTAATAAAGACCACCAACAATAGGAGGACTAGACAATCGAAACCACCCCATTATTTTTCCTACACCATCTAATCACCTAGAGTTTGAACATCTTCTTTAACGTAAGTTCAAGAACATCCTCTCACATGAAATAAACTTTTTCATAAAGTGACCTAACTCGGTGCTCTCCCCAAAAACTACAATCAATATTTAATCTTACCCTATAAGTTCGTGCGAGCTCGTGTGGTGCGTTGGTACGCCCCCACGTTGGGCGCCAAATTCTAACGAACCTGTATCGTGGTAGCAATCTCCAAAATTTCATTATTAATTAATAATTCACATACACCTATCCATCCTAAATTAACAAACCAAACTATGTATACCTAAAACTCTCCAACTATTGCTTTTATTCGTACACACAAACAACATAGAATAATGTAAGAAGATTGACGTAGAACGCCAACCTGAGGTTGAGGTTGTGTTGTGTATACATACTCTCCATTTGACCTTGATATTCCTGTTAAATTATTAAAACCGATCAGTCGTATAGTTGCTTAAGGGCAGAGCGATCATTAACCGCGTTGGTTGTTCCGCAAGTTTGCCTCCTTCCTTCTGTAATAAAACGTATTTGTGTGTATACATACACATACAACGCGGATGCTTTTAGAACCACATCGATATATCAGTTTTTAGATAACTACTCCGATTATTTTTAATAATACTTTTTCTTATATCTGCTCATTTAACACCAAACAAGTACACCTGCATTAAATTGCATTCGTTGGCGTGTAAGAGGCAATATTCTTTGAGAGACGATACTAAAATTATTCCTGCAAGCATCTGCTTGTCACCTTGAGTAAAAGCAATATAAAATTAAGTATGCAATAATATGGAACGTTTAATGTTTTATGTGAAGAAAATGAACCATAGGATAATATGATAAGGAGTAGTAGATAGGACCGTATCTTGTATTCTTAATAAAACGCACGTAATATAATATTAAAGTTGCTGTTATAGGACTCTGGCTATAAAGGAACTTTCGATTATACATATTTTATTCGCAAGAGACAAGAATAGGTCGTTTAATCGAATTCTACATGAACTAACGTATCTAACCTAAATATAGACCCTATATCGGCAGACCCTTATCCTCAGATCCTCAATTTGTTCTTTTAGCTATAAATAAATTAAATTTAAAGGGTAAAAATTTTCTTTTTTTTTTATTTGGTAGGTACCGCATAGACTAATTCAAAAGCAGATGACACATCTTGTAAGACGTATTTTTCAAATAGACTGGAATTATGGAGCGTGTCGTTTTGGACACACAATATACAGTCACACCTAAGCGATCCACAGAAGAGTGCCTGCCTGAAATCGTAAAATCGATGAAGAACCTGCGGCCAAAGTCAATTATGTTGCTGTTGTTAGTTGCTGACTCAAAGCTGGTCTGGGACTGCGTCAGAGGTCTAAATGAGGTGGGCACCCAAAGGAAAATAACTTTGGCCTGGGTTCTCGGCCACATAGGCGTGAAGGGAAACGAGGCGGCAGATGAGCTGGCCAGACGAGGTTCGTCAAGGGCTTTCATAGGAGCCTACCCTTCCTTCGGCATCATCAAATCACAAATTAAAAAGTCCATCTACGAATGGATATAAAATAGGTCCAAGGAATGGTGGAAAAGATCACCAAAGGGAACACAGACTGTCAAAGTGATAGTAGATCTGATGATTAGGTATTGCAGACTGAAGAGGCACATGTTTAATCTGTGGCCTGGCAGATGATGCTCTCTGCAGATTCTGTCAAGTGGAAGAAGAAACCTCAGTTCACATTTTGTGCCACTGCGATGGCCTAGCGAGCACAAGGCTTCTAGCAATGGGCGTGGAGAACCCCATAGCTAATCGCTATCACCAATGGGGATCACAATAGACCTGCAAAGGTCGCGGTGAAACCGGTTCGGATGCCATCCCATTCCTAACCTAATCTACGCAAATGAGAGTGGAAAAAGAAAATCCATCAAATGTTAAAACGACGACTCTCAATTTTCCTAAGGTTGGACGAGGTGGTGGCCTGTCCGGTTCCAGCTCCCCGAGATGCTGAACCAACGGCTTCTCCGACCACGCTGCCGTTTCTAAGGTACATATTAAAACCAGATCGTCGTATTTTAATATTGAATCTGACGCATGAACCAACGCATGCATCTTCTTGGAATCAAATATGTACAGAATAAAAGTTGTATCAATTCCTGATCTTATGCCTGTATATCTTTTCAACCACCCTAGGGTGGTCAAAAATATTGTCCTATATAGTCATTTTTGACATTCTAAAATGCTTCTCGGTTTGTCATATGGATTGTCAATCATCACTGTCACATTGAGGAATATTATTCCTTAATATATGACAGATTACTTGCATGGTAATAACCTCCAAAACTTCAAGATTAGTTCACGATGAGTACATTCATTAAAAAAAAGTCCCAGATAAGGTACAGCCAAAATCAGATAAGTGAACCAATTTCTTTAACGCTTTAACACTTTTGAATAGTATTTTTCTTTTTTCCCTCCACTCCCCACCCATCGCCCCTTGTCGCAACGACGTATCATCAGTTTCTTTTTAATGACACTGCTCTCGCTCGAAATTTTCAAGCAATTTTGATAAACTGGAGAATTCTGATTTTGACAATATGTCGATTTTGACAATCGCACTAACAATTCCAGAGGTATTAAGGTTTTAAAACAAAAATTGAGAATTTTCTTCCGGATATTTTTCAGCATCTCTGGGGTAATTGATCTCACTTCGTTGCGATTTTTGTTTGCAATTCCTTATCTTACTCCTAAGATAATCTCGTAGAAAATAATTTAAATGTGTGAAAGGTCAGCCAATCCAGCGTTCAAGAAAAATGTCATTCAAATAACCGCGAACATTAATCTGGTAATGTGGCGGTGCTCTCTCCTGCTGAAACCGCAAAAGTATTATTGGGAACGTCAAAATCATCCTCGTTTAGATATAGCACTGTAGGAGCAAGAACAAGATGATCCCTTAACAATTCTATCAGCAAATAAGTAAGATGAGTTGTTTGGATATGTATGGCAAATCATATAAATATTGTAAAAACAGAAATGAACCAAAAATTAAACCTTGATGCATTCCATCACATCAACTTCACTATCACTCTGATATAAACTCCTCTGCCGTCTTCTTGGCGTATGGGAAGCTAAGATGCACTCACTTTTATCTGATTCTTATTTTATTGACGCCTAAATTAACCCTTTCAGTCACAATGTCGTCAATTGACGACACAGTATTTTAGCTTCCAGCATAGAAACACACTGAATAGCTACAAATACCACTTGGTCATGGTGTCTTCAATTGAAGAAATTATTGGCAATTCCTATAATGCACTATGGTGCCGTCTGGTGCTAATTGAAGATCTGAGCGAAATCAATAAAAGCTGGACCTGAGTCTTTGCGAGTGAGTCTTTGTGAGTGACGAAGATTTTGAAGAAGGAAATGAACAAATCCAGGATTCTGAAGAAGTTGTGGAAACTCAAGTCGAAGAAGATGTACCTGCTGAAGAATTGCCTGGCCCAAGCACCTCACGTTCAGCTTCAACGCGCAAACAAATGAAGGAGTTCATGACGCAAAATGAACTAACTCCTAAAGAAAAGATTGGTTGGAGGAAAGGGGTCCAAACATCAAGTCGTTTGAGGAAATAGTTGAAGATGTAGTTGAACTAGAAAGTCCAATGTTTTTTTTTTCTCGATACTTTAGCAACGAACTGTTTGAAGAAATGGTTGAGTTCACAAATTCGTACGCCATGCAACAGCATCAAAGATTTGGTCCCACCTGCCTCCAAGAAATGAAAACGCTGTGCCAACCCCTGAAGGGGGTTGGTAACCCCCTGCAAATAAATCAGACTTTCTAGTACCACAGTTTCAGATTTTTTCTCTGAACCAAAATAAATAGTGACCGAATGGACCGAATAAGAAGGGAGAACTTGCCAATACAATGAGCTCTATTCCTATTAAAAAGAAAAGTCAACGAAAGCAATACCATTTCCACCTTTTTAAGTTTTTAATGCTGCAGTAAAAATTGGTATAAAATGAAAAGTTTTTTTACATCACTTGACCTTTCGTACGAAACGAAAAACAAAACATTAACAACAAACAAATTAAATTAACATGAAATAGCAAGGCTGGCACAACCAGTTCTAAATTCCACTCACCGCTTATACTACACTAGTTACAAGAGTGTAATGCTGGTAATCTACATTCAATATACTTGTTCATATATATTTGAATGATTCCCACTCAAATATTAAATCAATCTCAGCGTCATTTTTTAAATTAATAAAGCATTAATAATGAATGTTCAACTAATTGAAAGTCATTTAATATTCCATTCAGTTATAATGTAATAATTTTACAAACACATTTTTCGTCCTCAACCGGGTTTAATTAAAGCAGTGTATTGTAATTTAATACGAATTAGTGGGAGGAAGGAGGGAAAAAATATGCCATCGTAAATTTGTCAAAGAAATGTATTAACAAACGTAAAAATACTGCCCTCCCTTAATAAACTTGCTGGTCTGCATTATATACTGAAATTATGGAGAAAATATAAACGGGAATGTTCTGTTTCCTTTATTATAGCGGTAAATCAAAAGGAAATTTCTTGTTTTCGACGTTACATAATAACGATTTACCGGAATATTTCGTACAATTTGCTAGCTAGGCAATTTGAAACAGATCTTGATGTGTAGGGTAAGCATAAAGTAAGGAGCATACTTTAAAGTCTTATATAATTTCAGGAAATCAAACTAGTAGCGAAAAGTAAGTGGAATCTAGTTGCTTTTGAATTTGGATTTTACTCTATCTATGAAGAAGAAGAGTTGTCGTTACAATTGACGTTGTCATGAGTGTCAAAACGAAATCATTCAACTTGGAGTTTTATTTTGAGATTAAAACTTAAGTAGACGTAGAGTTCAAACGACTCAAACTGTAATAGAATGGATTTACAAACAAGAGATGTCCAAGTTGCAGAGGTTCTTCATGAAAATCAGAAGATAGCCAGAGGTAATGCACTGGTAATCAGCAGTGCAATGCCTTATACCACGGTTTGGAAAATTTTAGGCAAAATTCTAAAAATGTATTCATATAAACTGAAAATGCTGACTAGGTACGATTTCTCTTTGCGAGTAGTGGCTCAGTTGGAAATTGAAGCCGAATGGTTATCCCATATTTTATGGACAAACGAGGCACATTTTACTCTGAATGGTGGAGTCAATACTCAAAACTGTAGAATCTGGTTTGCAACAAATCGTTCAACAAGGTCTTCATGACAAGAAAGTCACCGTTTGGTGCGCTTGTACAGCTGATTTTATCATTCATTCCTATTTCTACGACAAAATGCAGAATGGAGAAGCCGTATACTTGTACATACTTATGTTAGGAGATCATGTTATTCCACGATTTCAAAACGAGCACCACGGAATTGAAAATATCATTTTTATGCAAGATGGAGTCAAAGAATTGTTAACCAACGTTTTTCAAGATATTGTGTGTAGCAGACATTTCGCAAATTCATGACCACCAAGATATTATTATTCAAATAATCGCCACGACTGGCCACCCTACACTATGCCATCCGATCAACACAATTATCAAGTTTTCTGTTCGATTGTTTAAATGAATGGCAACATCGATTTCAAGGTTGTTCAAGCTTAACATTTATCCTTAACGACTCCTCTCCTCGAAAAATAATCCAACGGGTTCAAATCCCAGCTCCGAAACAGCCAGTTGATTATTCGATTTTCGAAAATAGTGCCGAAAAGTTCGATCGTTACGTTGGCTGTGTGGGAAGTAGTACTATCCTGTTGAAATCAAACGTCGTGCATGTCGTCCTCTGCAATCTGTGAAAATAAAAATTCGTTGAGCATGGCACGATAACGTTCAAAAATTGCCCAGTGATTCCAAAATCCGCACCAAACAGTTACTCGTTTTGGGTGAGGACGTTTGGATTTTCTGAACCCCAAATGCGACAATTTCACTTATCGACATAGTCTACGATGTGGAAATGGGCTTCATCTGAAAAAAATAAATGCTCATCTTCGGCCAAGCGATCTCCAACCTTCAGGGCGAATCGAAAACGCATCGTATGGTCATGAGGATACAGTTCTTGGACTAATTGAATTTTGTAAGCCTTCATACTGAGGTTTTTATGTAAAATTTTGCTGCAGAGAAGCGCGAGAAATGTTCAGGTCTTGTAAACGATGGTGCCGTTCGAGGTTTAATTGTGATCACTTAAGCGACTATCTTCACTCATAATACCAAATCATGAAATAATAAATATAATAATATTTCTCTACAATCACTTGATAAAGAATGACCTTTTGCTTATCATTGGCAACTAAAAGTTGATGTTTACTGAGGACCGTCATTGATTGTCATAGCACTTTATCGCTCTAGAGCACTCTAGAACGATAAAGACTGCAAATGGGGAACAAGACAATTTTTCAAATTTTACATAATCACGTAGAGGATTTAAAAAAAAATAGACCCGTATTTTTTTATTTTGCTATATCTTTATTATTTATTGAGATATAAAGCTTTAAAGTTTCGTTTTTCAGCACCACTATATAGGGTCATAGAGTTTTTTTTTTGTGTTGGTCTGACTGCAACTTCAATGTATGTTTCTTTTTCTTCTATTAGCAACCATGAAAATGTATTTCTACAATCGTTAGGTAGGTACAATGCGAGCATTTTCAAGTGAAGTGTAGTGGTAGCATAAAAATCCCTGATTCGCTTGATTTTTACATTCTCCAGTTAGCTATATTGAATAAATATGTACTTTCATACTGTCATTTGGTTGTTTTCGTTTGCTGTCAGTTTGTTGTTTTCATTTGCTGTCATTTTGTCGTTTCTGGTTGCATATTTGTAGATTACTGAAGCTCCCAATTGAAAATTTTAGATGACTCGCCCTTCACTTGAATTTATTCACCCTGTATAAAAATAGATTGCGGTTGTAATTGACATCCAGACAGTCTATCGTTTACAAAGCGAAGAAATTGATCTTTTTTATAAAAGAAGCGATATTAAAATATAAATGCATATTATGTTGTCCGCTTTGTCACTGACACCTGTCACAATTTGAAGTACAATTTTAAATCTATAGTATACAGTGTCGTCAATCTTGCGAAAGAAAATACTTCAAAACTTATGTTGGTGTGGCTGATTTTTAAATTCAAATATGTCAAAAATTTGACAGGGTAAAAGTCATTAATATTGATTCAGTAAAGTAATTCTAACCTAAAAATATTTTACAGTTGCCAAACAATCGATAGCTAACAGTATAGCTAACCTACCACACTGTACCCAACTGTTAATAACCAAAAATATTTCCATGATTTTAGACTAGTGACGTAAAAATGGCGCGTTTATTTTTCCGTTTGAAATTGTGAAAAATTTTAATCGAACAGTTTTGTAGAACGACATAATGTGGAAATAAAATTTACGGATTAATAGATAAGTATAGTAGTGATAGTGATATTCCAAGTACACTTCCTGAGATCAGAAGTGCTGCCAGAGCTGTAAGTTTGAATTTTTTGCCAGAAAAATCAATGTAAATGTTTGGAAAACAAGTTCGTTTATTTTCCCGAGAAAGCCATGATACTAAAATCGTCACTTTCAGGTTCTAGGTTACAAATAATGCCAATAAGTGAATTATTGTAGTCTATTCTTCTACTTTTGACCATTTGTTATAAATATGCTACAATAAAGTTAATGATTTAAATACTTTCGCTTTATTAAGTGATTCTAAAAAAAAATTGTATATATTACGAGCAAAAAGGGACTAAATACATAAATGACTACTATAAATCATTCACAAGTTATTACTGACGTTCGTTTGAATTTACCGCTAAATTAAATTATGTACTTCTTTCCTTCAAACACCAGAGGCGCTCAAATATTCGGTTTAAACCTAATGCACCGGTATCGAGTATCTATAGATGTTAGGTGAGCAGAAAGTCCAATAAAGATCTAGTTTCACGGACTTGCCTCACATCCTCTTTTAAAAACGTCAAACAAAACTAATTTTCTGTCAATTAGTCAATGTCATTCTATCTGTCAAACTCAAAATAACCGGTAGTTCAAATTCTAAACGTTAGATGGCCCACCCTGTAGTGTTTTAACATGAACAATTCTTTATTTTGGATGGAGAGCTCAGACGATAGTCGGTGAAACATTTGATCTCAGCTTGCACAGTGGATCTGAAGAGGCTGGGGAGATAATTAACCGCAAATCTTCACTAATTGCCGGCGCCAGGGACAACATCTCCCAACTTCTTATTGTATAGACTCGCTCAGAATTTCTTAATCGTCATCTTTCACTGAATCCGCTGGTTCTAATACCACATACGTTTAAACTGAATGTTAGTAATTGTGAAGACTAGGAACTAAATGAAAGCTAGCAGAACAATCTGATCATATTCTGATCTTAATAATAGAAAGTTTTCAATTTAATTGCATCTATATTAAAATCATTTAAAGCTAAATTATAAAACGTTAATCCTTCAACCTTAATACCAGTACAGACTGAAAAAGAACTGGCATTTTCATAACAGTCATCAGTTCATCATATGTTCGATAAACCGAGAACGATATTGATCCGTAAGATTCCACGCAAAAACAAATTGAATATCGGTGGCGCTGCTGGTGAAGCACTATATTACATTTCATTTTGAGAAACCGTATAGTAAAAGAAAAATGAACTGTTGTAAGTCACGTGCCACCCACTTCCTCGCCGATTCGTTCTCGAACGAAAGCTTATAACCTTAGATATTAGGCCACCGTGTACATTCATCATAAAACAGCCTGAAGGCAAAGCGCTGCAGTACCATACACGGAAGCTGTATATAGTTTTATAAATCGGATCACGGTAGGGCGATGATGAAATGTCTACAACTTCTTCAAGTCTAGTTTTATGTTTTTAGGTATACAAAAAAAAAGACTTCAGCAATAACCACTTATCATTCCGCCTATTATACAAACGCTCCCTTATAGGAAACTGACTAACTTTCTTCTTTGGCGGAGACGTCTCAACGTAACACAAAGATCGAAGCTTGCACGAGTGATAAAAAGGTTTCCTGGAACATATTTCAACATTAAACGGTTCCCTCTATTGTATCCAAATAAATAGTATTATAAATCGCACCGTTCCATCTTCCAATGTTAATCTTTGTCATTTATAACGAGACTCCTATATATATGTGTCTGTGTGTCTGGGGTAGAGGGTGCCAGCCCTAGTCAACCCTATAACTATAAATCCGGAAACAATGAATTCCAACAAATGGAAAGTTCGTGATTTCGGATAGCGCGAATCTGGGTACAATTTCATTGTCTAGGCGCAGGAAGAGGATATATTTGCTTCAACGACTAGGTGTGTGTGTGTGTGTGTGTACGTGTGCGTCTAGTGAGATCGGTAAGAGTTATGACTGCGAGAGACACCCTCCTCGAATAAGGAATATTAAGCTCACCTGACAAATATATGTACTTCGCAAGGAAGACGTACAGAATTAGAAAATCAAATTTGTCTTAAGAAATTGCCATCTGCGTCTTCATCGAATTGGTATTTATAAGCTTAGAAGATGGTTAAAATTTATATACAGGGTGTTTCTCGGTAGACGAGAGGAACTATCTTAGTTTTAAAAGTTGTTTGCAAGGAGGTGAGAGGTTATTTTCTCTTAAGGGTGGTCGTTCCTATTGAAGCTTAATCAGCACCTTAACAGCAATTTCAGTCTATTCTAGTTAATCTTAATGATGGACCCGTTTAGATAGATGGACTTTTGAAATCTTGTATTGGAAAGAGTTTGTCGACTACAAATCTATAGGGACACCAATCAAGTCGAAATCATTATAAGCAGATCAGAGTTGTTTTCTTTTTCTTCTTCTCAAGAATAGTACTGATTTGCAATTGGATCACAGCAAGTCCTGGGTCACCTAGTATACAGTCTTCAAAGAACTAAAAAAACTCTTGTTTGGGGGTTGTTTTTTATGACTGGCGTAGGGTGGTACAGAAAGTCTCAGAAAACTCATCATCCATTTATCCATCTCTACCGAGTCTGTAGCCTTCAGAGAATGAATGGCATGAAGTGGCAAGAAAAGTGTGACTATCTAGAAGTATCAAAACTAAGGCTAAATTTTAGTTGGTTTTGGAAGAAATGGACAGCAATTGTGGCGTTTTCGCTTTTGGTAGCTGATCTTTTTCTTCTGTAACATCTACGATCTTCGAAAAACACCTGAAGAACAACTTGCCATTCATGCAGATGACACCGTACCCTATTCTATCTCAAGAAGTGAAGTTTAACATTTTTAGGAACAGGTGAGAGGTCTCTTTCGAGAAGATTCATTATCTGGTCTTGCTGCTTCGACAGGCCTACTTCACGTAGATCCTCAACATTATATTCATCATAATTATCAATGCTCGTTGTTTCGTTTTTTCTTTTTGCATAGTGCCATCGTTTCTTGGAAGTTTGACTCCGGTATTTTGGTGTCGCTAAAATTCAAGTTTTCCCATCTATCCCATCTACTTGGGGGAATGATTTAAATAAAGCCAGATAGAATTGAATTAGTCACCTTCTTACCTGCATATTTTAAAACTTGCAGAATTTTAATTGATAATTTGTGGCGTTGTTTAAAGCCAACAAATCAGACTGGTTCTCAATGGTTTCAAGTTTGTTATGTACAACATACTGAAACACTAGATGGCGTTCTCTAGAAATTTTGAGAGAGTTATTTCTTGGACCGATGCCCACGCCAAGGCTGAGGTTATTGCTGATCATTTTTAGTAGGTGTACGACAGTTCTGTGCACTGCGATTCGAAGAATGATCTGGAGTCTAGAGAATGATCTGAACACAACCTGCCTTTCTGAAAGTGGAAAGTCTTTCTAAAACCATCTTAGGTGAAATTACAATTTTTATCAAGTCTCGTAAGCCGGGCAAGGAACCAGGGCTTTGACTCTATTAGTAATACCGCCATGGAGAGACTTCCAGACTCTGTTGTGAAAATGGCAATGTGACAATGGCAATCGTCAATGTCATACTCCATCTTGAATTTTCGCTCCTGTTAAATCTCTTAAAAACAGCTGAATCCATCATCCTCAACCTCTTTCAAGATGAGCTCCTCCTGCACAATATAATCCAGGATGGGATTAACTCTTCAGCGTTACGAAGGCAAGTTGTAAATCTTTTAAGATATGAGAGACGATGGGTGCAGTGTTTGTTGACTTTGCCCGGACTTCCACTACTGCTTAGCATCGTGGACTTGCTTACAAAATGGTGGCGGTGCCGCTTAACCCCGAGGTCATAAAAATTTTATGGTCATATCTTTAGTATTTGTTACTCAAAAATAAAAGCATTTTTTCTCTATCTTTCTTTGTTCATAAAGGGTAAAAACTTATAATAAGGACAAGATCGGAAACGATGTTTAAAATATTGAGGTTAGGTTTATTATATATTGCCTTAATTAAACCAGCTTGAGCTTTGTTAATCCCTACATTAAGCTAGGTAGGGGGTTGTTTTAAAAAATTAAAAATCAAAATTAGTATTACTCTAAAATACATCTCAATTTAATAAAACGTGACCGTTCCTCATCCCTATCCAATTAGCACAACATTGATTCAAATTTCATGATGTCACAGTAAATTCAATATCCCACACAGTTACGTGCAACGCATTAATTATCCTTTGCAGAGACGTACAAATTTCAAATAAAGCCCGAATCACGTTTTACCACCGGATTAACACAGTGAATTAATAGAAATTAACGATGTAATAATCCTGTAGAATTTGATTTATCATTTCCGACCGAAAAAAAAAATGATCGAAATTTACTATTACTTTGAGGAAGCCCCCTCACCCTCGCCACCCTCCCTCCCCTTCTTTCTCCGCACATCTACACTCACACCCCGGAAAAGCGAATTAAATCCTCAGAGAGAGGTGACACAAGTCGCCGTATAAATCAAATTGAACAAGAACGCAATTAAGACGACTGAATTACTGCTGTTTGAGAAGGTTGCATTTAATGGATTTAATCCCCTCACGCCGAAATGAGTCGATTAAAGCGGATTTCTTAGTAATTTATGGATTACGTTTATAAATTGTTACCTACGAGGGCGTATTTTGATGTTATCTACCTAGCTATGGAACAAAAGAGTGACGATATCAAAGAAATTATTGAAAAATTGCTGGTCCTGACAAAAGAAGGCAATGGTCCAAAAGCAATTCATAAAAGAATGGTTACTCTGCATGGGGAAGATCTTGTTTTCAAGTAAAATATTGGTCTAAACTCTTTCGATGGGGCCGAGAGTCAATCAAGTCCGGACGACCTGTTGAAGCTCGAACTGAAGACATTGGGCGAAAAGTCGAAAATTTGCTACTGAAAGATCGGCATGTAAAGGTCTCTGTCATTGCCAATGAAGTCTCTACATCCGAAGCAAGTGTCCTCAAAATTTTGAATGACGATTTGGGTATGAAGAAGGTGCCTGACACCTGAACAAAAACTGTACAAAAAAGAAGTTTCTCAAGAAAATTTGGCCGAGTTGGAGAGGGACAAAACATTTTTATCTCGAATTATCATTGGGGATGAGACTTTGGGACATAACTAGGACCCTCCTGCTAAACAAGAATCCATGCGGTGGGCTCATCACCATCAAAATAGGTCAAAATATAATTTTCTGGAAAAAAACTGATGACCACTATTTTCTGGGAAGTTGAAGGAGTCTTGCTTATTGGATATATGCCAAGAGGGTCTACCATAAATGCAATCTTATCCACAAAAAAACTTGTTGCTGCACGACAATTGCCGGCTTCACAAGGCAAACAAAGTTGAGCAGATAATCAATGCCCCGACCTAGCTCCGTCAGCCATCTTCTTATTCAAAAATTGCTGTTAAAGAATATTTTGCGGTGATACCGAAGCATTTTTTTTTCTGAGGGTATGGGGCAATTGGAAAAAAGATGGAATAAGTGTGTTTTTCATGGCTAAGTAAAGGAGCGAAAAAGTCTCGTTAGAAACGGCACTAAATTCGATACCTACTTCATGATTAATATATCTCTCGTCGAAATCTCTCTTCAGATATCCTTATTGTGTTAACATCGTGAGATTTAAAATCGTCGTGTATTGGTTGCACTGTAACTTTCGGATTGGTGGAATTTTTAACCGCAGAAGGTAAATTTACAATTACAAGGAAAATTTAATCAAACGTTTTGAAGTTGCAGCTCTTAAATTTTCTCCTTTTTTTTTCTTCCTCTTCCTTTCATTAAATCTCTAGAAAAGCTCACAGGAGTTCTAATTACGGCTTGAAATACGATTTTCATGGAAAGAACTTCCACGGTGACAAATTAATCTTCAGTTTTGCACTAGATTTACATTAAGGGAGAATTTTATTCGGGAAAATTTATTTGTGCTTTAATCAAGTTTATCAACTTTCGTTTTAATTAAGAATGAGCACTTTTTTTTACGTCAAACTAAACAGTATTTAAAAAAAATAGACGGTTCTAATACATTGTTTCGGAAATTTAATATAAAGGATCAGAATTTCGAAATAATTACAATCAACAATAACGATCCAATCAAATAAAACAGTTGCTTTCGCTTCTAAGCGTCGTGTACGCGATCTATATTAATTTCACCAATTAGTTATCGGCTTTGTTCACACGCAAAAACTAATTTATTCTAATAGAAAGTAATATTTCTACCTCTTCGGTTTCGCATTCGATTGTTAATATTTGAATTCCCATTGGACGGGACTTTGGACTTTATTTCATTCTTAAAGGAGAAGTATTTGTACTCATTAATCAAAGATAAATACGGATGTATACACAGTCATTATGATATTCAATTATAATAGAATAGAAAGTAACGTCCTAAGTCTGTTGTGAAAAAATATTTCATCACACACAACAATAAATTCCAGTTTAATTTTGTTTCTCTCCAAAATTTTTTAGTTAAAAATTACGTTTCCGGGCGAGGCCACCCTCCTCCCTCCCCTCCACCTCACCCTTGTGATTGTCGCTCGAAATTATGTTGCCGACTCACAAAGTTCCCTTTTCGAGTGTTGGACGAGACTGTGTTGCCAAGTTCGAAAAGATGGTCGAGATATCGTTGACGAATAAACTTACTAAATACCTTCTACTGTCTAGAGAAATGAAAAACGTCAGATTATTAGTAGTATTATTTGCTCGTATCTCTTAGAAAATCGAAACGAAAACAGTGTTTTGATCAACAGAGGGCGTTGTAAGGGTATGATCATTGATCGGCCTTAACTAGAGAGAAATAACCATGAAGGCAGCCTTTATTTTGGATGCCATTAAGGATTAATATTGCGCTAACAATTCGCAGGAATGATTTAGACATTTCATGGCTTGACAGGATCCTCTTCTGCCAAACCAGACGAGATGGCATAGTCTCTGTCGAAGCAGCCAATCCTTCAGTTGTAAATGTTCCTAAATCTTCTTTCTCCCCAATTCTAGTAGTGTATTTTTCAGTTTCCGGTCTATCTTTTCCCTTGCACTTTCCTCGTGTTCTGCTTCATTATTTGCCCAGGCTGCCGTGTGTGGTTGCCCACGAATTAATAAATATTTATCGTATCTTCGTTTTGAGGCTTCTGTTGTTTTTGGACGGTTTGAGGCAACTTGGATATTTGGTGATACCAGATAAGTGCAGGATCGGAAAATAATAGGGAGTAATTTTTTTGTGGGGGGAGGTGAAAACCTTTATAGTCGATGCACGCTTGGATCGATCGCGAGCACCAGTATGGGACTCCCCACTGGGGTGTGCAAACCCGGTTTACCCGCCAAAACACCTCTATCTTCGTCTTCGTGTATCCGAAAGCGCCTTTTGCCATAATTTCAGATAGCACGACCAGTCCCTCTCCGACCTTAGCTTCTACGTCTGCCTTATGTGTGCCTCAACGAGTTGTTCGCTATTTTCCTCTGCGCTTAAGCTCTCTCTCTCTCCGTCCCTTTCCACCATGATTTAGATTTTAGATTCCACCATGGTGTTAATTATGTTGGCGCTTGTAACATCCTGGCAAAGATCGAACCTCAGTTGCTCTCTGTCTTTTTCCCATCTTCTGCAGACTAATATTGCCTGCTCCTGCGTATCCGTTGATTTACAATTCACGCAGAGGTCTTCGTTTGTTAAATTGAACCTTTTGGTGTACGCTACGTAATCCGCCATTCTGTGCTTAAACTTCACCCACTTCACCAGATCAGGGATAAGGCTCCTAGTCCATACTGTTCTCTCCCTTTCCTCCATCCAGCTCTCCTGCCATTTAACTAGTGTGTTACAGCTCCCTTGTCGACAATCCGCTGTGACTGCTTCAGGTGAAATATAATCCTTTGCTCTTCTAGTAGCAACGTAATTTGTGGGATTCCCACTACGACCTGAATACCACCCGTAGAGATGGTGCTGTATCCGCTAGCAATTCTTAGTAGGGAGTCATTAGAGTTACACGAAATCTTTAATTCAGAAACAAGTTCAAGAAAAGCTCTTTCGGAGAATCCGAAGAAACTTTTTACCCCAACAAGAAATCGAGACACTGGAAGTCGGATTAACAATAGACAAACCATCGTCACTGACGAGATTTCATCATCTTGATCAATCACACTAACCTCCGAAACAGTAGACTGTTGACGAGACGCGTGCGAGTTCCGATATTGAGGACATTGTTGCGTTTCCTCCGTAGTGCTGAGTTGACAATTATTCATGCGTTCATGAACGAAAACTAAAACAGTAGTAATTTTCGTATTTAGAAGACGATCGAGTCAACTGAAAAACGTTAATTATTGTCTGTATGGCCGATAATTTTTGAGAGATAGCTGCAGAATCTTCAGCATAAGAAGAGGGATATGTAGGTCATACAAGAGGCAGACGCAAACCGTGACGCAAGATAGAGAGGATAATTTCAACCGTATGGTCCATTTAAGATTGAAATTATGTCAACAACTTATCACGAAGAGAGAGACGATTTACTTCCACTTTAAACTCCATCGTGGCAGAAGAATAGATGAGTCGTCCCAAAAGAAACAAAAATGAAACCGAAAAAATCGGGGGGAGGGGGAACTATTGTTACACGATATGAAAATGGATAATGATAAAATAAATCAAAAGAGAAAATAGTCCAAATAAAATTAAATGGCCTCACGAAAAAATGTTTTGGGTCCCACGTCGGACACCAAAATTGTGATCATCATTGTAATCATTTGTGAAAACAGTGGCGCTATATTAGTAGTATCTATTCCTACAACCATTTTCACTGGGTCAAGCCGCTTTCGGGAAATCAACCCCCACCAGCAGATAGGACGAAAGTGTCGACGCACATCATAGCTCCTCAACCTTTTACATATTTGGTTTGTATATTATAATTCATCATCATCCGATAAAGTAGTGTGTAACATTTTCTCAGATGCATCACCAAAATGTTAGGATTTTAATTGATTTTAATTCTAACTAAACGTAAATAATACCGTAAGTAATCGTAAGTCTTTTCTAATTACTTTTGTTACTAGTTTTATACATATTTTCTTGTAGAATTATCTTCTGAAGAAGAATTTAATAAAATTCGAAAGCTTAAGGTTCCTCATTTCCTTTTAAAAGGATTTTTCCACTGGCTGTAAACCTCACTAAACTTAGGATCATCTTATTTAGGTACGTTTAGTTAACGTTGTGACAGCCGTTACTTCCCCTCTAACTATGATTTCAATTCTGTTCAATGAGCAACAATATCTAAACAGCTAACGTGTGTGCTAGATCCTTCAGCATAGAATTAAACTTTTTATTCGAAACGTTTAACATTCATTTCCAAAAAGATTCTCGAAACAATACATACAGTGGTGGCCAAAAAATAGATGTATCCAGAATAATTCAAAATTTTGTTCATATATTGGATGAGTCATTAAATATTTATGTTTTATGGAGTTTAATAGGTTGGTATAATTAAAATAAAACAAATCATTACATGAAAGATAAACAATTTATTATGTTGTGCCAAAAAAAAGGATATTAAAGTAATTTTGGCTTCGACAAATTTTTTACAAACAAAATGGAATATTTTTTTGTTAAACAAAACTATATGTACGATTTTTTTTAATATTTTGTGGCACAACCTTTATTTTCGAGGACTGCTACGCATCGTCTAAGCATTGAGTCTACTAAATGCGCACATTTTTCTGCTGGAATCGAATACCAGCATTTCTTGAGAGCTTCCCAGAATTCTGTTTTATTTTCGAATTTTTTGCCAGACAATCAGTCCTTTACGTATTTCCAGAGCCAACTTAAAACGTTCACCTTGTTTCTCTTAAACCATTCCCTAACACACTTGGAAGTATGTTTAGGGTCATTGTTCGTTTTTTTTTTTTTGCTTCAGTAAGGTACGTACTTTCCTGGCAGATCTCCCATTTAAATTATAGCTCTGCAATCTTCGTCTTACTGTACGTGAACTAATATTCGTTCTAATCTCATTTAAAATATTTACTGAAGTCAGAAATGGATTCCATTTCGCTAATCTAACGATATGCGGTTTTAATGCATTCGTAATCATATTCTCTGAACGGTTTTGACGTTTCTTTGTGCGTCTTTCCTTCTTTTCGCAATTGTCTTATTAAATTTCTTTCTGCCCATTTTATCTGTTAATATTAATTGTGTAATGTAATTTTTTATTTCTGTATAAATAAGATTAAAATTGCGAAGTTCTTCACGGGATCTCTTGGTACAGAAGTAGAACACTAAACACTTTCACCCACAAAACACCAAACAAGTTTTAACTAAAACACCGACGCGTTTCAACAGCAATGCTGTCATTATCAAGGCGATAATAAAACTAAATTAAAATAAAATCTACAAAAACAGGTAACCTAAATGTTATGCACGGTCAATCCGATACGAATCATTAATTTCCGATTAACGAAAACAATGACGAATGCGGGATAGGTCCATTGTCACAGTTCATTACACATGACTTATTTTTATATATTTCTAAACTTTCGAAAACATTTAGAAACTTACAATTGTTTATTTGTCTAATTAACTTAACATTCGTATGATCGATGTTGTGATCTGTTTCAAAAATGTGTTGGGCAACGCTCGATTTCTCAATTCTATTCAATCTAAGATTAGCCATATGCTCTCTGAATCTAGCTGAGACTGCTCTCCTGGTTTGCCCAATACATTTTTTTGATTACAATCTTTACAATTAATTTCGTAAATACCTTACTTTTCTAGAGGTTCTATTTTATCTTTAGAGTTACCGATGAGACTTCGTAAACTAGTCCCAGAACTGTAAACTATTCTGAGATCTAGCTCTTTGAAGATTTTACTCAAACCTTTAGAGATAAAGGGAGCGTAAGGGAGGGTCACAACGGGTGAAGCTTTAACATCCTCTCGAAAAGTCGTAGATTCTTTCACAGTTTTCTTATAATTAAACTTCCTAATTAACTTATAGATATGCTGAGGCTGGAAACTATTACACTTGGCCGCATCTTTTATAATTTTAAGCTCTTCCTCATACCTCGCCTTGTTCAAGGGAAAAGTGAGAAGTCTGTGGACCAAAAAATTCAGGCTTGCCATTTTGTGTTGAACACAATGATGGGAATCTGAAGGAATGTAGCAAAGTGTACTGGTCTCTTTTCTATACACGTCAAACTCTAATCTATTGTTATTTCTAATTACTAAAGTATCTAGGAAGGGTAGCTGACCGTTTTCTTCTCTTTCACAAGTGAACTTTATGGTTTCGAACCGATTATTTAATCTATTGAGAAAATCGTCAATATTACATTTTTTAGTGTCAAATATAGCGAAAATATCATCCACATACCTCAAGCAAAGTCTAGTTAGTAGTATTCGTTCTCAGATTCTAAGTCCTTTTCAAAACGGCTCATGAAAAGGTTAGCCAAAAAGGGCGACAAGGAGTTACCCATTGCCGCAATTGAAAAATGTTCTGTTTCATACAGATGTCAGTTAAGCGAATATATTCCTGGACACATTGTTGACTCAAACTATTTTGAAGCAACAAGTCGTCAAGATATGTCAAGGTGTCTGGAATCGGTACACTAGGAAGGAGAGAACTAACATCAAATGAAATCAGTATTTCACCCTCCAACAACTGAATATTTTGAATTTCTTTAATAAATTCTAACGAATTCTTTACTGCAAAACTAGGTTGCTGTATTGGCAAATTATTGAATTCATTGGTCAGCCATTTGGAAACCTTAAAAGTCGGTGCGTCAATTGCCGAAACAATTGGCCTTACCGATTTGCCAGGTTTGTGAATTTTAGGTAAACAATATAATTCAGGGATAACAGGATTGGAAACATGTAGCTTACGTCTAACATCGGCAGTAACAAGGTTGTTACAAGCTTTAAACACATTGTTGACGTCTCTAATCATTTTCGGTAAAGGATTTATTGAAATTGACTTATAAGGACCACTACTCAACAGGTCATTAACCCGATCATAGTAGTCCTCTTTATCGAAAATAACAACCTTGTTCACTTTGTCAGCTTTCAAATAAAAACAATCTTTTTCCCGCAAAGTTTTAATGATTTTAATGTTTTCGGATTTCTGAGGTGATTTATAGGATTTCAAATTTTTTGAAATAGTATGTTTGCAGGCCTCCCTAACGAACTGTTTTGTGGGCTCAGGAAACCGCTGGATAGAGGATTCTATCCCGGCAATAACCCACTCAACATTCGATTCACGAGTCTGCAAACCAAATTTCAATCCTTTATTCAAAAGATTAAGTTGCCGTTCACTAAAAGTTTGCGAAAAATGATTTTCTACTATGTTAATAGTATTCATAGTACATAGTACAACATAAATACATGCAGGATGTTCCATTTAAAATAATAAAGTTATGCACGAAAGAAGTTCACAAAGTTTGCCCTCGGTACATGAACGACCTGTAGAATACTCGACAACTTTGAATATGGCATTCAATCAGCCAAACGATCTACTAATTTATCGTTCCATTTCTCTGAATTAAGTCGTTTTCGAGATACTAAACTTTTCGTGCAACATTGCATTTTCAATAAACTTGAAATATCTCATAAACTACAAAAATTAGACATAGGAAACCTTAAATAAAGTTGATCTAGATTTCAGTGTACAACTCAAAACTGCCATAAAATACAGGATGTTCCTATTGCCTATTATTTTTAAATTGTAGATCTAATCCACCTACATATATTCCAGTACGTAACTTTTTCAAAATTGTTACCATTTGACTACCAGAGACCACGGCGTTCTCAATGTTACACCCTGTATAATAATATGTAATATATAACTTAATCTACTTAGTTCACACCTATTTTTTAGTCCACCACTGTATAGTATGTATATGAATTGCCATGAGGAACAGAAACAGTTAAAAGAAAACTTCCCCACGACAATTTTTACATTCAAACTTACAACCATAAAAGTCCTTTTAATCCCCCTCTCCTAGGGCAAATCCAAGTAACTACACACAACCTAATTAGTTTCTATACGTCGTTTACCCTGATTGCTACCCGATCGACAATTGCATTTAGAAAATCCAGGTGAAGTTCTGTTCCCGGTAGAAAATTTCAAATATCCGGCTTTAACGGAATCGAAGCAACTCCAACGCCAATTCCTTGTCCTCCCACTACCCCCCGCTTCTCATGAAAACTTTTTCCGAGTTGTTACCGAAGGAAAATGTGTACCGGGTCTCCTACAAATGGAACGAAATTGCATTTCTATTCGGGACCGGTTGGTCCCTCCACAGGGGGGCGCCAGCATCCTAAGCACAACACCGCCTCCCACGAAACAATGTGCAATTTATATGTAAATCTTGTGTGGGTGTATAAATTCGACATCCACCACGTGTATATCCGCGCAACTGATGCTGAGCTTTGTTAGGAGTGAATTAGCGCTGATATTCGTCGTATTAAATGAAGCGGTACTCTTTCAATTAAGGGCTGTAACGTATTTATTATGGGAATACAGATTTGGAACAAGTTTTACCTTGTATACGTCTACTTTAGTTTTTAGTATATACATACAATACATACATAGGCATTTACATATAGCAATTCCACGCTTCACCTAACGCTGCTTCCATTCAAGAAGAAATTGTATAAAACAATCGTGCGTGAACGATATATCATCCAGACACTTCGGGGAAGTCCAATAAAAACCCTAAGTAAATTTTTGCTGTCAATGGCAGGATATATATCTTTTGAAACGATGGATACAAAACACATTTTGCGGTGTATCGGCGACTGAATATAAATGGCGTCGAGACGCGGGGGTGCTCGATTAGATTATGTCACGGAGCGAGAGAAAAAAGCACGAAATAAAAATGCAAATATTACCGGAGAACGTTTCTTAGAAAAACTGTAGTATCCATCGTAAGGTATTTACAAGTGTATACAGGAAGATGTTTGTGTTCTATTCTTGCTGCTCGCTCAACAGAACTCACGATTAATTTTCATTCATTTAAATCTATATCTTCCACAATAGTTCTAACAAATTCTTCAGCTGTTCGCGGTAATGTAGAGTATGCACATATTATATATACAGGTCTCTAAAAGGTGCGGAAAAAACGCTACCACACATTTCTAACAGCAAAATATGGCGATCTAACCCAACTTACCTCAGTCCAAAAGTGGATGCTTTCGGAGATACAGAGTGTTAAAAGTTCAATTTGGTTTTAGTTTTTTATAAATAATTTCTGTAATAATTGGTATATTGTCACAATATTTGGATAGGGGTAGGGAGAAGGCGGGGGAGGGGTTCTGCTCTCAGTTTCATTGAAAATGAGAGCAGATTAAATTTTTTACCCCACGAAACCGTCCCTCCCCAAATATTGTGACAGTATACCAATTATTACAGAAATTAATTATAAAAAACTAAAACCAAATTGAACTTTTGACACTCTGTATCTCCGAAAGCATCCACTTTTGGACTGAGGTAAGTTGGGTTAGATCGCCATATTTTGCCCTCAGAAGTGTGTGGTAGCGTTTTTTCCGCACCTTCTAGGGACACCCTGTATACGAGAGTTATTCGGAAAGTAAGGTCCGTTTACTTATAAAACAAAAACCATTACAGATTTTCTTCAAAAAACTTTATTTTTTCAATTCCTTACATGTGTCTCCATTTTTCTACATAGTTTCCATGTTTGTTTAAACATTTGTCATAACGTTCTACAAGCTTCTGTATGCCTAAGTCGTAGACGTCTGCCGCCTGTGAGGATAACCAGTCTTGAACTGCTTCTTTCACCTCGTTATTTGCATCGAATCTCTTGCCGCCAAGAAACACTTTTAGGTAGCAGAATAAGTGAAAATCACTCGGCGCCAAGTCTGGATCTGATCAGACTTTGGGTGTGAATGGCAGAATGGGGTCTGCCATTGTCATACAATCTAAGTTTAGTTCGGGTAGCGCAGTAAGCGGCTGCATTTATTATTGTCCCTTGCTGCATAAACTCGACTAACAAGACTCCCCATATCTATCCCAAAACACTGTTGCCATAACCTTGCGTCCTGAGATTGTCTGCTTGGCCTTGACTTTGACTGGTGGTGTTGTGTGACACCATTCCATTGAGTGACGTTTAGACTCTGCGGTTCTGTGGGAAATCCACGTCTCGACTCCTGTGACAATATTCTCTAAAAATTGACCACCTTCTCTATGATACCGATCCAAAAAATCAAGAGCATAAGCCATTCTTTTCAGTTTGTGTTCCTCAGTAAGCAGCCTGGGAACCCAACGTGCGCACAATTTGCGAAACTTCAACTTTTAGGAAACGATTTTGTGCAAAGTTGTTCTACACAGATTCGGAAATTCCAATGCTAAAGTTGAAATTGTGAATCGCCGGTCTTCACCATTATTTTCATCCACGGCATTGACCAAATCATCTGTGATCACTAATGGTCGACCTGAACGGGGTTCTACATGAACATTTTCCCGTCCGTCTTTGAAAGCACTCACCCACTTACGCAATTTGCTGCTACTTATCGCATTTAGGCCATACACGTCGCTTATCTGTCTATGAATTTCCGCTGCTGAAACGTTCTTTGCTATCAAAAACCGAATCATAGACCATATTTCAGTCGGCGGGGTTAACGATTGTCTTAAACATTTTGAAATAGCACTGCACTTAGCACACTGCAACAATACCGTCCTTTGACAAGGAAGGCATGCCAGAAGTTGGTACGCATGCGCGTTTCAATGTTGGCGCGACATTCGATTACCTGCGACGATTCGGACCTTAATTTCCGAATATCCCTCGCATATATACAGGTTGTTCTTTTTTTGTAATTTTTTCTTAATGTTGCATTAAAACTTTTTTGTTCACGATTAAATTTTAATCAAACTGCAGTAAAATATACAGGATGTTCCATTAAAAAAATTATTTTCTTGAATATCTAAAAGAGTTGACATTCAATTATTTTTCTATTACCATTGTAATCAGCAGTACTAGTTTGCTAATTTAACCGACTTTGTAGCTCCAATAATCACGAAGTTAGCATTGGTGCGCACTTAACTTAGAACAATCTGTATACGAGGGTAGTTCAGATATTATTGTTCCTGACATAGATGGCGTTGAGTTTGATAGTCGTCACTAATTTCACTTAATTGTAAATTAATTGCGACAAGTCACATGAATTTTAGTTGGTGTATTATTGCGTTATTAAGTTATAAGTCGATTGTTGTTGGTCCTGAAAGATGGACGAATTGTGTAACTGTGAAATTCAAAGCTCTTACATAAAGAATTAGGTGTCGAAAAGGTGACAGCACGATGGACACCGAAAATATTGACGCTAGACCAAAAGCTCATTCGAAAGGCCACTTCAGGGAATAATTCGATCATCATTTTTTTTTGAATTACTGAAAGCTTCGTTTCTATGGATGAAATCTGTGTTCAGCATTATGATCCTGAATCAAAAAGGCAAAGCACCCCCTCGAAAATTTCGTGCAATAGGAGATCATGGCCACAGCTTTTTAGGATTATCCTTATAGACTTTTTATCATGTATTCAGAATATAATTGGGCAATATTATGCTGCTTTAATTTCAAAACTGAGTGATCCCATAAAAGAAACAAAAGAGAGGGCTGTATTTCAATAGCCGCAATTCATAATGCAGACTTCGACTCTTATTCTAGTCCATGTATTGCTCAAACTCAAAGAATACCTTCGTAGGATTCACTTTCGGAACGACGAGTCACTGCTAAAGAAGGTGAACGAGTGGTTTGCAGCTCGATACAAAATATTTTTTTCTGAGGACGTTATAGCTCTTTATCATCGTTATACCAAGTCTTGGCGGGAAAACCTTCTCTCAATTATTGAGAGTTACCTGGCGAGAGACAAGTCCCACTACAATTCAAAATGCTTTGGCAGTGATGTGGTTAGTAAAGACAAATTTAACTCACTACCTAAAAGGTAGGAGAATATAAGATAAGAAGGAATGCATATTGAAGTAGAAGATTATTCAAGACCATAGCGCTAGTAATAGTAACGATACAGTAAAAACTGAAAAATCAAAGAATTGTATGTGGCGGCTAGGAAAGTTTTGGAAGAACAGGGGCTGCAAAATATGGAAGGAAACGTAAAGAAGCAGAGACACCCTTCTCTGAGCTGTTTTCTTCTAAATCAATATTTTTTTTAATAATCCTGACAGATGTTTAATTAATTAAAGTTCACGTTCTGCGCTTTATTAATTAGATAATATATTCAAGGAGCTTATAATTGCTAGCGGCACACTCTCCTCGTTCAGATGTATATTCGCGTTGTCTCGGATGAAATTTGCATTCAACAGTATGCACGACCAGGCTTCCCATTAGTCAAATTCTAACGGCAACGCCAAAATAAAGGACGCCACCGGATGTGTAAATGTCAACTATGAACGTCGTTGTCATCTGTATAAATGCGTCCCCGCGTTGCATTTCAATTCGGAACGAAATTATCAGTCCCAGGGCGTAATTCTCAAATGTCATGAGAGATTTTGACCGTGTGCAAAAATTTATGAAGTCGATATCCAGATTAGCATGAAAGAAATCGAAATGTGTCTGTTAAACATGAACGTTTGATTTCCCAGAAAATGTTTAAAAGGAGGACTGGAAGACAGGAACTTTTACAGATAAAAATATAATTTTGAGAATGTGCTGGGTTGTTGCACCTAAATAAATCATTAAAATATGGATGGTATGCATAACATAAGAAAAAATATATTAGAAGGTTTAATACCGTCCTCCTAAATTGCGCCAAACAATGTTATTGTCACGCAAATATTTCGGGGTGCAAAGATTCCACTTACACGGCGCATAAATAATTGAAATTCCTGGTGCGATGTTAGACACACGTCGGGACTTGTGAGAGACAACTGCAGACCCTTTCACATTATCCTTGCGCGACATCTAGTCTTATCCCATTTATGTTACGATGAGGAATATCAGTGAATACCCTACACACGTATGTAGTACACACAACACAATATGGGACAATATCCCCATCTGATTTATTAAACGCAATCTAGGAGACGTCTCCCTAAAACATTGCGATCGAAATAAGCCCTGTATATACCTAATTTTTTTTTGTTTTTTACTATTACGGCGACTCGAATATATTTTTGAACCGTTAAACAAATGAGGAGACGTATTTTCCGTCAAGAGCCCGCCTACATAATAAATATGGGGAAAGCTGGCGCTGGGAAAATTCGCCGAACATTTAAAATCGAAGTACTCGCTGCATGTGACAGTTTCTCATTATTACGGTTTCAATTAAGGACGCCATTATACCATGAAAGAAGGAGAGGATATTTAGGACGCTAATGGAGGAAGAAATTGCGTTAATAATTGATAGTAAGATATACAATTCTGAATAGGATACGGTCACATTTTTTTTCTCTGAAGATGATTAATGTAGCGTTAACTTGATTGCAATTCTGACATGACAACCTTTGATGACAATCATAACATTATTTATTTAATTTTCGACCTATTCTGAAGTAATTTTCGATGACAAACTTTTTGCGTTGTAACTCCAACATGTTCATGGTCGCGTTCACTCGAAGAAGGAAGCTTTCCAGACTTCAGTGTCCGACCATCTTCGGCTCAAAGATACCCGTATCCTCTGAGGTCAAATACCTGGGGGTGACTCTGGACGCCAAATTGACGTACAAACCACACCTGGAACAGATAACAAACAAAGCCACGAGGGCCTTTTGGGCCTGCAGAGGAATGTTTGGTAAATCGTGGGGGCTAAAACCTATGATGGTACACTGGCTGTACGCGAAAGTTATAGTACCCTGTATAAGTTACGCAGCGTTGTTCTGGTGGCACAAAGTCAGTTTGGGCTATGCGGCCAACGCACTCAGTAAAGTCCAGACGATTGACTGTTTAGGCATCACCTGGAGCCATGTCTTCGACGCCGACTGCGGCGATGGAGGTGATCCTTGGGCTTCCTCCGCTGCAGCTTGTTCTGTGGTCGGAGGCAGTCTTAGGGGCCTACAGAGCAAAATGTAATGGATGCAGTGGCTTCTCCGGTAGAACGGGAGATCATACCAGCATCTTCACCTACCTAGAGCAGACAGTACCACTGTCCATGAGGGCGGACAAGATTCCGCCCACTTTCAGTTTCAGTGGGGGATACAATGTAAACATCTCCAATAGAGAGATTGCCGAAACTCTCGCCCACAAACCGAGACGGGAGGTATCTCGCTGGTTTGCGGACGCCTCTAAAACGCCTAACGGCACGGGAATTGGAATTTGGAAAGATGGTGAAACCGAGGGTGAAGCCTTCAGCCTAGGGTGCTCCGCGTCCATCTTCCAAGCCGAAGTAATCGCAATCCAGACCTGCGCGGAAGGCATTTTAAACTATGGCAGCATCAAAGCCTTTGTCAGATCTGAACTCGCTGTTAGGCATTGGTCCTACTGAAATGCACTTGCCGGCATGAGACACTGCAAAACTCTCGGGATTCGTCCGTATGATGAAAAACTGCGCGAGGCAGTTTCCATGAGCAGGGTCAGGTTGAGGTTACTCACAGGAATCTTAACCGGTCACTGCGCACTGAACAAACACCTGCATCGCATGGGCATAGTAAACTCTCCCCTATGCAGAAACTGTGGGAATGCGGAGGAAACTCCAATCCATCTTCTTGCCGACTGCTCGACAGTGGACTGGGAGAGGCGGAGTTACTTCGAGGTCGGGCGTCTGGATGATTCTGGAGTAAGAAAATTAACTCTCGACTTCTTCGTCCGAGTGCAACCTGGTAGTAGCTCCTCTTACGGCCGGTTTCATAATCAAATTAAAGGATACTTTAATTTTAAAGTAACCTTTAACTTTTAAAATGCGTTTCATAATGTCACTTTAAAGTAAAAGTGTCCTTTATCTCGATTTAAAGTTAAAGTTCCGATTTGTTCACTTTAACGCCTTAAAGGCCACTTTAGCGCTGTCAAATGTTATGTCAAATATCTACATTATACGTCAATTCATATATTCTTTACAAAAAATTAATATTCTGTGTTTGCTGGGCTCTTTCTTGCATGATAA
The DNA here is from genome assembly GCA_023690525.1 of Holotrichia oblita. Taxonomy (NCBI): domain Eukaryota; kingdom Metazoa; phylum Arthropoda; class Insecta; order Coleoptera; family Scarabaeidae; genus Holotrichia; species Holotrichia oblita. The sequence goes on from CM043018.1 coordinate 2,752,879, forward strand.
AGTTGAAGACGTTTTAAAACACGAAAAGTATACAAAATATGGCAAGATTATTTCGTTGAATATAAGATTAAATTCTTTTGGTTAATAGATCAAACCGCGACGTCATTGTTAGGACAAATAATACATTGCAATTCCAACAAAGTCAGCAAAATTATACCTACTATACTGATTCTGTGACTTTTTGCAACAGACTATGATTGTTTCTGTATAGGATTCCATAGGAGTATTAAAAGTCTCCGCAAAAAGTTAAAGGAGGACGCAGATTGAATCGCCTTGGACCGATCACCTCAGAAAGGAAGGATCAGCACGTTTTGTTCCAAATGAAATTCAATGAATGACCGCGCACAGCTTCGGTTTGACATGTTCAGGCCGAGCTTGGAGCTGAAAGCTTGTCACAATTTCAAGTCAAATTGAAAGGCTGGGTGCAAAAACTACGCAAAAACAATAATGGTGGCGTTTCCCAAACTGGTCCTAGCAGGTTAACTAGTTTTCTGATGTGTACTGCTTGCATGTTCTTGAATATCTCCCAAAAAATAGGTTAATACTGAAGAGGACAGTCCTATAGTTAAAGGGAAGAAAAGAATACGACAGTCAGAATCCTGGAAACAACATACATGATAAGGGAAAAACAGTCCCTGAAAGCAAAACAGGACAGCTATGTAACTATCGAATGGAGTGTTTTGCAAAATTTACCAGAACACTTACAAAGTGATTTTATAAAAACATTTAATGAGCTCTGAAATAATGATGTTGAGGATGCTCATCTTGCCGGTCTGATTAATGTAAAGGAGAGCCGCGTAGAAAGGATTGCAAACCACATTGCCCTGAACATAACCAGTCCAGAAGAGGTACCCACATAAACAGATCAAATAAAATTCCCAATGATATTGTTCAACAAATACAGGTCATGTGCACCAGCTTGGCAACGCCAGATTTAATTTGGTAAGCCTGTAATATTGCCTGCCTTGACTGGCTAACTTCATTTTTATTATGTCTAATTGTCAAAAATGGATATTTAATATGTAATAGGTTATGTTAGCATAGTGTGTATTTATGACCTTGGTAATTAATTCAATACCATCACTGAATTGATAACTTTTTTTTAGAAACACCAAATTGGTACTGATGATTAATAAATTTACTAACTTGATATATCAATACAATCTTACTCGTAACAAATACTGCCTCGTATGCTTTAAAAGAATTGGATTATTGGAACATTAAAAAGTGAAAATATGTAACAAGTTACAAAAAATATTCGAAATGTCCACTATTTTGTTGTAAACATAAATTTGTTCGTCTTCTCATATTGTTGAACACATTCTGCAGCATTCCTTCTGTAATATTTTGCACTTCATTAGTAATTGCAGCTTGTAGCTCATCTAAATTGTGAAGCCGGCTGGTATAAACTTTATTTTTCAGATAGCCAAACAGGAAAAAATCTAGAGGAGTTAAATCCGGTGAATTTGCTGACCGGCGATTAAAACTTATTAATCTATTTTCAAAAAATTATTCTGTAGTTTATGCAGTATACGCTGGGGCTCCATCTTGTTAGAAATATCCACGAGTTAGGTTTTCATCTAAATATGACAGCAGCGAGAGGGGTTAATTTAAACCTGTCCAACCTATAAAAATAAAACTGAGCTATTTTTTTTTCAAAGCAGGGATTTTCGTGTTGCCAACCTGGTGCTCATCGAGTTGGACACTTTGTATACGTAGCTTTCCACGAAGAAAATCTCACTACAGTAGAAAAGACAATGAAAATCGTCATACATTAAAAAGTTTAACGGAAATCTTCATCTGAGTAAAGGGGATAGTTTTTACCGAGATATTGAAGAAAAAAAAAGTTGGCATATTCTGATCCCACCGTGGAGGTCATTAGTATCATGTCCCAGCTGGAGGCTTAAGGCTTCTATAAAGCCAGAGGTGACTTCCACCACCACCCTGAACGCGGACATAGTTTTTTGCCATGCGATCGCAGTTTTGCTCTGGTCGAAAAACAGAAAAGGAAGCAGCAAATGCCTGGCAATATCACCCATTGAATAGTGGATGCAAACTGTAAAAAATACATCTAGGAAGTTTGAAGTACTTCATGTAACACAGGACATGATACTTGACCATAACAAATAAAGATAAGAAAAGTTTACCATTTCGAAGTATCGAATAATAGAGTTAGATTCAGCCAGTGCCAATACAGTAAAATGTTCTTATAATGCTCTATTCTACCAAGAATTCGTAACTTTCAAGACGAAGATCATTCCACATGATCTTCAAGTTGACAGAAAAGCGGACAATGAACTTCTGAAATGTTACTTAATTGATTACATATTGTCTGATTTAAAATAGACGAGGACATTTCGAGGAAGAGCCTCTTTTTGTAGTTGGTATCTGGTCTAATACTTTGACATTGTCAAAATCACAATTGTGATGTTTTTCCTCCGTATGATTAGCCAAAGCGCAAAATCTCTTGTCTTGGTGTTTAAGCCATTGTGATGTTTGACCTATGTAGCAGCTCTGACATCCCGAACACGGTAATATGGTTTTTGTAATCTAAGGACGTTTCTTCTTTGACAACAGTGAATAAATTCCTAATCGTCAAAGTATTATATTTGGCTTTTGATAATTGATTGAAAGGTTTGAAGAAAGTGACTATTGTTGTGTTCTATGGGGCCATCAAAGAAATTTAAATTGCAGATTAGTTTGCTGAGGATAGATTTAGGGTAACCATTGTTGGCAAAAATCCCAAAAAGCTTTCGTGCAAAAAGCTTTCGTGAGATATATGTGTGACACGATTTTTCATTACGATGACTGTATTGAACTTGTGATTTTTCGGATGTTTGGAGAAATAATTTAAGTATATACCTGATGCAGATTATAAGTTTAGCATCCAAGAATGGTATGCCTCGTTACTGCTCTATTTTAATAATGAATTGAAGATGTGAATTAAATGAATTAACAAACGATAGCACAAACGATGTCATCAACATATTTGAATAAAAAGGGTAATTGAAACGGTAATTGCACCATCGAGGAGAAAATCCATCACAATTAAGGTCAGAATGGGACTGATGAGAGAACCCATCGGTGTACCAAAAGTTTGCAAATAAAATTTCTTGTCAAAAGCAAAATAGCATTTGTCGAAAGTAAACTCGATTAACTCTAGCATGGATTGTAATGATAGAGTTGTATGAGACTTGACAAGATCCCATTTTTATTTTATAATGTCTAGTGAAACAACATCTAATGAAATTAAGATGAAGTTGGCTGGAAGACTAAAACCATCAACTTTATCAATTAAACTGAAGGTGTCTTTAATGTTGTAATCCGCAATTTCGGCTAATGAGTCGGTTAAAATCCGTGAGAGAAATTTGGAAAGGTCGTAGGTTAATGGAGCTAACTATTGGTCTGAGTGGAATGTCGGGTTTATGTATTTTGGGCAGACAGTATAATTTTGGGAAAGTTGAATTATAGATAGTGAGATCTTTCAATTGTTGGTCTGACAATTGTTTGGTGGAGGCAATTTTGCGTAGGAGAGTTGGATCACTGTTGAGGAGTTTGTAGCTTAATGGATCTTGTAATTTTTTTCCATGTAATCAATTTTATCCATAGCTACAGTGAAGCCTCCTTTGTCAGCCTGAATGATGAGAAGATTAGGATGTTCTCTCAGGAATTTCTTAGTTTTATGGAAGCAAGAGTTGTAAATGTTAGTTTTCTGATTCCGTGAAGCCGATGTGACTCTAGCAGCGATAATACCTTCTAGATAAGCAATGAAACGTCCAATATTGAGGTCTTTGACAACAACAGGAACCCCAAACTTCGACCCAAGTGAAAGAAAATCTGAAATGTCGGTTGGGATCTCAACCTCTCTTTAATGTTATTACGTTTGACGTTTAAGAAGATTTTATTATAAGCTATTCTCAATCTATCCCGAAACTCGTTAACAATATGCAAGGGTAAAAAATTTACCTAAATTAAAAATAACTAATATATCTATTTTGTGACCTTTATGTTTCAATTCCTGAAATATTTCCACTTGTAGGTCAATAAAACAACAATTAATTAAATACCAATTTATTCCAGAACATATAATATTATGTTTTCGTTAATAAGACTTCTTCAGTGGAAGAAATTGACATTTAATATGTGTCAAAATACTAATAATATAAATGGCCATGTTTTTTTTTATTGACCTACAAGTGGAAATATTTCAGGAATTGAAAGATTAAAAATAATGTGGGATCCAAGATTGAACCTACTAGAATTGCTAGAGCTCCAGTGAAATAGGATTATTTTCGAATCTTTCGATCGATCAGTTCAAAATTGAAATTGAAGAATTAAAAATAAAAATGAAACTAACATTCTATGATTTTTCAATGTTAAAATAATTGCTATAAGTTGGTCACATTTAAGAATGTAAGGCTTTTAAAAAATTCACATCGTCGGAGACGACTTGTAATTAAATTTTAACATGTTATAGCATCCAGTTTTACCTCAGCACGGTCACAGTTCCGACTTAAAGGTTGGATATCTAGTGGACAGTGTACAAGTCGCACAAAACTAGGGGCTGTAAAGGACAGAGTGACTTTACGGGAGTAAAAAAAAAAAATGAAAACGACCAACAGCAACTGACCTCTCTCGGCGTAATTAAAACGTTCTCTGGAGTAAGTGAAACCGCACACTCCCAACTAAATGGAATGCGACGATTTATATTTGCCATCCAGATATTTTAATTAGGGAATTTTTAAGAGGAAAAAAATGTTTGTGTACGGCTAATTGTAACTCTGATTCTCGTAAGTCAACATTAATACACTTTTACGACACTATTTCGCCGTTAATTCAACAACGCTGAGCAAATTGAAACATCTGCAAATTCTCCAAACAGAGAACCGCTTGACAGCATCATTCTTCAAGCGAACATAAGTGATTTATTGCTTTCATTTTGCTGCAAATTTCTGAACTCTTTAGCTTGTAATATTCGAACTGGGCCGTCCTTCGTTAGGTTTCGCGGACTTTTTTCTTGAAACTCTTAAAAATACTTTTTTGCTGCTTTTAACAGATGAGAGAACTACGAGGGTAGTCCCAGAAGTACCTTTATTTCTCTAGCTTATTTTCCCAGCTTTTTTTCTCAAAATAGTCATCAACTGCAGACTCCACCTCTTCATTGTTGGCAAATCTTTTACCACCGAGCCATTCTTTCAAGTTTGGAAGCAAAATATAATCAAAATATAATAATAATACATAATTTATTTAAAAGGAAACACTCAGAGAGGTCAGATCTGTAATCAGAAGAATTAGGTAATAATCTGTTACGAGTCAATTCCCAATTTAATTTGGGAAATATAACTTCTATAAAACTAAAGGGATAAAGTAGAAAAGTAGTGGTATCCTTACGAGAAATAAGTTCGTAGAACATACACTGTACAACCTTAAGATACGATTGGAAGTTATTTGTCAGTAGCCTCGTAACGTTTCTTCGGGCGTAATACGGACTTATTGGGAACAGTCCCAGTAGACACGGTGGGTCATCTTATTGATGTTTCAGACGTGTTTAGTGTGATTAGTTCCGGAAGATCTTCGATTCCGGCTAAAATAAATTCTGCCTTGCTTTCCTGCTTCTCGGCCATTTCAAAATGCTAACTCTAATTCTAACCGCGCTTAGAAATAATTTGTTCGCCCGGAAAAATTTATATTTTCATTTAAATTAATGAATTCTATTATGTTAGGAAGTGATATCCAGAATCAAATTAATCAGTACAGAGGTAAACAAGTACCAATTTACGAGAGGAATTTTTTATACAAACTTCTTTGTCTAAGCACTCTAAAGCAACTACTTGTCATTTTGATTTTTTCAGAGAGAATGACTTTCACGAATCCACAGAAAATTGGTTTTATGTTTGACATTTGCAAAATAGGACAAGAAAATATTGGAAACTCTCATCAATTCGTGAAGCGAGTCCGTGAAACTGTATCTTTATTGGACAAAGACCATGCTCACGTCCTCATACAGCGCGTTCAGCCGAAAATATTGCTGCTGTTGCCTAGAGTGAGCGTGAAAATCCATCAACATCAACTGGTCATCGTTCTCAACGTTCTGAACATTCCTCGCACTTCTCTGCAGGGAAATTTTGTATAAAAACCTGGATATGAAGGCTTATAAAATTCAATTAGTACAAGAACTGAATCCTCGTGACCATCCGATGCGTTTTCGATTGGCCCAGGGGGTTGGAGATCGCTTCGCCGAAAATGAGCGTTTATTTTTTTCAGATAAAGCCCAGCCGTAGACTATGTCTATAAGCGAAATTGTCGCATTTGAGGTTCAGAAAATCCAAACGTCCTCACCCAAAACGAGTAACTGTTATATAAATTAGCGAAGGGCTACCGTTACGGTCAATGACGACCATCACTATGCTATCCTCAACGAATTTTTATTGTAGTATGACATAGGCGACGTTTGGCTTCAACAGGACGACCCTACTTGCCACACAGCCAACATAACGATTGAACTTTCAGGCACCGTTTTCGAAAATCGAATAATCAGCCGAAATTTTGATGCTAATTGGCCGGTTTGGAGCTGTGATTTGAACCCACTGGACTCATTTTTGTAGGAAGCTACCGTTAAAGATAAATGTTAAGCTAATGATTAACAGCACTATAGCAACACAAACTTTTTATTTAAAAAGAAATTTAAATAATTTCCAACCTGTCTAAAGCGGCCTACAGACAAAACGATCGGTTGTACGACTTGTCGTACTACGAGTTGAAAATAGAAACGTAAAGACAAGTTTTTTCTCCACACGTGAATCGTCAAATCAACTACGATGTTACAACAGATTGTACAGCCGATCGTTTCGTCTATAGGCCGCTTTAGACAGAAAAGCATTACTGAATTTGGACAGAATTAATAGGGAGTGAAATAAAAAGAGAAAGGAAAAGCAAGAAAGGGGGTGGTTAAATTTAAATTAAATTAACAAAACTTGGTAGCAGCAACGATGTGATTTGATCGCCTGTCTAATTCTAAAAGTGAAATCCTACCTCATATGATTGAATAAAACGATTTAACCGACTTCACTAGAAAGAATTTGTTTTTCACCACATGCCCGAGGAATAGAAATTGTTTAATGCCAAACCACTCAATATCACTAGTGCACTTAATAGATTTGAAAGTAAGGCATTAGAAGCGGACCACGTGGGTTCGACCTCCCAAGTCTCGTCACTGCAACATCCAATGCAAGATATAATTTCATCTCAATTTACATCTCAACCTTAATTGTTATAGTACCTCCGATAATGAACTAATTCCAACCCAATGCTCTCTAGTGGGCAGGGTGGCCTGTATTTTATGGCATTTTTGAGCTGTACACTGAAATCTAGATCAACTTTATTTAAGGATTTCTATGTCTAATTTTTGTAGTGTATGAGATATTTCAAGTTTTTTGAAAATGCAATGTTGCACGAAAAATTTAATATCTCGAAAATGATTAATTCAGAGAAATGGAACCAAAAGCGTAAATAGAAGGAATGAGAACAGCCTGTATGTATTTATTTTATCAGATATCAGGAATCTCTATGACTATCTGTACTAGTCTTTAAGTTATTTGCGTTTTTTAGATAACTTACGGAAATTGTTATTATTTAATGTAGGAGGTTGGATCCTCATAGAGAAAGTGTCAATTTGATGTGTACTTTGTTAACACTAAGAAACTGATACTAAGAAAACACAAATACCATCCCCATATCACATGTGGGCTCTTGATAGAAATGCAGAACATAATGATTTTTTTTAATTACATTTTATTTACCGATGAATCCACTTTTCATAATAATGGATTAGTAAACCGAAAATCGCTATCCTCTTCGTACCTTGGATCGGCAGCATCGCTGGAGTTTGAAGATGTTTGGAGGCATTATATAAGGTGATTATATAATTGGACCATATTTCTTCAATAGGCATTTAAACGGAGACGAATTTCTAAGATTCTTAAAAAGGGACCGTTGGACCCTTTTGGAAAATATTCCTTTGAATATTAGAAACCGGATGTGGCTTCAATTAGACGGCCTCCTGCTCATTTTAAACGGTCCGTTAAAAACTACCTACCTAATAGGTGGATCGGAAGAGATGGTCCGTGGAATTGGTCACCAAAGTCTCCAGACTTAACATGTATGGACTTTTTTCCTATCGTTTACAATATCTTGGCCAATACAGCAGAGGATATGAAAACGAGAATCAGAGACGCCTTCAGTTCAGTTATGTTTCTTCGTTTATTTTATACGAAATCATTTTTTCTTAATCCAAATACAAAAATATTTATTGCTGTTTTTAGTTTACTTTTATTACTTGGAATTTATGATTTCATGTAAATTGTGACAATATAAAATCAAATTCTTCGAATAATAGTATTTCTATCCGTTGATGTGAAGATATACTGGGTGTTCACTTAAAAAAACAAATTTCGTTCACTTCAATTATTTAAAAAACGCAAATAACTTAAAAACTAGTACAGATAGTCATAGGGATTCCTGGTTTTTAGATAATCATTTTCGACATACTAAACTTTTCGTGCAACATTGCATTTTCAAAAAACTTGAAATATCTCATAAACTACAAAAATTAGACATAGGAAACCTTAAATAAAGTTGATCTAGATTTCAGTGTACAACTCAAAAAAGACCATAAAATACAAGCCACCCCGCCCACTAGAGAGCATTGGGTTGGAATTAGTTCATTATCGGATGTACTATAACAATTAAGGTTGAGATGTAAATTGAGATGAAATTAGATCTTGCATTGGATGTTGCACTGACGAGACTTGGGAGGTCGAAACCACGTGGTCCGCTTCTAATGCCTTCCTTTCAAATACATTAAGTGCACTAGTGGTATTGAGTGGTTTGGCATTAAACAATTTCTATTCCTCGGCCATGTGGTGAAAGCCCAACTCTTTCTAGTCAAGTCGGTTAAATTGTTTTATTCAATCATATCATATTATATTTCACTTTTAGAATTAGACAGGCGATCAAATCACATCGTTGCTGCTGCTAAGTTTTGTTAATTTAATTTAAATTTAACCAACCCCTTTCTTGCTGTTCCTTTCTCTTTTTATCTCACTTCCTATTAATTCTGTCCAAATTCAGTAATGCTTTTCTGTCTAAAGCGGCCTATAGACGAAACGATCGGCTGTACAATCTGTTGTAACATCGTAGTTGATTCGACGATCCACGTGTGGAGAAAAAACAGCGACTGACTTGTCTTTACGTTTTTATTTTCAACTTGTAGTACGACAAGTCGTACAACCGATCGTTTGGTCTGTAGGCCGCTTTAGACAGGTTGAAAATTTCTTTTTAAATAAAAAGTTCGTGTTGTTATAGTGTTGTTAATCATTAGCTTAACATTTATCTTTAAAACGGCGGCTTCCCACAAAAATTAGTCCAGTCGGTTCAAATCACAGCTCCAAAACGGCCAATTAGCATCAAAATTTCGGCTGATTATTCGATTTTCGTAAACGGTGCCTGAAAGTTCAATCGTTATGTTGGCTGTGTGGCAAGTAGGGTCGTCCTGTTGAAGCCAAACGTCGCCTAAATCCGCACCTAACAGTTACTCGTCTTGGGTGAGGACGTTTGGATTTTCTGAACCCCAAATGCGACAATTTCGCTTATCGACATAGTCTACGATGTGGAGAAGGGCTTCATCTGAAAAAAATAAACGCTCATTTTCGGCCAAGCGATCTCCAACCCACTGCGCCAATCCAAAACGCATCGGATGGTCACGAGGACTCAGTTCTTGCACTAATTGAACTTTATACGCCTTCATATCCAGGTAAATTTCCCTACCGAGAAGTACGAGAAATGTTCAGAACGTTGAGACCGATGACCAGTTGATGTTGATAGATCTTCACGCTCACTCTAGGCAACAGCAGCAATGTTTTCGGCTGAACGCGCTGTATGAGAACGTGAGCATAGTCTTTGTCCAATAAAGATACGAGGGAGCGTTCTTATATTCGCGGAATGGGGAATAAGGGGTGGAAATAAAAAACCAAATTATTTTTCTTTTCCAATATATTCACCTGCAAGACGGATACATTTTTCACATTTTTCAATTAATTTATTTATACCCTCATAAAAAAATGATTTCTCTTTATCTGCAAAATACGCCGAAACTGCCTCCTTGACTTCATCATCGGCAGTAAATTTTTTACCCCGCAGCTCTTTTTTCATTTTCGGAAACAGGTAATAATCACTCGGGGCCAGGTCTGGGCTGCAGGGTGGGTGATTCACAATTTCGAAGCCCACCTTATGCAGGGCAGCTGACGCAACGCGGCTCTTGTGGACGGGCGCGTTGTCGTGCAAAAGCAGCACACCTTTCCGTCAATTTTCCCCGTCTTTTCTCTTTAATGGCTTCTTTTAGTCGCTCTAATATTGAAGCGTAATATTCTCCGGTTATAGAAACACCTTTATCTTTATAATCAATCAACAATATTCCTTCCGAATCCCAAAATACCGTTGCCATGAGTTTCCCAGCTGATTGTGACACTTTAAATTTCTTGGGAGGTGCTGTGCCCTTTTTATGCCACTGCATGGAGTCTTGTTTGGACTCAGGTTCATAATGATGAACCCAAGTTTCGTCTCCAGTAACAATTCGACTCAATACACCATCCTTGTCTTCATTACAGTGGTCCAAAAATGCACGCGAACACTCTACGCGCTGTTGTTTTTGCGGCGGCGTGAGCATTCTCGGCACCCATCTTGCGCTGACCTTAGACATGCCGAGATGATCGTGTAGGATTTTAAAAATTGTTGTATCGGATACTCCAACCATTTCTGCGAGTTGTTTCTTCTTTAGTCGAGCATCTTCGAGTACAATTTTTTCAACTTTTTGGAGATAAGTGCTGGCGTGGTCACCTCAATGCTCCTGCCCGGCCTCGGGTCGTCTTCAAGGGATTCCCTTCCTTGTTTAAATAAACTATGCCACTTGTAAACCATGGTTTTTCCTGGACAAGAGTCGCCGTAAACCAATGACATCTCATTCATTATGGTCGCGACTGATTTTCCTTGCCTGGTAAGGAACTATTTCACTTTTCACTCCTGATTATGTTACTTGGTTGACGATTGCTCAAAGACTAACTGTCTAATAACAATGAAACTTCGTATTTATACTAATTATGGGTCGCTGCACAGGCCACGTCCCCAATGCGCCTAATCACCCACTCATTCCGCGAATATAAAAACGCTCCCTCGTACAGTTTCACGGACTCGCTTCACGAATTGATCCAGAAATTGAGTTGAAGGCCTTCAATCATTTATTAAAAGTAAACTATAAAAATTAGACATAGGAGACCTTAAATAAAGTTGAACTAGATTTCAGTGTACAACTCAAAAAAGGCCATAAAATACAGGGTGTTCCATTAAGAAAACATAACTTTGGTGCATGGGTAAGTTTTGAAACAGCCAGTATATTGCCTATTATTTTTAAATTCTAGATCTAATCCGCTTATATGTATATGTTCCAGTATGTAACTTTTTCATAATTGTTCCCAATGCTGACTACTCAGATTAATTGGTGGCCGTTTAAATTATGGCCAATCATAGGGCTACCAAACTATATGGTTGTATTCAGTGCCGTCTTATTTGATTTTCTATTAATTATATTGGATAACCTCTGCTGATTTTAAACCCTTTACAACTAAAAAAAAATATAATATCATAGACTTACCATCAGAACTCAGTAGCGTGTATCTCAGAAGTAAACGACTCGAACCCCATCTTTGCAAAATCTCCAACGGACGATCAGAATCTTGTAGCAGGCATTCTGAAAATCGCAAATGGAAATTACGAAATTAACTCTTACCACAACACTCACTATAATCTTTAGGTTTTAATACGATTTCCTCGAATTTAGTTTTAGAGGAAGTAACGACCATCATATTTGAGACCGTCCCGCGTTGTACTATATTATCAACGATACTTTAGACGTGAAACTTCCCGGGTAAAATGACAAAACTCGCCTACTACGACTATTACTACTACTGATCCATAAAATACAGACGGGTTGCGTGAAGACTCGAACCGTATTGATTAGAAATATTGTTAGTTCACGGAACTGAATAATTAATTGATACTGACGAGTATTTTTGTAAGACCTAGTTCTATCGAAACTTCCTTAACAAACCTGGCCGATTTCTGACACAATTAAAGATGATTATGATGATGATGATGACGACTTTAGCAACAGACAAAACAAACGCTTATTTATACACGGATCGGAAGAGCATAATCACGTCGCATTTGAATAAATCGATTTAGACCCTCTGCTAACACACCCTGCGGCCTCACCTTTCGCCCGTTGTGAAAAAATATTTATGACTTGCATTTCGCTATTGAAATCCGAGGGCGTTATTTATGAATTCTCCTCGTTTTGTTTTTTTTTTTTTAAATAAATATCTGACGTCGTCGGAGTTCGGGTTTCTTCCCTCTCCACACGAGCCGTTCCGATATTAAAACAATTGAATTGTCATTTGGCAGCTGAAACGCCAATTTAATATCTCTTCGTCGTCTGCGCGAGATTTGCAAACGGTCCGTCATCGCCACTTTCCGACCATTGTTTTATTTCCTTAAAAAGCGATCGCGTTTTAATATTATTCAACGAGGAACACATGTTGGGCGTCGAAATTTAATCGCGTTAAAATAAAAGATAACTATGTACAACATTACCTACCACCATGTTCGGGAGATGTAGCTACCAATTCGCAGGATTCTTCGCCGGGATCGCGACAGCATTCGATGACGTCATGCGAGGTAGTTTCCGGTGTTACGGGTACATCGGTTAGGGTTCCGTCTCCGACAACGCGCACGATCATCTGCGAAAACAAGAGAAAACATATTTAAGAAACTTTCTGGGGCGCAGTCATTAGGATAATAATTTACATTTGCTTTATTACGCATTTGCATCGCTCACAGTCGCACAATATAGTGAAGGGCTATAATGAATTGCATACGCTAGATTGTGTTTAATCAAATAATTAATCACTTTGGAGAACGTCGGTTGCGACCTGATTCCATTTGTCAACATTCAAACAGCTCTCGAAGCTATTTTATCAAACATACATTCGCGACGTACACAGCTTCGATTGAAGCTAATTTTCTAAATTACAAGAACGAATCAAATTGTTTATATTGATATACCATGTCCCTTCTCCCTTAGTCACTTATTCTTAACTCGAAAACGAAGGTTTAATAGCCCGTGACATCTGCTTAGGACAGTTTTAGGACAACCTATTATTAAATTAAAGTTATTACGGAAGCCGATACTTAACAGTATCTCGAAAGTTTTGGCACTGATCCCTTTAAACTGGCCGCAAATTGCTTTACGTATTACAACGTAACGTCGTCCCGAAACTCGATGTTAATAAACATGATTTAGCAACTAATGAAAGCTTATATATAAATAAGTAAAGGCGTCCGGTTGTGCGAAAAATTGATCGATAATAGTCGGAAGTTTTAAATGTAACACAGATTAAGTCGTCTTTTGTGGCGACATTTTTTCTTTGTTTGCAGGAACTTGCATCCTAAGCAGGGATTAGGACGGTATTCAGGTTAGGAACTAAAGTTTTCGCATTATATGCGGCCTAAACAAAAAAGAAGACGGAAAAAAGAACAAAATTAATCACATTAGTTTTCCCGTTGAAGTTTATTTCTCGTAAGTACATTCTCGAGAAGATGACGCAAACTTTTCTCTGCTGTAATTAATTATGTTTCAAAATTAAACTTCTGATGTATTAGTTTTTGCTGAAATAAAATGTTTTGAGGGTAATAAAGATGGCTTCCTCTTTCCGGCAGATTTAAAACATAAATTCTGGGAGAAATAATTGAATAGCCAAATCGTTAATTCTTTTACGACTCCACCCTCCACAAACTGCATGACCGTCACAATAGTAAAAAGGTTCTTTCACAAACGGGTCGATAGCCGCAGTGGTTAGGCGGTTGACTATCGTTGTGGCGGGACGATAGGAGCCGGGTTTCAATTCTCTGGAGCCAGACAAGCGATACAGCTTACGGAGTCACTGCAACTAAGCACCCACGACACATTAAAAAAACAATTACAAAACAAAGATGAACCTGTCCCACGATGCTGCTTAAACTTTTGAAGACCAATCACACCAACAAGCAACAATTGTGGTAATACTTTTTAGCACCCAAAAACACAACTACTTTCAAAACCTTGCCTGACAATAATTGAATTGTTTTCGATCTCTTGGCACTGGACTACTTAACAACTAATTAACAACATTCATCACACTTATAAAATGAGTGAAAGGACAAACATCAAAGAAAGCTGGATTCAAATAAAAAGAGCAAGAGAAAAGAGTGATCAATCTGTCCAACAAGCAATTGTATAACAATATAATCAAAGTCTTTAAGAAAGGGATGACGTTGACGTCAACAGAAGCAGCAACCAACAGAAGAAGAAATAATTCTTGCATTCCTTCATCAATACAGAACACGAAGTTTTACGAGTACATGATGATACACTTGAAGGATTCGTAAACCGTTTCAAAAATACAGAAGAATTGGAATCAGAATCTAGGTGGCATGATCAAGAACATTTGCTTGAAGTAAACACAGAAAGAAGAAAAAGAAGATGCACAGATAACTCGGTGTGAAAACTAATATAGTACCAAAAAAAAAACAAAAGCGTGGCGAAGGAAAACAACGACCCAAAATAAAGCAATTAATACACTCTATCGAAGCCAAATATCTGGGAATTATCCTCGAGCAAAGACAGAACTGGAACAATCACTTAAAGAGAGTTTCCAAAACAAGAAATCTAAACCAGAAGAAACTGTACAAAGATTGAATTATTGTAGAAATTAATCCAGCGATTGAAGGAGAAATTCAACCCAAAATTGATATGCTGAACCAAAACACCAATTCAGACTGAAGAAACCAAATCCTTAATTAATATAAAGAAGAACTGATGTTGACTGAACTAAATGAATCATTTAAACAAACTTCCTGGACGTATTGAAGACTGCTTGTAAAAGCCTGGAAGCTCAAACCCAAATAACAAACTGGTTATATCGAAATAAATTGTAGCACTACCCACAATTATCTATGCTACTCAAATACAGGGTGCGGCAGAAAGGACTTTACACTTTAAACGTTTGCTTAAAGAGAAACAACATAAGTTACAGCAACGTTTTCGTTTTCAATAAAAAGAGTAACCTGTATGTATGGTGTTAGAAACCTGAAAAAGAGACAGTACAGATTGGGACTGAAAAATTGCAACAACTTGTCTGCCTGGAAACCGCAGGAGCGATAGGTACACACCTATCCTACTTTTTCGATTGAAATGCTGGATTGGATCAAAATTCAAAAATAAATCATTTGTCTGCTACACAAACATCAGGATCCAAGACAGATGGGAGCAAAAGCCTTGTGGTGGTTAACTAAGTTATTCTGAAACCATTGATTTAATGTTACGCAGATGGACGCGATGAATATGGTATAGCTGGGCATGCTAATCGTAAAGAATACACTAATGCAGATGAATTTGCAAAACAGGAAACCGATATAAATGTCGTTGGATCGAAACCGTTTTTTGGTCAACTAGGAAAAGAAGTTCAGCAATCGAAGGCAAAATCGCCTAATTGGAACAAGAAACTACTTGATCTTAGAGAACAATGGTTAAGGATACTTACGAGACTCCTAATTAGACAAGATACCATCTCAAAAAGGCGGACCAAGTGGACCAAGACATATATCGATTTTGCAAACCTAAAACCAAGACCGCCGGGTATTTTCTTTGTGACTGTACAGCAATATGAAGTGTAAAGTTACCTGGCCTTCACGTGGTGCCCCCTAGGTCACGCTAAACACCTAACGATAACGATAGCCAAACAATTTTTGAATCTCCAACGCATGATGCCTGACAACTCAACTGGTCCTTCTCAAAATCTTCTGACTAGAAATCTTTGAGTATGCCTCAATATCTGCCAACTTAATATAGAGCGAATATGGTAGATCAAGACTCAGGTCCTACACATACTGATGGTATGTCCCAACAGGGCGTATGAGAGGCCTTTTGTTGATTTTCTGTTTGTGCCAACTGGGGCTGGAATTAATTATATCGACTATCATATATAACAACCATGTGAGGTGGCTGAAGTTCTATCTTCTATATCAAAATCACGGGAGATTTTTACTGAAGAAGCAGACTAAAGTTTCATGTTTGCAACAGTGTAAACATAATTTTTTTGACAGAACTCTGGTTACCTCACAGGTACACCCTCTTCCGACTACTTCATCTGTGAGGCCACTTCAAAGTAAATTAATCCCATACAAAATTAAGTGTTTTGAGTGCATTTTACACATTCGTCATCGATTAGATATCAAAAAAACCACGGCAGGTTTGCGGAGAATAAAAAGGACAGTGCCAGAAAAATATTCAGGAAATATGGGTTAGTACTACCCACGCAGGCAACACGGCTAAACGCTTCTATACCATTGCAAAAGTAATGTTGCAAAGTTGTCGTCCGATCACAACCTGATACTAATTTTTTTTGGTGGTGAAGCCGGTTTATCCAGTGGCGGACTTGTACGAAGGGTCGAGTTTAGTTCGAGGATCGGACCTTCCGTCCGATATTATCGATTCCCAAAACAATTTCATGGGCAACTATAACATCAGTCCCAACTTCAGACAGAGGGCTTCGCTCGAGCAAATTTTTTATCAATCACTTTGCGAACCGAGCTTAGAGATTTTAATAGGGAGATGGTGGACTAGGATGTCGTCCATTTCTGTTTCTGATAGACGTTGCAGGTGCTTTCGACGCTGTCTAGCACTCTGGCTTGTTCTTTTAAATACATCTAGCTGAGTTTAAAGTCCTATTTGTTGGACCACTCCTTTGCTGTTAAAGCAGATTCTAGCTAGAGTTCCGCAAGGCTCTCTTCCCACTCCAGAACTCGGAATAATATGAAAAAATGTGTCCTAATTTCAAAATTCAATATTTTCCATCAACAATTACCCAATAATAGCACTTATCTAAATGAAACTTTAAACTCGAATAGCTTCTCGTAAACGTACAAATATAAAGATTTTCAATTCGGAATTTAACGATAAACGCGTAATGGTACAATTTTTCCTTAGAAACACTCGTAAATATTGACATTGAAACGAAATAGAAACATTCAATAACAGTATCCATTTATAAGTGTTACACAGGCATAACATTAAGCAGTTATTTTAAGCACCAATTAAATACTAACCATTACGGGGCGTTCGAGATTAAGGCACAACGTCAAACATTAATAATAAACAGAGCTTTCGCTCTTTGATTTCAACTTTAATGTAGCGTATAATTTCCTCAAACAACCACGTCTACTGTTTTATGTGTTAAAGTATAGCACTCGAAAATGATACGTATTCAGTTCACGGTGCCTCGTCCCATCATCTATACTTCAACATTTCCACTTGACGAACTCCTCAGACGACTCTTATTGTACGATGATGGCATTTACTTTTGAGACGTAACCTTACTCCCGCGGTTCGAAGCAATATGCTCTCCGATTTCATTAAAAAAAGTTATATTTACAATATAAGTAGGCACTCGATTTTCTTTTGTATCATGTAAACGATATAACTTTATTCATTTAAATTCGACTTGAACGGATAATTATTTATTGCCAATGAAACCTTCACCTGTCAAAGTAAAATAAATACGGATGGATAATTATATAGGTAACAATTGATATACGCAAGGTTTATGTATGTACATACCTCGCATATATTCAATTATATAAATTAAACGCGTATTTGTTGTCCATTTCTGAAGACATTTCAATGGTACTGTCATATATTAGCGATACGCACAAAAAATGGGTACCACTGTAAAAGTCTTGAAATGACAGGCTCGTAAATGATAAATCTTATTCTTATAAGAAAAGAGATTTGACTCCAACGATGAAATCATCTCACAAACAAACACCTATTTTGATGACCTCCCCAAGCAGCATTTTTAGTCGTTGCTACGTCCCAGCGACTGTTGTTGGGAATTGTAAAGTTGTGGTTACTAATGACGGGAACGTTATTGCCACGTTTCCATTACGTGCCAACGACCAAAATGGGGAACATTTTGAAGGTGATAGCTACGTAAAAATTACTACCCCGCTATTTATACCGCTACGTCGCACTTACGTTCCAACTAAGTGGCGGGGACGTAGCGGCGTGGTCATTGCTACTTTATAAGGTTTCGTTTCTTCGCTTATCGTTTTCGCCTTGTCTTTCTCTTACATATTTAAAAATAGCTTTTAAGTATGTCCCGTCATTATTCAGCCGCGGCACCCATAATGCAAATAATATTTGTAGGTTTCAGGAAATATATCGCTTGTAGGGGTACGCACAACTTTGCTGATTTACAATTTCGAATACAAAGAAATTCAAAACGCTTAAAAAAATTCTGTCAAATGTGATGTTGATAGATTGAAAAATTAAACGCGCCATCTCGAAATATATGTTTTACAATTTTTTTTTTTCGGAAAGACAAAAAAATGCATGAAATTGGTGAAAGGTGTTGAAATGTTTTTCCAACCTTTCTTATAATTATAGGAATTCAGTTTCGCTTTAATTCTTCTTTTTCTTATGATATTTTGAGGATACTGTAATTGTTGTACAATAAGGACATTGAAATTAATGTAATGGCGTCCTACATTTTGTCAGTAAATATGGCGCATTTTGCAGAAATTACTGGAAAGTAGGATTGGCAGAGTGGGAAGTAAAAATTACTGTGAAGTAGTTTTTGTGAGTAGCGAGATAATTAATTTCACCTTAAATATTACTACACAGTTCCATAACTTTGAAGGAATTTCAAAAGTAGAAACGACGTCGTAGTTACTTTCAACGCTACCATAAAGTAATAAAAACTTTGAAGTGAAATATTGGTAACAAAACAACGTTACAGAGACTATCGAATATGACTTTATAGTTTGTGCCACCTTAAAGTTATTTTATATAGTAACAGTCTCATTCCAGAAACTTCAAAAGCTACCTAGAAGTACTGAAACTATTAAGTTCCAAATTGTAGTAATAATAACTACATAATTGCCAAAAACGTTTAAATAAAAGTAGAAAAAACTAGAAAGTTGTTTTTTTAGTGATATTAACGTAATAGCGACTTGTCTGAAGTTCCGATCTCGGCTACCGGTGCTGCTTGGGTCGACAAATCTTAATTTTTGGAAGGGATAAATTGGACAACACGAAAATCATAGGGAAAATACGAGGAAAATGGGATGAAGAAAGTATGAAATCGGCCATAGAAAAAGTGATATTGAAGCAAATAACCATACGAACTGCAAGCACTAAGTTTGGTATGCCGAGGAGCACGTTAAGTGATCGTATTAAAATACTTTTAAAGGGTGGAGAGATAACGTCTAAGGCTTCTTGCTCAAATAATAGAGGAGTGTTTCAGACAATGTTTACTGATGAACAAGAAGAGATATTGTATGAACATGTGAAGGCTTTGGACGGTCAGCTGATGCCACTAAGCAGAACAGAGTTCCTAAAACTAGCCTACAACCTTGCCAAGAGGCCACCGCTTTAATAAAGATAAATGTATGACGGAAAAAGATTTTCATTACGAGTTTATGAACCGTCACAAGGACTTAAGTCTGAAGACAGCTGAATCAACAAGCTTACAGCGTGCTGTTGGTTTCATCTTTAATGCGGATGAAACCGGAGTATCTTGTGTACACAAGAATAACTTGAAGGTCATGTCTGTAAAAGGCAAAAAACAAGTGGGAAAATTGACATCTTCACAGAGTGGCAGAAACGTCACTGTACTTCTAGCCACCAATGCAACAGAGGATCAGTGTATTCCATCTTTGTTTGTTTTCCCACGTGTAAGGATTGATAATGACTTAAAAAAAGATGCTCCTCACGGAAGCATTTTTGATGGACAAGTGAGCGGGTGGATCACTAAGGAGTGAAAAGAGTCCTGTCTTGGTAATCATAGACGGACACTCTAGCCACAAGGATCTCGATGTGATCCTTTACGCTAAAGAAAATCACATTCACATGCTGATCCTCCCACCACACCCTTCCCACAAGATCCAACCATTAGATCGGTCAATGATGAAACCATTTAAAAATGCCTACAATGAAGGCTGTGAAGTTTGGATGAGGAAGTACCCGAACATGAAGATAACTCTGAAGGACATAGCTGGGCTGGTAAATACTGCTTTTTCCCGAATCTGCAGGAATTTACCCTCTGAATCGGAAGGTATTTTCAGATCTTAACTTTGCAGCATCAATTAGTAATAAATCACAGGAGGGTGAAGAAATGGCAACAGCTCTAGGTCAGATCGCAACTATTGCTAACCTTGAGGATCTTCATATGTCAGCTGACGCTTCAAGCTTGCCGAATGACCCTCTAGCCGATCAAACCCCACCGCTCAATCAGTGTACAGAATCTTCGCCCTCTAGTTCTTCCGACATGCCTGTGACCTCAAACCAAACATATGGTAAGAGTAAAGAAAAAACTAATTTAGACTTGTCAAGAATTCAATGCATCTTGGAAAATATATCTCCGTTACCAAGCACCTCAAATGTGAAGTATAAAATAAGAGACAATCGCAGTGAGAAAAGTGAAAGAGACCAACTTGTTGCGAAAAAAACCCTTCATGAAGAAAAGAAAGCCAAAGCTGAAGAGAAAAGAGCTAAAATAGAGAGAAAAAAAATACAAAAAAGGCAGAGGAACAGAATGTAAAGGCGGTGAAACGACAAATGCAGAAAGAGAAAGTAGACGGATCCGCAAATACTGCACAGAAAAATAAAAACATTCAGCCCCAAAAAAGGAACCTGCCTTTCAATTCAGCAAAATTGAACGTGAAAAAATTCCTCAAGTTCGACGACGTCATCTTCAGACACAAATTGCATCATCTGTGAAGTCTTTCGACGAAGATTGGATCCAATGCAATACTTGCAAAGGGTGGGCCCATGAGAAATGTGCCAATCTTGAGGACCATCTATTTTATTATTGTGACTTGTGTAAGACAAAAAGTGATGAAATATGTACCTATAGTTTTAAGTATTTTATATACCTGTACATTATATAGTTTTACACCTATAATATAATACAAGTTCTGCCAGTAAACAGTTATGTAATAAATTATTTGATTCCTTGCCGGCAAAACCTATTTTCAGTAGTTTTACATTTGTCCGATACCACCCTCCAATTTTTGAAAAGGTAATATTGCAAAGGTTTTAACTTTTGTAAAGAATGTACTATTATTATCATTATTTTTTATTGTGTTTTAGCCCTTTGCTCATAACATGTTAAGGTATTATTTTATACATAAGGTTATAAGACATCACTATCCTTACATCAGATAGGTCGAAGAAAGCTAAGGTGACCGATACCACCCGACCTTCCCCTATGTGTTTTTTAATGTTGCATCCTATTTATCAGAAACTAAGTAACTTTTATTTGACACATTTGTCATTTGACAGTTTATCTGTCAGTTTTGACAGATAAACTTGTCAAAAGTGAAAAGTCGTGATCTGTCAGTCAACAACTGTCAGTCTTGCTTAAATCACAAAGATCTGACATTTTGGCTCATGTAGCTGTAAGCCCCCATGTTTCACTTCGACGTTTGGCAGAAGAAATTGGGACTAGTAAAGCAACAGTGCATAGACTTTTAAAAGGGCATCGATACCATCCATTTAAAGTTCATTTATAACAAGAATTAGGACTAAACGATTTACAAAGACGCCTGGATTTCATTGCACGACGATTGCAAGTTCTAGAAGATGAAAATCCGAATTATCTTAATTGTATTTTGAGGAGTGACGAAACGCTTTGAAGCAGGATGAGGAACCAATGTATGGTATGGAATGTTTAACGGACATTTAATTGGACCCCAGTTTTACGAAGGAACCCTGACAGGACAACGTTATTTACATTTTTTACAAAATATGCTTTCAGATTTAATGGAAGATATTCCTCTTAATGAAACACGAGACATAATTTGCCAACAAGATGGTGCTCCGCCCTATAATACGCAAATTGTGACGAATTATTTAAATGCACTGTACCCCAATGGGTGGATTGGAAATAGAGATTCTATCCCTTGGCCTGCTCTTTCCCCCGATTTGTTGCCTGTTGATTTTTTCATGTGGGATATTTAAAGGAATTTGTATATCAAGTTCGGTCGGCAGATTTTGATGATCTGAAAAATCGAATTCGCATGGGGTGCCGGATTATAACTTAGGGAATAATACTTTCATCTTGCATCAGAGCATTAATTAAAGGGTTGATGGAGCCCAATTTGAACATTTATTAAATTAATGCCCCTTGTTTTGTTTTTCTTATCCAACTACTCTTATTTTTTTTTGGATTTTGCTATTACTTACTTATAATTATCGTAAGAAAAATGTGTCAAATAAAAGTTATTTATTAGTTTTGAGTAAATATATAATAAAAAACAAAGTTGACCTTGAAATCTCCTTCGAGGTCACTAGCAAATAAAATCATCTGTTTATCATTTTCGACATATAATAATATCAAGTAAGTTTTGTTTAAAAAGTTTTTTGATAACTATACAGGGAAAGTAAATCATGCCTGTAACGCAAAAGCTGAGACACCCTGTATACATATATATAAAATATTTTCGCTTGCGTGCATAAGCCATTAAAGCACAAATTATCGCCTCTTTCAAGGTTGTAGGACACAAGGACTGTAGTGAGAATGCCCCAACGTTTCCCAAACTAGTCTGCTTCTCATCTGACAGCCTAAACTTTACTTTCACCGCTCTTTCTCCACTCTTAACTCTTAACGCACCCAAATTTTGTCACAGGTTACGATTTGATTTGAAACGACCCGCCATCTAATCGGAGTCGATTCAAGATACGCGACAGCAACTGCAGAATCCATCTTGCAGGGATCCCAAATCCAAATCCGCTGCTGAGCACTCTGCTTGGCCAAAAACTTGCTTCACATTCTAAGTCAGGCATTTGAACTCTTATTTTAAATGTAAAGAGATTGACGACGCCCGAGACGATAGAGTATTAATGAGTAGCCAATCATCTACAGCTGTACAAAAGTACAGCTTGGCAAACATAAGTTGGATAAATGGCATCGCTACGAGCATCATAGAATAGATGCCGCTTAGCAAATTGTAGCACAAATAGCTACGAGGGAGCGTTTTTATATTCGCGGAATGGGGAATAAGGGGTGGAAATAAAAAACCAAATTATCTTTCTTTTTCAATATATTCACCTGCAAGACGGATACATTTTTCGCATCTTTCAATTAATTTATTTATACCCTCATAAAAAAATGATTTCTCTTTATCTGCAAAATACGCCGAAACTGCCTCCTTGACTTCATCATCGGCAGTACATTTTTTACCCCGCAGCTCCTTTTTCATTTTCGGAAACAGGTAATAATCACTCGGGGCCAGGTCTGGGCTGTAGGGTGGGTGATTCACAATTTCGAAGCCCACCTTATGCAGGGCAGCTAACGCAACGCGGCTCTTGTGGACGGGCGCGTTGTCGTGCAAAACCAGCACACCTTTCGTCAATTTTCCCCGTCTTTTCTCTTTAATGCCTTCTTTTAGTCACTCTAATATTGAAGCGTAATATTCTCCGGTTATAGAAACACCTTTATCTTTATAATCAATCAACAATATTCCTTCCGAGTCCCAAAATACCGTTGCCATGAGATTCCCAGCTGATTGTGACACTTTAAATTTCTTGGGAGGTGCTGTTCCATTTTTTATGCCACTGCATGGAGTCTTGTTTGGACTCAGGTTCATAATGATGAACCCAAGTTTCGTCTCCAGTAACAATTCGACTCAATACACCATCCTTGTCTTCATTACAGACGTCCAAAAAAATCACGCGAACACTCTACGCGCTGTTGTTACTTAGTTGGTTACTTGGTTTATGTTACTTGGTTGACGATAGCTCAAAGACCAACTGTC
This sequence comes from Holotrichia oblita, assembly GCA_023690525.1. Taxonomy (NCBI): domain Eukaryota; kingdom Metazoa; phylum Arthropoda; class Insecta; order Coleoptera; family Scarabaeidae; genus Holotrichia; species Holotrichia oblita. Next base: position 2,776,843 of record CM043018.1, read on the forward strand.
TAATAACAATGAAACTTCGTATTTATACTAATTATAAGTCGCTGCACAGGCCACGCCCCCAATGCGCCTAATCACCCCCCTACAACCCGCTCATTCCGCGAATACAAAAACGCTCCCTCGTAATTCAATAGAGAAGAATTTAAGATACCCTGTATAAGCTTTTAATCTACAAAGGTAATTTTGTGATACTTGCCCACGAACTGACTTAAACATAAATCCACAACGGCGTTAATTACGCAACACATCTTCCTTTCCCTCCTGCCGTTTTTCTTAACAAACACAAATAGCGTACCCAACTCAAACAACAATCTCCAATTTCCTACTCTAAGAATACGAAATATCCGTTTCCTCATTAAGAACGGAACAAGCCACCTTGCGTCTGAAAGGTGAAACATGCAAACTCTTCCCCATTCCCCCTATTAACGACGGCAATTTCCTGTCTTCTTGAACCGAGAGAACTAGTTTCTTGCAATCAGTATCTGTTGTCCGACATGCAACGTAAATAAATCGAGGAAAAATTTGTATTTACCAAAAGATATTAAAGCAATATTTTGTGTTGATGATAAACTGGGGGGAGTGGGGGGGGTAGAGAGGGAAAAAGGGATGAAATACAGGAGCGGTCGAAGATGCTTTTGATGTCAAATGAAGGGGAAATAAATCATTTACAGTTCATTTATCCCATCCACTGCCATTAATATTTGTTAAACACGATGGAATTTCACCAACAGCAAGTCAAGTGCTTATCATCTCCGACGTTTGATGAGAATAGAAGTGAAATTAAGTATCTACGTGCTAATTTGTTAAGTCCTCTGTAAAAATAAATGATATTAATCGAAATAAAAAATAAAATTTTACATTATGATCATATGGAAGGAATTATTCCATTTAACGATCAGGCTATACCAAAAGAAGTCTTATCAAAAAAAGTTTCCTAATTTGTGGACCAACAAACGTATCCTTTAAGCATTCAAAAAAACCATCACCATTGAGGATCAACAGGATTAACAAATTTGACTTTCAAACATCATTTCTCAACAATCGCTACCAAATTTCTTCGTGCGCGTCTTGCTCTGGGTCCTCTCTTATGCTGAAAAAGCTCCTTGCGCTTAAAGATCAAGCTCATGATCTATGCGATGTTTCTCCGAACGGTTCTTAAGTACGGTGTCCTGACCTAGTCCAACGCCAGCAAACCCCAAGTTAAAAAGCTCAAAATTTGGACATGGGTGTCCAATAACTATTACTTGGTGTCCAATAACTATAATCGTCTTATTTTTAAATCTAAGATAAGACAGAACGGTTTCTCAGAAACATGGGATACCCAGATCAACTATTGAATTTAAATTAAAACATCCGGGTCATCGAGATTCATTTCGACCTCCAACTGTTTTGTCAGAACAAGAGGAAAATTTTCTGACTAAATGGATACTAGATTTGGCTCAAAAAGATTTTCCCCGGAAAAGTTCTCTTATTGGGAATTGGAGGATATTTTATCTAGCGTACAAAATTTTTGCAAAACAACCCTCGCAAGAACCCTTTTAAGGAAAATAGACCTGGAGATGGTTGGCTAAGAGCGTTCTTGAGAAGACACCGTCAAATCATTGAGAGAACATTGAGGCTGTGACTCCAGCCAGTGCATGTGTTAGTGAAACGAAGATAGGACATTGGTTTGAAGATATCTACATATTTTGGGCTTTCAGAAAGAGTATTTTTTAACGTGCATTTATTAATTTTTATCGACTTAACGATATCATCGAGAATTTGTCTCCACGTAGAGCGACAAAAGTTTTTGTTGTTAGATTTTTTTTTTGGTCTGTCACCCACCACAGATTATAAAAAAATTCTGTTGAATGTTGAAAAACCAAGATAAATACACTAAAGCAACAAAAGGCCGTTGACAAGAAAACTAGTTTGAACAAAAAAAATTCTCGTAGAAAAGAGTTGAGTACCAAAACTTTTGCTTTTGCACCAGCACTATATTGGTAGATACTCCAAAATAAAATAAAAAAAATAGAAATGAGCTAGAACGCAATCAGGTTGATAGATTAATTTGTCGTTCCAAAAAGCCAGCTCAAGATGAAATTTCAAGAATGGGAGTCAAAAAAATGGTCTCCTTCTGGGAGCAAAACACCAGGACAAAAACCGGGGTCAAAGTTCTTTTCCTATATATTTTGCTTGAAACAAACCCTCTAGCATCAAATTGACACTTGTTTCGTATTTAGATGGTCAATTACATATATATCCAAAATTTGAACGAAATCGAACTCCCTTCGAAAATTGTCAAAAATTCACATTTTTTTCATATTTATTTGGGATTTTGAAGAAAATCTCGACCTCTTCGATTTCCTTGAAATTTTTAATATACATGTAATTGATCATGCTAAATGCGAAACAAGTGTCAGATTTGGGCTAAAGGGCTTTGTTTGGCCAAAAATCGTAAAAATAGCACCTAGGTCGAACACTCCAATTCCGCATCGGAGCACTTTGACCCCGGCTTTTGCTTGAAAATACTCTTGCATCAACAGTCATATTTTGTTCTTTCAAAATTATTTTTTAATGGAAAATCATTGAATGTGTCATTCCAAACTTTGGTGATTAATTTTAACCCATATAAAGCTCGATTTAGCTTCAAAATTCGTGATTTGGTTTTTAGTCCAACTTGCTTTTTTCGTTCCATCATCTTTTGTCCTGAATATCCACTTTGTCTGAATTTGTTTTTCCTTCTGATAATTCTTCTTTCTATGTTTGAAGTTTTTCGTGTGATTTTAATTCTTTTACAATTGCTTCTTTCCATTCTGCATCGTTTATTGCTTCTTCATATGTTTGTGGATCTGCTTGCGAAGCTCATAGACACTATGCTGTATAGACTTCATATTCATTTAAATATTTTGGTGCTTTGGCTTTTTTTCCACTTCTTGTATTTTGCTTTTGTGAAGTGTTACTTTCCTCGTCATCCGCTTGTGAGTTTGGTCTAAAATTCGTTTGACTTCACTGTTATTTTCAATATTGTCTTTTTCTTCCTCTTCTTTATTTTGTATCATTGCATACGAATTATCATCGCTCTTGATAATTTGATCATAATTGGTCTGTAGTTTGTTATATTTGACATGTAACCTTCTAGTTCACCCATGACCATATGTTGTGTACATCCAGAAGTGCAATAAAAATTTCATCTCTTATTTGTTGATGTAGAATCCTGGTATCTTTCTTGAAAATTTCCTCTTGTATTTCTACCACGATTTCAACTGCTTTCTCTTTTACTTCTAATATATTTGTTTTGTCGACATTCTGCTATTTTATGTCCTGTCTTGCCACATTTATAGCAGGTAAGTATACTTTCATTTATATCTTGTTTTGTTTGTTTTAAATTTTTAGTTCTTCATCAAGCAATCTCGATTTTACAAAATCCATTGTGACATCAGTATTCAATGTTTGTATTGCTGTAATGACAGCTTCATATTCTTCATTTAATGATAGCCAGCTTCATCTGACTCATCGACTTTAGATCCTACACTCTCCAGTTCCCTGATAATTGTGTCAAACATATGAAAATGATCTTCCAATTTTTTTTTTTTTTTTAATGTTAATAGTTATTGATTGATGGTAAAGTATGTTCTACGTTAACAGATACAACGTCTCCATCCAATTGTGTAGCATGGCTTGCCAAGCCCAAAGAAATTAATAATTTGGCAATAGTGAGTGTGTGAGTATCTTCTCTATTTGATCGAACATCAAAATAGCAAAGACACTTATAGATTTGGCCTTTCATCCTTACATGCTTGGATAAGATTTATGGAGTTGGTACTTCATATATCGTACAATTTGACATTTGCAAAATGGGCTGCTCTAACTGTCGAACAAAGAGCAACGAAAGAAGCAAAGAGAAAGTATGTTCAAGAGCGATTTAGGAATGTGATTGATATAATAATAGATAAACCATGGCAAGGAAGTGGGAACAGCAATGATGGAAACACTGCTCGAAGATTTTTTCAAACCCATCTTGCACTGCTGACATCACAGGTGTCGATAGAAAAACTCTTTCAAAGATTTTCTATTTTGTTACAAACATGAGCAAAGTTCTTCACTGGATCTCTTGGTGCAGAAATAGAACACTAAACACTTCAAAACCAACAAGTTTTCCACTATGCAACGCTCAGATCCATAGAGATCACGCTTAGAGATAAATTTTGCATTGCTTCATTTATTCATAACTAAAATATCAACTCTATACAGTACTGCCAACCTAAATTAAAATGGAAAAAATTTCAATTATAACAGCAGCATTAATAATAATCAAACGAACCTCGTATATCTTTATTCATCCATCGTTACATAACGAATAAAAATCGAATTGAGATAAATCTTAGAACTACAGTCAAGGTCTTCAGAACGGACCAAACAATATTGGTATATAAAACAGCATTACTATACGGGCACACTTACTTACCGGAGGTACCATGGGCGACATTTGGATTTCATTCTTGTTGTCTGTCGCAATTCGAGCAGGTTTCGATGTATCCAAGGCCATCGCAATTAATCATCTGTAAATAGAAAGTGCCTCCTGTACAAAAAGTAAATAAATAATTTACGTAGAGAGAAAAAAAAACATTCAAACGCCACACACACGCCACCGTTAAGAGTCTAGAAAAATATTTGAAACCTTATTAAAGCCTGCCAACCTCAGAATTCAATCTAGTTAAATTATAGGAGGAACTTTATAAAATAGACGGTTCGTTTATCACACCAAACACACCGAGAAAGTTCGCGCTGTGTTGATATGCGGGTAAATTCAGTGTACACAATGAGGACACAACGTTTTAGGGGCTCGGGCAATTATTGAAGGATGAATTCCTCCTAAAATAAACCCGTGCTAAACAGATTAAACGTTTATAGTTTCGTGGCGATCCTGCGACAAAACCTTAATTAAAAGTTTAATTACAATACCCAACCTTAATTGTTTAATGGAGATATAAGTTTTATGTTTTTTTTTTCTTATACCGGAGTGAATGGTGACTGGTCTCTGTAACTTTTCATAAAACCTTCGCAGGTTCAGTTACCTCTAACAAATTGTTGTCGAATATACATAATATTGTAACCGGGTTATGTAATTAATGAGGCATAAAGTTCAACGATACATTGGGATATTAGAATATATTCAAGGTCTTAGACAACATGAATGAGATAGGATGGCAAGATTCTTTGAGTCACTTTATTATTTGAAATTTTATTTATTTTATCTTCATAGATAATATTTAAAATTCTATCCTACCATTAGGATATAAACAATATAGATAATCAAACAATATAAGAGAAAAGTACAATTTATTACTACCAATGCTGAAATAAAATGTTGGCCCCCAACGTGTGGGGCTGGACAAAAAAATTGGACAGGATTCTAGATAGATGAGATCAAAAGCAGCAGAGTCAGTTTCTTTTTCAGTTGTTGTATCCAAGCTGCAGAATGATGCTTGGTCATCGTAAGATTTGCTTTTAAGTTTACAAATTTTTGAAGGTCATCTATTTAGTACAACTGAATGCAAGATTAAACTAACTGAACTAAGCTAGCTGGTGTAATGTCCAAGGCTTATGGTCGAAAACTTCACTAACTATCAGCATTAAAATGTTGATCTGCACGACGTTTCTTCGACCTATTCTAACTTACGGCACCTCCACCTGATCTAGCACCCCTAAATCGCAAGTAATGAAGCTCAACGTTCTGGAAAACAGGGTGCTGAGCATCATCGTTAATGCACCCTAGATTATCACCAATAGTCAACTCCGATATAGTTTCCAAACCAACTAACATTTCATCTATAAGTCAACTAACAGTTTTCTTCATCTTTGAGAAAGAAAGAAAAAAATAAAGAGTGATTAGTGATCAGCTGATTAGTGATGTGTGTAATCTGTGGTTAATTAAAGTGTGTTTCAAACGTGTTGCCGCATGTTGGTCTGTTAATCAATGTGAAATGTTTAAAACCAGTAATGGTTGATAGTAAAGAACAAAGCTTTAGGTTATTTAATGTGTAAGAAAATACAGGCTTTTTGTGTATCTAGTGAGAAAAACCTAAAATTTCAAAGGCATGGTAGGAATGCACAGTTAGAGAAAATGGCATGACTAAAGACACTCAACAGTCTAGTTTACGAAAAAAAAATTTTTGACCACAAAAAATCTGAAGCTCATACCAAAGCACTTGAAATTTTCATTGCATCTATAAAATGTAAAAAAAAATGGGAAAATAATTTCGGATAAAAAGCTGAAAAATTTACAATCAGAAATCGAAAAAAACGAATCTACCACGCTTAGTAGAAAAACGGCTTTGGTGGTTGTTATTAAGACCTTTTATGAACATATTCCTGGAGAAGGTTATGTTTTCAACTTGGATTTAATAGAGCTTTCAGACACATCTGCAGAGAATATTACAAAACAATTACTAATTTGTCTAAATGAAAATGGATTTGACGAGAACTTTCTTCAAGAATGTTTCATTGGTTTTGCATGTGATGGAGCTTCTGTAGTTTGGCATTTGTCATTGCTCTAATCAGCGACTAGAATTGGCAATCATTGATGTGATTGACGAAGTGGTTGGTACACATCATTTCAAAATTTTTATGGACAAAATTTACACCTTATATCATCAGTCGCCTAAAAACCAAAATGAACTGAAACAGGTGGCAACTTCCTTGGAACCACAACTTTTAAAAATTGGTCGAATATTCTCAGTTCGTTGGATCTGCTTCTAGTAGACGTACTGTCAACTTTATTTTCCACTTTGTGAGCATTTTAAAAGTGCTCCAGAAGATTTAGAAGAATGGAAAAGAGGAGTTGAATTTGTCAGAAATTTAAATGGCATATCTGATGCTCTAGGTGAATTAGGAGACTTATCCGAGTATTTGCAAAGAAGTCATATAACTGTGTTGGATGCTGATAAAGCTATAAGAACTCCTAATTTAAATTAAACCACGGTTTGTTTATCACAAAATCAACTTTCTTTATGAATTCGAAGGTTACTCTCCCCTTCTCAGCATTTTCCCACCGCTTCTGTCACTCGGTCATGACCTTTTGCGTCAACTGGACACCGTTTGAAATTGGCTGAGATGTTAGGCCGCAGGCACGTAAGCGTTAGCCCATATCCTGCAAATTTCATCAGCAAATCTTAAATTGCTAAAGGTGTTGGTATCGATAGGAAAATTATGTTGTACTTTTCAAACGAACTAATACTGAAATCTGAACCCGTTAAAGGTAAAGTTGAACTCTTGAACATTTTAAAATTGAGACAACAATCGAAGAATTTCAGTTAAAAGGTTTGGAACAGAGCAGCTCAAAAAGAAAAGTGGCCCAACCGCGAAAATTAAATTTTAAAATGATTCTTACGATCGTTAACCTACCTGATTAGAATCGAGAAAAATATGAAAATAAGGTGAGAACCCAAGATAATTACACTAAACTGCTCCACATTGAGCGAGAAAAGTTTTAGCTGTTAAATTTTTTCTGGTCTGTCACCCACCACAAATTAAAAAAATTCTAAGTGAATGTTGAAAAACCAAGATTATTACACTAAAGTCCAACAAAATAAAATTAAAAAGAAATCTAGTTAGAAAATTCTGATAGATTAATTTGTCGTTCCAAACAGCGAGCTTTTGGAGACTAAATTTAGTAGATAGTCCAAAAGAAAAATGAAAATAGCAAAATGGACTAAAACGCAATCAGGTCTGATAGATTAATTTGTCGTTCCAAACAGCCAGCTCAAGATGAAATTTCAAGAATAGGAGTCAAAAGAAATGGTCTCCAAAATGGGAACAAAATACCAGTACAAAAACCTGGATCAAAAAATTTCTATATTTTTTGGCCAAACAAAGGCTCTGCCTTGCGATTTTGAAGAAAATCTTGACCTCTTCGATTTCCTTGAAATTTTTAATATATATGTAATTGATCATGCTAAAAACGAAACAAGTGTCAGATTTGAGCTAAAGGGCTTTGTTTAGCCAAAAATCATAAAAATAGCACCTAGGTCGAACACTCCAATTCCGCATCGGAGCATTTTGACCCCGGTTTTTCTTTAGGTAACCGGCGCCAAACTCCGCCACTATTTCTTTATCCAATAGCAAATTTTCTCAGCTTCCAGAATATATACAGGTTGTATTTAGAAATATTTCTCCTTGTGATCGAAAATTTGAAAAAACCAAAACGATGCAAGATTTGATACCAACCTTGCAGCGTTGCAGCGTTTGAGTTTTTCTCATTTTTCGAGGTGAAGTAGCCACTTTAGTGAATACAACCTATATATATTCTGAAAGCTGAGAAAATTTGTTATTAGATAAAGAAATAGTCGCGGGATTTGGCGTCGTTTACCTATAAAAATCGGGGATCAAAGTGCTCCAATTGGGAATTGGAGCATTCATCCTAGATGCTATTTTTATATTTTTTGGCCAAATAAAACTCTTTATGTAAAATCTGGCACTTGTTTCGTATTTAGCATGATCAATTACATATATATCCAGAATTTGAACGAAATCGAACGCCTTTCGAAAATTGTCAAAAATTCACATTTTTTTCCATACTCAAAGAAAGAAAATCTTGACCTCTTCGATTTCCTTGAAATTTTGAATATATATGTAATTGATCATGCTGAATACGATAACAGTGTCAGATTTGGGCTAAAGGGCTTTGTTTGGCCAAAGAATATAAAAATAGCACCTAGGACGAACGCTCCAATTTCGCATAGGAGCTCTTTGACCCCGGTTTTTTTGTAGGTAAACTGTGCCGAACCCCGCGATTATTTCTTTATCCGACAGCAAATTTTCTCAGCTTTCAGAATATATATAGGCTGTATTTAGGAAAATGGCTACTTCACCTCAAAAAATGAGAAAAACTCAAACGCTCCAACGCGCCAAGTTTGATTTCTTCAAATTTTTGGAAACATTTCTTCAAATTTTCACTTCTGAATGTGAGTCAGTAACGCACTGCGAGCTCGCAGTCCCATCTCTAGCAAACCCCAATCCAGTTTGTATAGTAGTACGCTTTTCTTTTCTGCTAGCCAAACAGCACCAAGTTGCCTTGAGGAGGACGTACACGATGCTATAGGGCTGAACACGAAGGCGCGGTCCAGTTCGCGGCTGAAGGCGCGTACGTAAGGTGAAACTCCGCCAAATTACAAGAGAGAGATGAGATAACTTAATAGCCAAACCTATCAAAAACAGTTCTTTTTCAGTTCCTTGACAAACATATTAAAAAAAATGGTTCAATTATAAATATATTCTTTAGAAGAGTTAATTGCGAAATTAACTCTAACCCATAATGAAATTTAATCACCGCATGAATGATTAAAGTGGAACTATAAACCTTAATTCAACAAATTGGTCGTCGCAGTATCGTTGACATTAAAACCGCGAAACGATATTTGTAGGTCTGCTGAAATTTAAGATTGCTTGACGAGTGCGTCTCGAACACAATTGACCTATCAGGTTTGGATGATTATGTGTCACTTTATGTTGAAATACAAGAAATTTCCACTTGAAATACTATAGCCATGAAAGGTGTTCGACTTACAACGTTACTTTTTTTTTTTTATTATGACGACGAAGCTTTTGTAATGACGTCCAAAATAAATGTATACATTAGAATAACTGCATGCAAGATTGAATTGAATAAGAACGCAAACAATATCTCCGTATTGTAGTCGGGGGAAGAGCCGTGCAATCCATATAATTATCAGCAAACACGCGAATTAATATTCACACGTAACTTTGGGTTCGCCACGCGACAGTGTATCATCACATATTAGCATAATTACTATACTAACACCACGGTCGTGTGTTTATACGCAGTTGAAGATGAATATGTATCTAGAACACTTGGCGTCTGCATGTTTGCCAACTGCTGGTGTAACCGATATATGTGTTGGGTGTGCGTAATGAAATCCTCCAAATAAACACTAAAGACAAGTTTATAGCTGTAACGCGATCGTATATAACACATTTTAGGTATAAATCCTGCACGTGAGACATAATAATTGCGGATAATAAGTTGGGTAGTTTAGAGCTTGATAAAGTTCTGCCACGATAAATTATAATGAAAAATGTCGGCATCTAGAAGACTTACCATATCGGCAAATTTGCTTTCCTATTTATCTCCTTTATTGCTAAGATGGTTTCGAAAGTTTTCTTCATTCGAAACTGATCAGAATTGAGATTACAGTTTCATTCTCGCGATGAACATGACTCGCCAGTGTATTATCTTCCACCATAGTGATATCTATACTTCATCTACTAAAAACTCTTGCAATTAATATGACATTTTGACTGTTCATTTTGACAAGTTACAGTCACAACCACGCTAACCTATTTATAATGATTCGAATCATGTACGAGGGTGGTCTGAAATATTTCCGACTCCAACGTGAAGCTGACAGCACTCATTAATAAAAGCTCGGTAATGTGCGCTTGCGCATCTATCAACAGGTACACACCAAAATTTCAGCCATTTTGGACGCACAGTTCGACAATGGTTCGAGTGAGACGATGTGAATGAGGTGAAAATGGACAAAATCGAGGATCGAGTCGTTATTAAATATTTGTTTTTGTTGGAGCCTGTATACGGGGGCTCTGTATCATCATTTATAAGCGTTCGGGACGTCCAAAAACTATAACCACTGTGACGATAACATCGTGTCCAAAAACATGTTCAAATGAACAGTTCCAAGCGCAGTTTTGGCACCGATTGGGTAAATTGTCTCCAAAAGAAGCAAAAACTAGTTTTTTCGGCTGGGAAAATGATGGTGACTGTTTTTTTGGGATAGCCATAGAGTTATAATCGATTATCTTCAAACAAGAAACACCATTACAGAAGCATCATTACTTGACAAACCAAAGGAGGATACTGCTCAGAAACGGCCACATTTGCAGGAAAAAAAATGTTGTTTCATCAAGACACCTCAGCAACTGCGAAAATGGCAAAAATCCCTGAATGACGATTTAAACTTCTTAACCACCCTCCTTACTCACCAGATCTAGCCTGAAGCGACTTCTTTTTGTTCCCTAAATCTAAAAATTGCTCTCGCAAGACGGAGATTTTTCGTCAATCACCTTCGTAAACAGTTATTTTGCGGAGAAAACCGCCGAAAGTATTATTTGGAGGGGTTGAAGAAATGGGAACACCGCTAGGAATAGGAGAAGTGTGCCTCCTTGTAGGTGGAAAGCTATGTAGAAAAATAAAAATAAATTTTAGAAAAAAATTGTCTTGTCTTTGTTAGGTTAGAAACTTAACCAACCTCCTCTCGATAATTTTCGAATACCCAATCTCTGATATGGGCAGCGACATAGCAAGCTCCAGGATTTCCTACGAAAAACCCTGCAAAGTTTTTTTGAATTGGGATGAGTGGAAAAATGGTGAAGGGAGAAAACAGAAATAGTATTTCTGGAATGCCTGCAAAACCTAACTGTCCTGGTTAGGTATGGACAAGCTCATCTTGGTGTAGGTGCCGAGACACAGGGCAATGAAACTGCAGACCAGCTAGGGAGATAGCTATGTAGAAAAATAAAAATAAATTTTAGAAAAAATTGTCTTGTCTTTGATAGGTTAGAAACTTGTCGATAAGAAGCCAAGCATGATAAACGACTTTAAGAGGAAGGAAAGTAGTAAATAATTTTTGGAAAAGTACTAACATAGAAGAAGAACAACTGACGGTTATGTTTGCTGATGAAGACCAAGTTGAAATATTCTTCAACCGTTTCAGAACTGATCTTAAAAGACTCTTTTGGGAGGTTGGCGTCAATAAACGATATCATTACTAATTCTTCCACCTACTACAATATTAGAAAGTAACCCTGCATTACTAATCAACACTTACCAGAACAAGAAGATCAATAGAGCTAGGTGTTTGATAATTATGAACGAAAGACCCTCAAGACCTGATGGAGCTTTTATTACTGCAGGTTTAGCTACTTGGATTAAAATAAGCGTCTATATTTTAGAATTAGCAAGAGTGCAAAAAAAGTAGAACGGTAGTTGGGACTAAGGATATAGAAATACACATTAGTCAGGAGGTTAAGTTCCTATGAGTGACCTTGGGAAACCCTGTGGAAACTAAACTGGAACTCACATTTGAAAAATATGATCGACAACCCGTAGAACAGTTGGATTGGTGGTCAAAACTCACACAGTCATGTATAACTGGGACTGGGAGCCTATGCACAGTCGATTTTGATATCTATTGTGCACAGTAAGGGTACACGGGTACCTAAATAGGTTTTAAATGGGAAAAGGTAGGGAGAAGCGTTGTGGAAAAGCAGTAATTAAATTGATGACAGTAGAATTTACAAATATGTCACTTCAACAAATGACAGATCAGATGTCAATTACGTTTTGTATACATAAAACTAACCTACATCCCACAGGAGATGAAGAAGAGTAAATATAAAGAGGAAGAGTCGTCTACACAGGGATTCAGCAAAAATGATCAAGTTACAATTTGCTCTTATGTTCTAAAGAAGGAACAAAATTGTTACTTTACTATGAATGCACAACAATGTAAACATCGGTGTTAACAATATAGACAAAATGGTTACTCATTATTCAATGTTAGAAAGACGCTTCGTTGGCCACAAGCAAGGTGTAATTTATTTCGAAAACAACCCTACAACTCGCAAGTTATCGCATAGCTGACGAAATTTTCTTGAGGATCTGGGAGAACAATTATCCATGCCTGAAGTTGAAACGCGTTTAAAACCGAGCAAGTTTTTGAAACATGTTGCTACTAAATCTGGAATAGAGACTCTACTAGCCCATCCTGTTATCGCTTCCTCCAAAGTCCTCGACAGAAAAATCACTAGAAAGAATGTCTTCCGGACGCAGAAAACATGAAATGTTGTCATTGTAATTTGCGTGCTTATTATGTAATAAACATAACAACAGAATAGTTATTTACGAACCAAGTCGTGAAATATTTGTAGATCAACATTTTTCGAAAGGAAGACCCGAAAATGTTGCGAAATATGAAATGTTGTCATTGTAATTTGTAAAACGTTATCGTTTATGCTTATTAGGTTAGGAATTTAATAAAAACTAAATTAACAAGTTCCAGAAAATATTTATAGGTTATAGTTACCTAGACGTGAAATGACAGGTTTTGAGTCAAAAAATATTTATAGGTTATAGGTACCTAGACTGTGCGTTTAAGGGGTAAACTTTTATTTTATGCAAAAACTCAATTTTTTATTGAGTTGTATGATTATATCATTGTGTAATCAACATAAGAGGAATTGATTTAGGCTAAACAGAAACTTAAGCAACGTAGTTCGTCGAAAAGTTATAAAAAATAGGACTTGAAAATGAGAAAGGTATCCAGGTACCTTACTGTGCACATGAAGGTTAAGAGCACCACAACGGCTGCTATGAAAACTATGAGAGCTATGACAGAGCTATGCTAAACCAACCTCCTCTCGATAATTTTCCCATACCCAATCTCTGATGTGGGCAGCGACATAGCAAGCTCCAGGATTTCCTACGAAAAACCCTTCAAAGTTTTTTTTTGAATTGGGATGAGTGGAAAACTGGTGAAGGAAGAAAACAGAAGTAGTATTTCAAACAGAAATGTATACAGGCTATAGAAGCCAGTGCGTTGGAGAGTCTGGAATGCCTGCAAAACCTAACTGTTCTGGTTAAAGGTATTAACAAGCTCATCTTGGTGTGGATGCCGAGACACAGGGCAATGAAACTGCAGACCAGCTAGGGAGATAGGGTCGCCAATTAAATTTACTGGACCGAAGCCAGGTCTCAAGGCAGGCGTAAAACAATAGACCCAATCTTAGGGATAACCAAAGACTACCCTGCCTTGATGTTAAAATTAATTAATCAATCAAGGGTATAAAGAGCTGTATGGATAATTTGATAGAAGGTTTGAGAGAGGTTCCCTCTAACAAAATTTGAAACTACGTTGAAAAAAACTTGTCGGATAAACCAGGTCCGGATATCATCGCAACAAAAATGGCTTGGTTGACACCACATGCTTTGAGGATTGGTTTGAATCAATTTTGTTATGAAACTCTTACTTACCAGGTTGAAAGAGTCTAAATCAATATCCAAGTTTACTACAATATCAAAAGAAATGTTTCCAAACTTTGTTAAAGGCACTCATTTTTTTTTTTGGACTGCACGGGCGGAAAAACCGTAAAGGCAAACTCGGCCATAGGAGAGACCTATTGTGCCCCCGTGCTGTTTTACTCCTCTTAGCCAGGTTGCACTCGGACAAAGAAGTCCGCAACCTGGTCGAGAGTTAGTTTTCTTAGTCCGGGATCGTCCAGACGTCCGACCCCGAAATAACTCCGCCTCTCCCTGTCCACTTTCGAGCAGTGGGCAAGAAGATGGATTGGAGTTTCCTCCGCATTCCCACAGTTTCTACACAGGGGAGAGTTTACTATGCCCATGCGATGCAGGTGTTTGTTCAGTGCGCAGTGACCGGTTAAGATTCCTGTGAGTAACCTCAGCCTGACCCTGCTCATAGAGACTGCCTTGCGCAGTTTTTTCTCATACGGGCGAATCCCGAGAGTTTTACAGTGTCTCATGCCGGCAAGGGCATTCCAGTGGCAACAATGTCTGACAAAGGCACATGTGGGTTCTGGACCCACAAAAGGTCCCTCACTGGCGGCCCTAGCTAATTTGTCAGCCATTTCATTACCTCTGATTCCAGAGTGGCCTGGCACCCATCTCAGAGTTGTGCTGAGACGTTCCGCCAGTTTTACGAGAGTCTTATGGCAGTGTAGCACTACCTCGGAGTCAAATCTGACAGCCTGTAGTGCTCTGAGAGCAGCTTGATTGTCAGAAAGGATTTCCACTGCTCCATTAATCTGCGGGCAGTTTAGTATGCCTTCCGCGCAGGTCTGCATTGCGATTACTTGGGCTTGGAAAATGGACGTAGTGCTCCCCAGGCTGAGAGCTTCACTCTGGGTTTCACCATCTTTCCAAATTCCAATTCCCGTGCCGTTTGGTGTTTTTGAGGCGTCAACAAACCAGCGAGATACCTCTCGTCTTGGTTTGTGGACGAAAGCTTTGGCAGTCTCTCTGTTGGAGATGTTTACAATGTATCCCTCACTGAAGCTGAAAGTAGGCGAGATCTTGTCCGCCCTCATGGACAGTGGTGTTGTCTGCTCTATGTAGGTGAAGATGCTGGTATGATCTCCCGTTTTACCGGAGAAACCCCTGCATCAACTACGTTTTGCCCTATAGGCCCCTAGGACTGCCTCCGACCACAAGACAAGCTGCAGAGGAGGAAGCTCAAGGATCGCTTCCATCGCCGCAGTCTGCGTCGAGGACATGGCTCCAGTGATGCCTAAGCAGGCAATCCTCTGGACTTTACTGAGTGTGTTGGCCGCGTAGCCCATGGCTGGCACTCATGCTCAGTTTACAAGAGAATGAAGAACTTAACTTCATGAAAAAACTGTCTAATTTTGCCTACAATCATATTTATCTTATGTTACCTGAATTAAAAAGAAACATTGGTCCAAATTAAAATTAAAATTGCAGTTATAAAACTAAAATATTCAATAATTGAAGAAGCACATTCATTCAATATTTACAATGGATTGAAGCAGTTGTATTGACAATCGATTACAATCTACATAAGATCGTTTTGTTTGTACAACAAATAAAATCTTGTAAAATATACTCGCGGTTTTCCGTCCATCGTCTTATTTGTGGATACCTATCAAGGCTGCAATCCAGCCGTTACCCTATAATTTACCCCGTGTTTCGAAAGCAAAACCAGAAAGGACAATTTAAATGTTCACCGCCGTCTGTAAAAATTCTTAAAACTCCGAAATCGCTACGAAATAAATGCGAACGATTATTCAAACCAATGGTTACGGTAATTACTGACCATTACGTTGTGTACGTCTGACACATCGGATTTTTCCATACGAAAGAAACACAACTGTTTTACCATCGATTCCCACGTCGATATCGCATTCTTTCAAGAGAGGGAGAGATAGAAAAGAAAGGAAAAAAAAAGCGTGCGAAAATATGCAAATATATATCTTCTTATTCCTTAAACGTATAAAATATATTCGTATATATCTAAATTATACATTCTTAATATTCCGTTTGGCTTTCCTGCGGTTCCTCATCGCATTTTCTTTAGCTTCGTGAGCGGCACACGCGGCTTTAGCGGCAGCTTTCTTCGTATTCGACAGATCCGATTTCGCCGATTGCAACTGCTTCATCAACGCTTCCTCGTGATTTTTCGCAGCCTCTAACAATTGTTCCTTCTCGGCGATCTCCTGCTGAGCACCCGAAGCCGCTTGCTCAGCGTTAGCCGCATTCGCTTGCGCCACCTGGAGAGCGTTCGTTAATAACTTAACTTCAGCTTGCGATTCCTGAGCAGATTGCATGGCTGCATTTAAAAAAGCCTGACCTTGTTGTAAACTATTCGTCTCTTCGCGTTCAACTTCCTCAGCTTCGTGCACTTCATTCTGCAACTGCTCCACTACGGCTTGTTTACCGGCTAAAGCAGCTTCCGCGGCTTCGGCCGCTTCCAAAGCTTTCTCGGCTAATTGCTCCTTAACCTGGTGGGCCGCTTGTTGGCCGGCGACTTGTTGGGCTTCCTGGGCGGCTTTCGCCTCCTGTGCGGCTTTCTGGGCTATACTCGACGCTTTAGTTTTACTCGCTTCGGCGTCTTTATTCTCGGGTAAACCGCATTCGGATCCTATCCCCCCTGGAGCAGCGTTCGAGCAAACGATCGAGACAAGTATTATCGCCGCCTGCAGGAACGGTACATTCATCACTCAAAAAAAGTGGCGTGTTTAAAATAATAATTTCAGATTTATTTTTGACGTTACCAACTTGTATGACATATTTGTATATAATGACAGTATGGAAATGATAGTATCTTGTCGTTTGTTTCAATAGCGGAAAATTTTTGACAACAATGACGTTTTATCATTATTAATTAAACATCGTATATTATTTTAAGTACATCTAGAAAGATGTTGGCAACGTTCACCTGCAGTGTACACGCTACACGCGCAGAATTAACCTTCAAATTATATTCCCACCCAGAGGATGGCCTCAATATTACTTCGCCGGAACTACTACTTATATAATTTTTACGGGCTTTTGTATTCGGCAATTGTAGGCGATACTCGTTTATCTTCTCGGTAGTGAAATCTGACCTAATCTTTTCCTCCTGCCAACTATATATGTATATAGTAGATAATCGAGTTAGATTGTTACTATAAACGTCACTAGCACAGCTAGTAATGCTGTCGTCAAATTAGTGGACTTTTGTTAGGTAATTTTCTATTCATGAGATAAACTCCGATCGATAATTGTCTTTTGTGCGATAGTTTAGAAGTTTAGTTAGATTAGACAATTTTTAAATACAATGTCTTTCATAAATATTGGAGCAATCGCCATAATTTAAAACTAAATAACTTTAGTAGGCGTTGAAACGGCCTACTGAAGTGTTGTTGTCGGATATGATTGGCAGCAACACATTTACACAAAATAGACTGCAGATTTGATCTTCAGCTTTTCCGAGTATTTGTAGGTTCTACTTCAGGGTCACATGACCTGTCAGAAACCCTACCAGCAGTCCAAGGTCCCTTTTGCTGAAAGATAGCAATGACTGTGCTGTCTTAGGCGATCCTGATAACAGTGCCTTCGCCTGCCTTTGTCCTGGCTTATTCTGCCAGTGTGTTTTAGGTGGTTCTTTTCTTCCATTATTATTATTATTATCGTCTTGCCATTCGCTGTTGGGAGCAAAGTGATTAACAGCGCGGCATCATAAAAGGCGATATGATGCTGTCACAAAGCCATTTAAACACAATTTACACACACCAAACTACACCGCTAGAGTTGCAGTGATAGCCAGACAAGCGATACAGTTTACGGAGTCACTGCAACTAAGCACCCACCACATTAAAAAAAAAATTATTATTATTATTATTATTATTTTGCAGTCCACAACAGAGATCAGGTCCAAGAAGAGGAATTTCCGCTAGATCTTTGCTGCCTTTTTGTTCCCTTCGATCCCTTGATGGTTGGGGAACCACTGAAGCCAATAAAGCCATAGTTTTACAAGATGAGTTTATCTAGATCAGATATACTAACTATACAGGGTATCCACTTTAGAATGCAGTACATGGGGATATTGGAAACCGTTCAAGATACAACGTCGGTTAAATGGGAGAAAAGTTGCGTATTCATTTGTCCATGAATAATCCGACATCAAAATTTTTGTTTTATTAGGCAGATACAGGGTGAAAAAGAAAAAAATGCATTTTTGAAAATCTTCCATATTTTGTTTCCTAAAAGAGATAAATTTACAAAAGTTGCAGGCTAGCTTTTGAAGATATTAAAAATGCCAAAATCCGACATGGCTGCCATAAGAAAAGAAAGATTATTATCACGCAAAATCTAGTAGACCTAGATTTTTTTTGAACTCATTTTTAAAATCCTCATGATTTGTTATCCCTAGCCTGCCAGTTTTGTAAATTTATCTCTTTTAGGCAACAAAATATGGAAGATTTTCAAAAAAGCATTTTTTTCCTTTTCACCCTGTATCTGCCTAATGAAAAAAAAAATTCAAAATCTGATGTCGGATTATTCATGGACAAATGAATACGCAACTTTTCTCCCATTTAACCGACGTTTCAAAACAAACTTTCAGTAGTTAGATTGAATTATAATAAATGATATTAAGACAATTATGAGAATTAAAGTGACCAAGCAGAGCTCGACAACCATACCTACTCTGTACCTGGCTGAAATAATTTATCCGAAAGCCAAACACTCCTAAAGAAGAAGAAAAAAATGCGGTATCCAAATTTCGATATTCTAAGTAGTCGACAATTAATTTTCTTTTTCACTATTTATACAGTCAATACCAAAACTTACTGATGCTACAGTAATGAAACCGATATCCCTGCAATAATAGGCGTTTTCGAAAATTGCAGCGTTCCCAGCTGACAGTGTGTTTTGTTATTTAACATTTGGTGTTTTTGAGATTGAATAAACAAGCTGTTTTACCTATTATACATAATAGGATGTGTTAGATAGTGAGGCGGAAATTTAGATAGATATTTATATAAATTATTAAAAAAGCGAAAACTTTCTGAAGTTACTTATATATAGGATTTAACATTACTGTACGGGGTTTTCCAATAAGGACGATATGATTTTAAAATGAAATAAAACAGAAATGACTTCAGATATAACCACACTTTTTTATATTATCTTACAGTACAATCGATAACGTTTATGTTTTGAATAGCACTTCGTTTAAATGTCCACCTCGGCTTCATGTGCGCGAGTGAATTCGACGAATGAAATTTTCAACGACTTTGTGCAATAAATCGGGCATAATCTCACGAATGCAGCGTTCAATGTTCAATCTCAAAGCATCAACAACATTAGCTTTTTAAATAACTCCACAAAAAATAATCTAAAGGAGACAAATCACAGCCTCTTGGAGGCCAGGGAACAGTAGAATTTCTTGAAATTATCCTTTCTCCAAACTTTTCTTGCAGTATGGCGATAGTTTCATGAGCGCTGGAATCACATATCTTCTAAATCGAGCGCATCCAAATTTGTCAACATCTGCCGGTATCGTACACCATTCACTCTAACTGAATCTCCAACCTCATTTTGGGAAAAAAATTGTCCAACGATACCACCATACCATAAACCACACCATACAGTTACCTTGAGGGGATGCAAAGGCTTCTCTTGAATCTGTCGTGGATTGTTTTCACACCAAAAACGTAACCACTTAACCAAAAATGAGCTTCATCTGAAAAGATATTTTTTTCCGCAAAATGGCGATCCCTTTCAAGTTGTTCTAAACTCCAAGAAGCAAATTCGCGGCGCCGACGATGGTCCAGTGGCTGAAGTTGGCTTGGGTCAAAACAATCTTATACGGGTGTAAATTTAAATCTTTTTGCAAAATTCGCCAAGTTGTTGTTTTTTTAAGTCCTAACTCTTGAGCACGACGAGGAATTGATAAATTTGGATCTTCTGCAACACTAGCTCCTACAGCAGCAATAGTCTCAACAGTTCTGACATTTCGGCGTCTTACTGGTGTGAATTTCTTAATTATGCGATGAATGACAAGCACAGAAGGGCGATTATTTAGACCAAAGTTTTCGCGAAGTGGGCGAAAAGTGTTCACATAAGAACGACGATTTTCGTAAAATTTTTTGACAATAACCAAACGTTCTTGGAGCGAGTATTTAGCCATAATAAATTGTTAGAGTTTAGTGAACATAAATGATAACTAGTGACAGGTATAACTTTATTACCATGGTTACCACATCATTACAAAATCATATCATTCTTATTGGAAAACCTTTTAGTTTAGCTTGTAGCCGATCTGACATCTACAATAATCTACCCGGTGCATAAGTTTGGTAGATTCTATAAGTATTGGTAACAGATTTCCGAAAGCGATCCATTGTAATCGATTGTATTTTCGAACACATTCGGTAGATGATGCCATCAAATGTAGTTATAGAATGTGTGTCGATGCTTGAGCACGCGATTTTGACGTAAATGTCATTACAAATGTGTCAAAATCGCGTACTCAAGCATCGGCATAACCTCAAGCACGAACTATAAATATGACTCTAAATCAAACACCTCCATTACGATGTCTGTCACTTGTTTCGGAACATTACCGTCCAATGTGGTCTATAAATCCTCTGCTAGGATCTTGCACGACATTCAAACAAATTTTGACAAGTTTTGAAACGAAAGAAACATTTCAAATAAAATTTTATTGAAACTAGAACATATTTTACACACATAATATTTACTTTTAATTTCTGTAGGTGACACCTTGAATTTTCAGATCTAATACATTTTTAAAAATATTCCCATGTGTTTCACTTTCATTCTTGACCCGCGTAATTCAATAACTAAACCTCTTTACACGCAAGAATAGACGGCGTTGAAATAATAAACATTATCGAATTAGAAAGGGCCAGTCCCAATTTTGTTATCTTAACAGAAATTCTATTCCTCCAGAACAATATAGCCGGCTATCTTTTTCGAGTAGGTACAACTTGTATTGAGAGTTTTGTCACTCACTAATAAATTTTTAATTATTGCAAATTAATTTAACACACACTCCGAAAAAAAGAATGGTGACATTTATTATCTATTTCGCACGTGTTATAACATTCCCAGGTGTCGCCCGTTTTATGATCCATTCACCTTTTTTTTGTCGTTGTCTTCGTCTTCATCTCTTTCCTACAAATAAAAAGCACGATGTGTCCGCCTTATAAATATTTAACGCGCTTAATTTGAATAATGAAACCAGTATCATCTCTTAGGCTGTAGTAAATAGCTGTATGTATGTAGAACGACAACATCGCGATGGAGTATCGTCTTTGAAGATATAAAAGAGGATGGTATAATTACGAAATGAAGAGTCGTTGTTGGTAACATTGTAAGCAATAAAGGTCTGAGGTAGAAAATAAATTCTTGAGACTTGTGTTTGGGATGATAAGAAAATATAAAGTTATTAAATGCTGCTGTTTTTAGCATTAGAAAATATGTATAGATTCGTTATCAGCCCATATACCGGAATGCTCTTAACGTAATCACTAAAAGAAGGAAGTTATTCCTAGTGGACACTAGGAGAAATGCAGCTTGAATTCTCTAGTGAAGTGAAATATCTGGGTATTTTCTTAGACCTGGAACATCCATCTCCTAAGGACTCGGAAAGGGCCACAAGAGCATGGTGGACCTGTCGTCGTCTTTTTGGTAAAACCTGGGATCTGAAGCCTAAAATGATCATTTGGACCTAGATGGCTATAGTCAGACCCCATGCATCATTAGTATGGTGGTCAAAAACAAAACAAAAGCAAGGATGAAACCTGCTAAAAAAAAAGGAAGCGTCTTGCCTGTGTAGAACATCATATCTATCTAAAGGATCTAATTCCCTTGCACCTACAGATGAAGAGGGAACCAATGATAGGCGCCATAAAGCTGGAACGGAACATGATCTTCAAATCAGGAGATCTAATGGGCCATCTTCAAATTCTATATGAATTGGGGGAGCTGACTAAACTAAAAGACTATATGACATCTAGATTTGACTTTGACAAACAAGTTCGAAGTCAAAAATTGCTTCAGATTTAGGAATTGCTTATACCACGCTGTGTACAGTCATCAATAACAAAAATGCTATTTTGGATGAGTTTTCTAAATGGGGTGCAAAATCAAAAAAACGCAGCCGTGAACAAGAAGGGAGATATGCTGGCAAAAGCAATAGATTTAGCTAAAATTATGAACATAACCGTTGATTTCAAGGCTTCGTCAGGATGGTTGCAATGTTTTAAAGACCGTCATGGAATCACAGGGAAAACAATTTGTGGTGAGTCGAAAGCTGTAGGATGATGTCCCGGTGCGATACTGGAAAGAAGAGGGTCTACCAGAAATAATAAGAGATTATCAGCCTTAAAACATCTACAACTGTGATGAGATTGACCTATTCTACAATCTTCTTCCCAGCAAGACATTAGCTGAATAGGATGACTTATGCCATGGAGGGAAGAAAAGTAAAATTCGTGTAACAGTTCTTCTTGCCACCAATGCAGACGGATCAGGCAAACTTCTCCCACTTGTGATAGGCAAATCTAAGAATCCGAGGTGTTTTAATAAAACCTACGAAATATGAATCCAATAGGAATTCCTCAATGACTAGATGGTTAAAGAAATTAGACATTAGAATGAAAAAGGAACATGGATCGATGGATCTACCTCAAATAGTTTTGGAAAATGTGTTCTGCAGCCATTCGATTTGGGTATCATTGCAAATTTCAAAGTTCATTATAGAAAAATGCTGGTTCAACATTTAATAACACTGGCTGATGTAGAAAATGAAAATCTCACCATTAACAAGCCATGAAATCTATTTCGAATGCCTGGATCCTCCACAACCAAAAACTGTTTCCGTAAATTTTATTTTACTGGAAGTGACTGCCTGACTAGTGATGGTGATTGATGGTAGTGACGAATTTGTACCTATTAGTAACCTAGTTCTGCCGGAGGATGTAGATTTCGATACCTTTGTGCACTTCGATGAGAATTTAGCTGTGTGTGGGGAACTACTGGATGAGGAAATTATTGCTGATGTGTCCCAAAAACGTGGTGGTGATCAAAATCGCCGACCAGCTTCAAGCGACACGGACAATAATGGGGATGACGACGCCTATTTCGAGATACCTAAACTAAGTGAAGTTTAAGTGCAATAAATGTGTGTAGGGTGTGAAAAATTGTTGCGAAAAAGCTCTAAAATCACTAATAAGTTCTTCTTTCCTTGATATACGCTTAAGTCAGGTTCAATTGTAGTACATGCAATTGAACAATGTGCCCAGGAATGTTTAAAAAACGTTATTTTTTATATTTTCTCAGACAGTCAAGCAGCGCTAAAGGCTCTAGGGGAATGTACCTTTGCGTCGAGGCTAACCTGAGACTGTCTGCTGACCCTCAAAACTTTGGCCTTCATGACTTTTTCAACCACGAAAGCTAAATCTCTGCTAGATCTCAATAAAAGAGACTGAATTTCTTTAGAAGTTTGGAGATCAATTGGGACTAAAATATCAAGGGTATTCAAGGGATGTGTAGTTTGTTTCTACTTAATTCTAGCTAGGTGTTTTTGCTCTATGCTTATTGCAGTTCCCAAACAATATCTTGGAGGGTCTCAAACCAGGGAGATTCTTCCATTGTTTGAATAAGGACAGAAATTCTTTGTATACATCCCACACCTGTTGTTCCATATGTGGCACACTTTTTGGAAAAATACTTTATATCGAAGTTCTTCACTGGATCTCTTGCAGAAGTAGAACACTAAACACTTTAACCCACTGAACACCAAACAAGTTTTAATTAAAACACCGACGCGTTTCAACAGCAAAGCTGTCATTATCAAGGCGATAATAAAACTAAATTAAAATAAAATCTACAAAAACAGGTTACCTAAATGTTATGCACCGTCAAACCGATACGAATCATTAATTTCCGATTAACGAAAACAATGACGAATGCGGTATAGGTCCATTGTCACAGTTCATTACACATGACTTATTTTTATATATTTCTAAACTTTCGAAAACACTTAGAAACTTACAATTGTTCTCTAATTAATTTAACATTCGCATGATCGATGTTGTGATCTGTTTCAAAAATGTGTTGGGCAACGCTCGATTTCTCAATTCTATTAAATCTAAGATTAGTCATATGCTCTTTGAATCTAGTTGAGACTGCTCTCCTGGCTTGCCCAAAATATATTTTTGATCACAATCTTTACAATTGATTTCGTAAATACCTGACTTTTCTAGAGGTTGTATTTTATCTTTAGGGTTACCGATGAGACTTCGTAAACTAGTCCCAGAACTGTAAACTATTCTGAGATCTAGCTCTTTGAAGATTTTACTCAAACCTTTAGTGATAAAGGGAGCGTAAGGGAGGGTCACAACGGGTGAAGCTTTAACATCCTCTCGAAAAGTAGTAGATCCTTTCACAGTTTTCTTATAATTAAACTTCCTAATTAACTTATAGATATGCTGAGGCTGGAAACCATTACACTTGGCCGCATCTTTCATAATTTTAAGCTCTTTCTCATACCTCGCCTTGTTCAAGGGAAAAGTGAGAAGTCTGTGGACCAAAAAAATTCAGGCTTGCAATTTTGTGTTGAACACAATGATGGGAATCTGAAGGAATGTAGCGAAGTGTACTGGTTTCCTTTCTATACACGTCAAACTCTAATCTATTGTTATTTCTAATTACTAAAGTATTTTGAAAGGGTAGCTGACTGTTTTCTTCTCTTTCACAAGTGAACTTGATGGTTTCGAATTGATTATTAAATCTATTGAGAAAATCGTCAAGATTCTAAGTCCTTTTCAAAACGGCTCATGAAAAGATTTGCTAAAAAGGGTGATAAGGAATTACCCATTGCTGTCCCTTCCAGCTGTTCATAAAAACTAGTCTCCCGTTGAATTGAAAAATGTTCTGTTTTCACACCGGTGTCAGTTAAGCGAATATATTCCTGGACACATTGTTGACTCAAATTATTTTGAAGGAACAAGTCCTCGAGGTATGTCAAGGTGTCTGAAATCGGTACACGAGGAAAAAGAGAACTAACATCAATATATTTTGAATTTCTTTAATAAATTCTAAGGAATTATTTACTGCGAATGTAGGTGTTCTACTTCTGCACCAAGAGACCGAGTGAAGAACTTACAAGATAATCGATTAGAAAGGCTTCAGTGAGTACAACAGCATTGGAATCAACAGTGACCTCAACAAACAGAAGTAAACTGTTACTTTCAAAGTGTTTTTGTTAAGTTTTCCTGCTTTTCTTGTTTAGCCAAACTTCCATGAACGGTAATGTATGCATTCTAAATGAACATTTATCATGTGATACTCTAATATCTTTACTGTTTTCTTCTCTTTCACAAGTGAACTTTATGGTTTAGAACCGATTATTTAATCTATTGAGAAAATCACTTGTCTAGATGTCTAGATACTTTAGCAATTAGAAATAACAATAGATTAGGGTTTGACGTGTATAGAAAGGAAACCAGTACACTTCGCTACATTCCTTCAGATTCCCTTCATTGTGTTCAACACAAAATGGCAAGCCTGAATTTTTTGCTCCACAGATTTCTCACTTTTCCCTTGAACAAGGCGAGGTATGAGAAAGAGCTTAAAATTATAAAAGATGCGGCCAAGTGTAATGGTTTCCAGCCTCAGCATATCTATAAGTTAATTAGGAAGTTTAATTATAAGAAAACTGTGAAAGAATCTGCGACTTTTCGAGATGATGTTAAAGCTTCACCCTTTGTGACCCTCCCTTACGCTCCCTTTATCACTAAAGGTTTGAGTAAAATCTTCAAAGAGCTAGATCTCAGAATAGTTTACAGTTCTGGGACTAGTTTACGAAGTCTCATCGGTAAAGATAAAATACAACCTCTAGAAAAGTCAGGTATTTACGAAATCAATTGTAAAGATTGTAATCAAAAATATATTGGGCAAACCAGGAGAGCAGTCTCAACTAGATTCAAAGAGGATATGGCTAATCTTAGATTTAATAGAATTGGGAAATCGAGCGTTGCCCAAAACACATTTTCGAAACAGATCACAACATCGATCATACAAATGTCCAATTAATTAGACAAATAAACAATTGTAAGTTTCTAAATGTTTTCGAAAGTTTAGAAATATATAAAAATAAGTCATGTGTAATGAACTGTGACAATGGACCTATACCGTATTCGTCATTGTTTTCGTTAATCGGAAATTAATGATGCGTATCGGATTGACCGTGCATAACATTTAGGTTACCTGTTTTTGTAGATTTTATTTTAATTTAGTTTTATTATCGCCTTGGTCTCTTTGTAACCAGATGAAGATCAACACTGAAACTACCTCGTTTAAACACTTTAAAGATAATAAATTCTGTACACAATAATTCCACAAATTCTGTATTCATTCTCTAGTCTAAATAACTTTCAACAATATTTAAATACCAACTTTATATTAAAATGAAACTGCTCTGAATAAAAATTTAATCGTATGCGAAGTATATTGTGTTCTAAATTCACCCACAAGAAAATTTGACAGCAAACGTAGTATGTAGGTAGTGATACATTTTATATAATAAAACTAATGTTCATTTTTATTGTTATATTTCACTAAAATAAACTAACGTAACATCCGTTGCTTCCATTTTCAAGAATGTTTACTTGAAGACACATTTGTGCTCGGCAATAATTCTGAGATGATTTTCAGCATCGTACATTGTTACAATCTGCCTTACAATAAATCTTAGGATTTCCGAAGGCGGGATTGTTATATCTAATATGGTACGACCATGAACCACTATAATTAAATGTATGATCATTACATATATAGGACTTAAGAAGCCGATATAGTGTCTACACGCGTTTACATTTAGGGAAGGTCTGATTTTAGGTTGGGTACAATGACTAATCTGTACTTATAAATATTAAATAATCTTATTATTCTTACTGGATTTTATACGATAACGAAGGTTATTTAACAATGATATTTTAGAGATAATTTCATCTTATTTAAAGTTTCGTACGCTTCTAAAAAAAAAGAACTTATAAGTATTGAATAATTGTGAATCCAATTACGGCGTATTTAGATACAAGATTGCGATATAATGAAGGTATAATTATATTAACAAAAAGCGAAATAATTTCGACGTCATGGGAAATTTGATACGAAATATGCTGACCTTCAGCTAAAGGTGAGTACACTTTTAATAAGCTAGTAGGTACAATCATGTTACGCTTACAAGTTATGCCAAATCATATTATTAAAAATAGAATTTCATATATAGGGTGTTCAGATTTTGCCATACTCCTCTCGACTTTGTTTCCTTAAACGAAACACCCTGTATTTTATGTTAATTTCAAACTGTAACATTTTCCGATGTGAATGTGATGTAAATAGACGTATTAAAAGATTTATAAGCACACGTGCGCATTTTTTGGGGCTACAGTTTCACTACGTATATCCAGTGATGGCTAAATTGTGGAGACTTTCACGTTTCCGCTTTCTATTGTATAATTAAACGGAATTCCATAACTAGCACACACCTTAGTAAAAGCTGTCGAAAAAATTTAAGAGCAATCGATTATATTCGGCAGTTGTTTAAAAACAGGTTTTCTTACAATTAAAAAAGTACGTAAATATTAGCTTTAATCGCGAATTTATTTTTGTTTTATTATTATTAATTTTATGTTTAACTTTACTAACGTTTTAATTTAGCGTCAAATTTTTAGACAGGATGTATACCTACACGTTTTATATGCGAGAGTAATTGACGAGGCGACCGACGGCTATTTGGTTGAAAAGAATGTCTGTGAAATACATATCTGTCCAATCTCCAACAAAGCTACATTTATTTTGTCGAAGTATATGCTAATAAGTTCGTATAATGCATATTGGCTTTGGTACTCACCCGTATTTACATAACTAATGGCTTTCCAAGAGTTAAATAATGATACTTTGTGTATTTGCAATGTATATGTTACACCTATAACATATTCAGTTTTTAATGGGGCCTTATGTCTGTTTCTTATGGTAAATTTGCGCAAATATTATTAAAACATGCTAGAAGATATATATGTATGTATGTACGTACAATCGGTTACAAATTAAATGCGAATCTGCTAACCCTTGTCGTCCATTTTGAACATTCTAAAATTTTTGACGTTTAAATTATAAGAAAAACAGTTTGTTGTTTTTTCATTACACTTCACAGCATCTCAGACCACCTCGAAATTGAAAGCATTGAGAAATCCTCAGCTAAAAAAAATGAGTGTCAAAAATGCCAAATGCCAAAAAAAATGACAAAAATCGAAAATAGTGAAAACGTCAAAAAGTCAAGCGAAAATGTCTAAATTGTTGAATAAGTTGATATATCTTGAAAATTTGAAAAGATTGCATATATGAAATAGGTGGAAATGTCCAAAAATGTTGAAAATATTGAAAACAGCGAAAATATCAAAAATGTGGAAAATGACCAGTTTATTGGAAATTTGAAAACAACGACAATGAATTTGTTGAAAACGTCAACATTTTTGCTATTGTCAATATTTCGAAAATGTCAAAATGAAAAATGTGCAATTGTGTCAAGAAGTCGAAAAAAGCGAAAATTGTACAATAAGTTAAAATTTCGAAAGTGTCAAACACTAAATTATTGAATAAGTTAAAAATGTCAAAATATTGAAACTAGACAAAAAGGGGGACGTGACGAAAATGTCGTTGACAATATTGAAAATAGCAGAAATTTCGAAAATGTGAAAAACGGCGAAAATGTCAAAAAACCGAAAAAGCGAAAATGAAATTATAGAAAAAGTTGAAATTTCGAAAAATGTCAAAATGTTGACGGTCTGAAAAATTATGACGAATTGACGAAAATGTCCAAAGTGTTGTCGAAAGTATTAAAAATAGCGAAAATATCGACACTATAAAAAAATGGCAAAAATGCTAAGGAGTCGAAACCAATAAAAATAAAATTATTGAAAATGTCAAACATATTGCAAATATGAAAATTGTCGAAAGTCGGAAAAAAAACGAAAATGCCAGAAATCGAAAAAACCAAACCGTCTAAATTGTTCAAGATGTTGAAAATGTCAAAGTTGTTCATATTTTTGACATTTGAAAAATGTTAAAAAAATGCGGAGAATGTCCAAAATGTTGTTGAAAATATTAAAAATAACAAAAATATCGACATTATAAAAAAAATGACAAAAATGCTAAGAAGTTGAAACCAATAAAAATAAAATTATTGAAATTGTCAAAAATATTGCAAATATGAAAATGGTCGAAAGTCAAAAAAAAAAACGAAATTGCCAGAAAATCGGAAAAACAAAACGTCTAAATTATTCAAGATGTTGAAAATGTCAAAATTTTTCATATTTTCTTGACATTTTAAAAATGTCAGAAATATGAATATCTGAAAAAAGTATGGAGAATGCCCAAAATGTTGTTGAAAATATTAAAAATAACGAAAGGATCAAAAATGTGGAAAATGACCAGTTAATCGAAAATTTGAAAAATTGTGAAAATGACAAAAAATCGGAAACAACGACCATGATTTTGTTAAATAAGTTGAAAACTTCAAAATTTTTCGTATTTTTCGTATTTTTCATATTTCCAATTTTTCGAAAATGTCAACATATTGACAATATGAAAAATGTGGAAATTGACGAAAACCTCCAAAATATTCTGTAGTATCTACTTTACTATGACGCGGTAAAAACCGGGCAGCCCTCATAACAGAAACTCCGTAGAAGCTTTCGATATCATTTTCTCCAAAATATTCTCGAAAACATTAAAAATTGCCAAAAAAATCGAAAATGTGAAAAATTGCAAAAATGTTAAAAAGTCGAAATGAATAAAAATAAAATTTTTGATAAGTTGAAAATGTGAAGATGTTGGAAATATAAAAAAATGTAAAAAATTACAAAAACCTCCTAAATATCGAAAATATCACTGAAAATAATGAACATGAAGAAAATGTAAAAAAAAAATATTGTATTTTTCACCTTTTTAATATTCCGAAAATATGCAAATATTGACAATATGAAAAACGTGGAAAATGTCCAAAATATCAAAAAAAATCAAAAAATTCGTTGTAATTTCGAAAATGTTGACAAAATTAAAATATAAAAAATAACGAAAATATTGTTGAAAATATTGCAAATTCTGAAAATGTCAAAATTTTTGCTGAAAATATGAAAAATCAGGAAAATGACATTCAGTGGGAGCTGTCACGTTGTGTCAAGCTTCGTATTATAATCTCATGATACTTCATATTGGTACCACTGTACTGTCAGACCTATCACTTATGTCTAACATCTATCAAAAAAGCTGTGCACGTTACAGGCAAACACACAATTACCAACAAAATACAGAAATGGCAAAAAAATTCGAAAATATGTTGTGTCTAAACAATACTGTTACTGTTTATTTCTAAACCGATTTTATTTACCAACCCCCTCCGTTTGAAATTTCTAACCCAATAGCTACGTCATATCTAACGCGATATGGCTAATGCAATTGACAGCCATTGACAAGAGCCGAACACGGAAGCGCTGGCGTTCTAGCATGCTAATTGTTTAATTTCTAATGTTATTAATTATTGAAACGGCGTCATCTATAATTTTGCAATTTAATTACCAGCGAAATTCTAATTCAACAATATTCTGATAGATTAGATTAGATTAGCATTAGGGGAGAATTTAAATTGTAAAGATGTATTACGAAAATAAACTACTCCTAAAAAAATATGACAGAATTAATGTGTAACATTCTGCGCCATCTGAGAAGTATTTTCTTTCATAGAATATATCAAAATGGTTGGATCACAAAATCGACAGCATTGAGGTATTGTTTATTATTCCTTATAATAATGACATGACAATAATGACATTTCATGTTAACATATTTGACACCACAGGTTGGCAATGTTAGATTTAATTTGGTAAGACAGTAATGTTGCCTGCATTGTCTACATAACGTCATTGTTATTATCTGTTTAGTTGTCAAAAATTGACGTTTAATAGGTAAAGGTTATGTTTACACAGTTTATAATGTAGATAAAATTTTATATCGCAGCAATAATAAGTAACAGACTAAAGATATAAAATAATGTAAACTCAGATTTATTTCGTACACATACATACATACATACAATTGCTAAGTCTCTGTGACACCTGACGAGAGCAATCTCTTGTCCACAAAAGCATATGGATAACCTGTTTTTATTATAGCTAATTATCATATTTGGCGATATTAAAGTACAAGAACTTGATACATGTACAGGTATACGTGTATTGAAGGTAGCTGCCATGTCGATATAGCATTACTAATGTTTCGTTAAAACTACTCAAATACAATGACTCAACAAAATAATTGCCAAATTACTGTTTACCTATACAGTCGTAACATCTTGTGTAACTTCAAATTATATCAATTTGAAATTGTAAATCGGGAACTTCAATAATCACATTTATATTTCTCAATTTCTTAAACGATGTGTAATTTAATACGTTTTAATTATGTTAAAAATGTCAACTCTATCTTAAAATATCAACTCGGAAACGTTCACTGGATCTTGACTGTATATATTTTGACCTTGATACACCTGGAAAATAATTTTTTGTCATGTTTTTATACATCAGCATGTGCCTAAAGTCTAATAATATGTGCTGCGTACAACTAAACATGTCTTTGTATAGATTACTTCAAATGAATTCTAAAAAAAGAAAAGAAAAAAGTTTGTGAACACGGCTACCCGCTGGCAATAATTTCGTCGAGATATTTTAATGTGCGGTTCCCCCCAAAGATTATCGTAACTTTCTATAAAATTGTTATATTACAGCATTTTTATCATAGTTTTCTGTTGAATCGTCGTTATTGGAATGAATCCAGTTTCGTATTAAAAAAGGGAGTGTTGCAGATTGGATTCATTGAATATCTTTTATTTTTAAAATAGATCTTACTATACCACTATACAAGGCGATTGATACTATCACAATTTTTTTTTCGTTCTAAAATTGAGGTTATTGATAAAAAGAATCTTGTTTCTGTTACAGTCTTTTAAAAGAATTAAATTTTGAACAGGCTAATCCTAAAAACTGCGACAGAATCGTCAAATTTTCATTATTATGACGTAAATGGAAAAAAAAATTGTATCGTTCTATATATTTTGACATATTATTATGACATGATTAATGTTAATCTCCGATACTTTCGAAAGTGCCGCCGTCTTAAATGTCAATTTGACGTTTAATATAAACGTCACTTTTGACAAGCGATCCTACCGAAGTTAGCCCACAACGAACTGTCAACCAAATAACAAGTAACTTACCTTAAATTTCTTCGACGGCTATCCCAGAAAATACGCTCAAATATGCCGCGATAGTAACAATTCCACCTTAATTAATTTTTATATAAAACTTGCACACATACACTCACAACACACACATACACGCGAAATATCGCCACTTCATCGCGTCGAGTAACACCGCACACAACTAACGCTAAAGCCGAGATATTTCAGACGAAATCGTAATACGTTTTACCGCAAAAACTTTAAACGCACGTTCGGATAATTTTTTTGGGCGATAGTTGTAACCCGACACGACAGGGAAATAGTAAAAAACGCACGATACTATATACTACAAACGATATACGATGTAAGATGGTATTTTCGCGTTGTTAGATGAAAACAAGGTCGGCAAAGGCCACGAACAACAACAACAATATTTGAAAATCGTGTTTTTCGGCGCGCGGGCCCCCATTCAATAGCATTTCAGGCGGACAAATGCGAATCGCCGTCGCGGCAACGTAAAAGAGACTACCTAACTTTTAACATTCACTCAAAACGCGCACAGGACTCATCACATGAGTACACTTTTACGTGGTATATACGTACGTAACGACGTTGATGTGTACGTCGTGTGTACGTATGTATGTATAAGGAATAAGATATTAGTGTGCGAGTAAATGTATGTTAAGTGCCACAAACTACGAGCGCGGCATGTGTAAAGATTACTGTCGTATGCCAGAAGTAGCGAAGGTACCGCAGATGACGAAGAAGTCACCGCTCTTGATGCCTTCGACACGGATCATCTTCTACTACATATACGAAGAACTGTTTCTCCTAGTTACATATTATATACGTATATGATAATAAAAAAAATAATATCGGTCAAACTAAGCAATATTTAAAGAAACGACTTTTTAACCACCAACACACTATATCGCATAACATTACTACTGAAACAGCCTCGTCTAAGCATTTTTTGTTTAGGTCTTGAGTGCCTATATACGCTAAAATATATCAGTTTGTCATTTAAATCACATATACAGGGTGTCCAAAAACATGGAAGCAAATTCGTAATTCATTACTGTGACATTAACCCATTTTTGCGTGATACACTTGATTGTACACTGTGCCCCCTTCACGCCCTTGTTATTTTTATTTTCAAGTGGCACCCTATGTTGTGCAGGGGCTCGTTGAAGAGAATATCATCCAAGATACTGACATACACAAACGCGATGTAAAGAAAACTATCCACGTATTTCTAGGTTGAAAATTTCTCGTTTCTAACCTAATACCAACTAAAACGGTGCTTTAAAGCCTCTATACTACTAAAGAGAAACCATATAGAAAAATCTCATCCAAGTTGATGATCGGAGCCATCAATACCAAAATGCGGTAGGACGCCATCTTTGATTTTGATCAGATTTATTTTCGATTGAATAATTTTTTGTTTGTTAGGTATTCGATAAGTTTTTGTTGCTTCTTACATCACTTTCTTATGCTCCAAAAGCAAACGAGCGATAGATCGATCGAAATACATTTATCCAAGAAGGATGTCACTATCTCCTCAGAGAATTGAACTCCGTACCGAAGCGATCTCTCACTCATCGTTAGGTAGCCGCCTAACCACATGCAGTTAACTTTTTATTTCAACGTTTCATCCCTGAAATATCATCATCTTAAGTCGATTGCCAGAGAGCGGCATTGATGTCTTGGTAGTATTGTTCAACGCCATACTGAGAGTCTAAGAATGTTTCCGTCTGGAAACAGGCCCACATCACTAGGTATACTCCAGAAAAATGTCAGCCATTATGGATGCACAGTTTGACAATTGTTTGAGTGAGTCAATAGTCGCATTCAGCAGAAGAAAGTCGCTGTCAACAGTTGGCAACTGCTACATCGATAACAGTTGAGAGCGTACTTTGTTTCTGCTGCTGTCAGTTGCCGTTTTCTGGTGTAAGGCCATTTTTCTCAACATGTTTTGTTTACGTAGCGGTTTCAAATTCCGCTAGAAAAAATGGCCGACCGCTCGCAACAGTTGTCGATGTAGCGTTCGACGTAGCGGATGCGTCTAGCAGAAGTGTTGGCAACAGTTGCCAACTGTTGCCCGCGGTTTGCTTCTGCTGAATGCGACCAATGACATTGAGGGTGATTGTTCATGCTTGGGGTTGTGACGCGATTTTGACGTAAATGTCATTAGAAATTTGTCGAAATCGCATGCTCCAGCATCGGCACAACCTCAAACATGGACTATAAATATGAGTGATTTTGTCGAGTATGGAACCGTTAAAATTAAATATTTCTTTTGTGAAACAATATGTCAACGCAAATTGTGGTAAGCTGAAAAATTCGGTAACTAAACTATAACAAATAACAAGCTCCTGAAGATAGTTGTCCACAGCAACTATCAGCTCCTCATCCGAAGCAAATTTCATACTGCCGAGATATTTCTTCAGTCTACGGTATAGATGATAGTCTGACGGAGCTAAATCCGGCGAATAAGGCAGATGCTCAAGCGTTTCGAACTTTAATTCGGCCAATTTTTTTTTCTTTGGCAATTTCTTTGCAAAGTCAAAATGTAATAATACCATCGTGAATTATAAACAATAGCTTATCTATTAATCCGTAAATTTTATTTCCACATTATGCCGTTCTACAAAACTCTTCGATTGAACAATTTCAAACGGAAAAATAAACGCACCATTTTTACGTCACTAGTCTAAAATCATGGTGTGGTAGGTTAGCTATGGTGCTGCTAGCTATCGAGTGTCGATAAATGTTTGACGTAAATATTTTGTTTGGCAACTCTGAAATATTTTTAGGTTAGAATTACTTAACTGAATTGACTGAATCAATATTAATACTTCCCTGTCAAATTTTTGACACACTTGAATTTAAAAAAAGTTATTTACGAACCAAGTGGTGGGCACGAATTCGCGAAATGTTTCACGCACGAAGTTTGTACAATATTTTTTGTACGAGAACTATAATAATAATACATATTGTTAAATACGTTATCGTTTATGACCATATTATTAAGGTTAGGGATTTTAAAATGTCACTAAATTAATCAAGTTTCAGGAAGTACCAACTTCCAACCAAAGTGACATTTTACGCACGCAAATCGAATCGTGAAATGACAGGTTTTGATAAGCGAGTACAAAAATAGTTATTTACGAACCAAGTGCGTGAAATCATATTTCGCGAATGAGTGACCAGTTTAAAGCGCGAGCCGTAAGGCGAGCGCTTTATGGACACGAATTCGCGAAATGTTTCACGCACTTGGTTCGGAAATAACTATTTTTGTACAATATTTTTTGTACGAGAACTATAATAATAATACATATTGTTAAATACGTTATCGTTTATGACCGTATATTATTCAGGTTAGGGATTTATGATTTTAAAATGTCACTGAATTAATCAAGTTCCAGTAAGTACCAACTTTACTTTTACGCACTCGTGCTTAAAGTGACTTTTTACGCACGCAAATCGAATCGTGAAATGACAGGTTTTGATAGGCGAGTACAAAAAAGTATTTTCTTTCGCAAGATTGACGACACTGCGATAGTTTTAAACTGTACTTCAAATTGTGACAGGTATCAGTGAAAAAACTGACAATATATGTATTTATATTTTAATATCGCTTCTTTTATCAAGAAAGATCGATTTCTTCGCTTTGTAACCGACAGACAGTCGTTTCAAATAAGAAATTAGTTTACCTTAATTAATGTGGACATGATTCTTCACGAATAGTACTGATCTGAACATTGAACAGGTAGATCATAGATCACTAACATCTATAGATACCCGATGCCCGTGCATTAGGTTTAAACCGAATACTGGAGCGCCTCTGGTGTTTGAAGGAAAGAAGTAATTTAATTTAGCGGTAAATTCAAACGGACGCCAGTAATAACTTGTGAATGATTTATAAGTTATTTGTGTATTTAGCGAAAAGTGACACATTATTGCGCGAGAGCAATAATGTCCCTTTTTGCCTGTAATACATACAACATTTTTTCTAGAATCACTTAAGGCGAAACTGTTTAAATCATAAACTTTATTGTAAAATATTTATAACAAATGGTCAATAGAATAGACTACAATAATTCACTTATCGGCATTATTTGTAACCTGGAACCTGAAAGTGACGATTTTGGTGGCTTGGCTTTCTCGGGAAAATAGGCAACAAATACGGTTTCCAAACATTTGCATATTTTCTTCGCATTACACCATTCTATGAAGTGGTCGCTTCTCATTGTCTTCGATTTTTCTGACAAAAAATTCAAACTTACGGCTCTTGCAGCACTTCTGATCTCAGGAAATGTACTCAGAATATCACTATCACTATTTTCTATAATTTTCTTCAAATATATTTTAAGTTAACGCGCAAATTGCGAGAAATTATTGTGCTTTGCGATATGTCAATTTGAATGTTACATACTGGTTGCTATTGACAACACGCAATTTTCAGACTTGATCGCTCTAGAGCGATAAAGTGACAGTCAGTGAGGGTCATGTGACGGTCTTCGATCTAAACATCAACTTTTCGTTGCCAATGATAAGCAAAAAAGCATTCTTTGTCAAGTGATTGCAGAAAAATATTATTGTATTTATTATTTCATGATTTGGTATTATGAGTAAAGATAGTCGCTTAAGTGATCACAATTAAACCTGGAATGGCTCCATCTATTGTTTGAAGGAGCAAACCACCCAGCTGGTACAATCTGGTTCCATTTAACTGAAACGTCTATAAGTGTAAGTGGTCTGTGAGGTAGATGGTGATGATTTCATAGCTTTTTTTTTAATAAATAAGTCAAAAAAATAAGTAATAATAATAAAATAAATCAAGTTTCTTTGTCCTGTACTACGCTACGAAAATTTCGTATTATTTGTCATTCTTTTCTTGATTCCTTGGGCATCTACTTGGCAATTACATCTACAATTAATAATATCTTTTGTTTTGCTACAATTTTGTGGGGTGTACACGAAAATTCGCATTTCTTACCTTCCGCAAGTTTCTGTTTTAATGTTTTTGTTATACAAACTGACACAAACAACACCTATAACTTGTGACCTACACAATGACTGACAGACGACGGCGACGAAGGTCTTCCATCTCCTTTCTAAGCTTGGACTTTAGCCCTTAAACGCTTTAGTCCTCCTAATAGTACGGGGCCATACCTCGTTGATTGTTACTAGTAATTATACATATGTCATCAATAGAAAAAACAGTAATTTGGGACTAAAAAAGAAAACGTAGGAAGTTAAGTGGTTAAAACAAACAAAAAGTATAGATAAAACATGCTCAATATTGCATAGGGGACTTCACACAAACAGAGAGCGGACTAGAATAAATCAGTCTGAGCGGAGTACCAAGAAAATCGTGTAAACTAAAAGATTAATTTTGAGGCTGAGCTGGCTTTTACTGCATAGGAACTGGGACACAGCTGACCTCGCAGTTAAAAATTTGGTCGCTGTCTCAGCAAAGTGATGTCTGAGTGTAAGCCTGGAGTCCAGAGTCATGCCGATATATTTGACAGTGGAACTCCAGGGCAGACGGACGTCCTCTACGAAGATATTTACTGGAGGGGCAGATCTTTTCCTCGAAAAACGTTTGGCTACATACTTATCGTGGTTTATGGCTAATCGCCATTTGGTAGACCAAGAAAGAAATTCGTCTACTGCGCTTTGCAGCTTCGAGCAGACAAGGGCGTCAGATCTAGACGACGTGTAGACTGCAGTGTCGTCTGCATACATGGCGAGTTTGGTGCCCGCAGTCTTTGGTACGTCGGACATGAAAATCGGGCCGAGAAGCGACCCCTGTGGGACCCCAGCTAGGACTGACAGACACAAACTGTCTAGATGTCAATTACGACCGCAATCTATTTTTACATAACGATTGTAGAAATACATGTTC
Source organism: Holotrichia oblita (assembly GCA_023690525.1). NCBI lineage: Eukaryota > Metazoa > Arthropoda > Insecta > Coleoptera > Scarabaeidae > Holotrichia > Holotrichia oblita. Next base: position 2,815,123 of record CM043018.1, read on the forward strand.
ATGGTTGCTAATAAAAGGAAAAGAAATATAGTACATTGAAGTTGCAGCCAGACCAACACAAAAAAATACCCTATGGCACTGCGTGACGTCAGCAGTCTCTGTACTTCAATTTTTGACCGCGTTTTTATAGTGGTGCTGAAAAAAGAAACTTTAAAGCTTTATATCTTAATAAATAATCAAGATATAGCAAAATAAAAAAATACGGGTCCATTTTTTTTTAAATCCTCTACGTGATTCTGTAAAATTTGAAAAATTGTCTTGTTCCCCATTCCACTCGTATGAACCGGCGGAAGACCTCTGTATCTTACGAACTTCTGATTTCCTAAGTAGGTACCTCTGGTGCTTCCGGAGCTTTTGTAAGAAATCAGTGGCGCTATATATTATCGAAAAACTCAACGACCCACCCTCATCTTCACTGAGCGAGCTGCCTCCGGAGTGTCAGCCCCGTTAACATCAAGGTAGGTCTCCCCCCAAGAAGTTAACCGTTATCTCCATGCTACTTGTTTTTTTTTAATTCTCTAATTACTGTTCCCGTTGTTACCGTACCGTGCTACTTATATAGCGCCTAACCGATAGCCCGTAGCACTAGCAGCTTCATTTTGTTCCCTAATTTACAGTTATTACCCTAAACAGTTATTTTGCAGAGAAAAACGCCTAAATGCTATTAGCACTTGTTGAAGAAGATGAGATTATCGCTAGGAGAAGTGTGGACACTTACATGCAAGGAGATTAGGTAGAAAAATCAAAATAAATGTTAGGTTTTGGGTCTTGCATTCTGCTTTTTTAGGGTGCGTGTTTTTTTTTCTTTAATATATTATTTTTACATTTCTCAACAAAAATAAATAAATACACAAAATACACCAATCTCGTTTTATATTCTTAAAATATCGACTTAAACTATCACATTAAAATTATTATTAATTATTAATATTCCTATATCTCTCATACAATCCTTGGTATTTCTCCAAATAATTTTGCAATCGTTGTCTAGTTCTCGCATCAGTACAGTTGGATATTTCCAATTTCAATTGTTCTATAGATTCTTCGTTATAGACATGTATACCATGACGTTTCAAATAAGAAATCTGTTCAGCTATATCACACTTGATGTGCACTTCTTGAGTTATCATTTCACCTAATTTATATACCAATTCGCATTTTTCATTCTTGTATTTAAGCAACTGATCTTCCTCGTTTCGTATTTGCGCTACGGCTTCTACATTCTTTTGCGTCTCCTTCTCTTCGAAATTGGGTATCGTCATTAATTCGTGTTTATCAACTGAGCACCCGCAAAATTTACACGACGAGTTATCGAACGCAAAGCACAAAGATTTTATCCAAGTGTTGCAGTTCGGACAACATGCTTTGCCGTTAACTCCATAGGTCCCACCTTCTCTACAGTTGGCATTAGTGCATAGCATATGATTTGGACCTAATCGGACTAAAATCTTTGTATGATACATCGCAGATCGCAAGCGTTTAATATTCTCTATACAGGTATCTATGTACGGTTGTTTCTGATCAATCAGCGTTTTATATTCCTTCATTTCGCTTGTCTTCGTTTCCAGATCATTGTGTAATTCTTCAAGTTTCAATATCGACCTATCGATGCCTAGAATAAACTGGATTGAGCTAGGATCTAATGTCTGTACATGTTCTAATAATCGAATGCATTCTTGAACTGATTTGTTCCAATATTGTCCGTAGATATCTGTAGAATCTGCTGTTTCTTTACCTAATTTCACAGCAATTAAATACCTAAAGCAATCGTTATCGATATAAAAGGAATTCGCCTTATCAAATGGGATGCAACAATTATCCTCAGCTTCCATCTCATCGAACATTTTCTGCAAAATTATCTTCGTCGATTTTGGTTTAAAATGCGTCCCAGCGCTATGAGTAAAAAGGAAAACAAAATTTTTGCATATATTTCTATGAAACAAACTCAAAATATTTTTAATATTATACCGAAACTTAAGAGTTTCTCTATTTTCATCGGGTTTCATTAAGATGCATACGGCATGTATATATTGGAAATGCCGCTTTAAAAATGCACAAATGCTTTTTCCATTCTCGACGTCTTTTTCGTAACCCCTACTATCATTGAAGCCGGGAGTATCTATGAAGCGAAAAATCTTTTTCCCGTACGGATAGTTGTGGATTTTTAGGTTTTGAGTCGAAGATTCCCCAGCGGAGTTAAAATTCTCGTTATTATCGTATCCAAATTCGACATCGACTCTCTCATAATCCTCATTCTCCCAAACAAATTTGATCCCTATCCGCGAGCACACATTCGATTCTACAGCTGTCTCTAGTTCTGAGTATTTAAGATAAGAATCCAACGCGTTGATAAATGTTGATTTGCCAGCGCCACTTTCTCCGTATAAAAGGATGTTGTACTCGTTAGAATCAACCTGTAACAAAAGAAAAAACATAGTGAAAACATAATTTTTATCATTCAATACGAGGCTAGTAGTAAGGCTATGGGCGTACGGACGCAGTCACTCGACGTGGACACGCTGTATAAGCTGTAGTTTTGACAGCTGAAACCTGTGTAACACCAGCAAATTGTCATAATTATGACAGTTTGACAGATTTTAGCTGTCAAAACTACAGCTTATACAGCGTGTCCACGTCGAGTGACTGCGTCCGTACGCCCATAGCCTTACTACTAAGGCTAAGCTGAACAATTCGGTAATTAAAGTATAACAAATATTTCAGTGAAATATGTTTTACTTTTCAACATGATCTCGTTCTACATCGATACATTTATTTAGTCGATGCTCAAGATTCTCCTCCTCCTTCCAAGCTCCTCAAGATAGCGGCTCACGACAACTATCAGCTCCTCATCCGAAGCAAATTTCATACCGCCAAGGTGTTTCTTCAGTTTAGGGAACAGATGATAGTCTGACGGAGCTAAATCCGGGAAATAAGATAAATTGACAAATTTTTCTTTGACAATCCCGCTCGTATGAACTAGCGCATTGTTTTGATGGAAAATGATTTTTTTTATACTTCCTACCGGATCTTGTTTCGAGGATAGCTGCCATCAATCGATCCAAAAGTTTAGAATAGTATACTGCAGTAATTGTTTGTCTTTTGGCAGGTAAATAATCGATAAGCAAGATTCCATTCGCACCTTTCCTGCCGATAGACTGACTTTGCGGCCTTTCTTTGGAGCCGGTTCACCACGTTTAGTCCACTGTTTTGATTGCTGTTTATTTTCCGGTGTATAATGGTGGACCCAAATTTGATCGCACGTCAGAAATTTCCGCAAAAAATCTGTTACGTTTTGCCGAAACCGCTCCAAAATTACGCGTTTGAGTTTTTCGCTGTGTTGTGAGTAAACGCTGCACCCATCTTGCACACCCCTTAGTCATGTCTAATGCGTCATTTAAAATGTACACTGGCTTGCAATAAAATCTCGTACACCTTAATGTCAAGCAAACTCATTTTTTAAGATTATTTTTCAATGTAAGCTGACTTTAGATTTGACAGATGTAATAGATGATGCGTAGAGGTTATGATAAATTATATGGAAGTAGTGTATTTTTGAAAATGAAACGTCAAATTAGAAATGTCACAAAAAGGTGAAATCAATATAGGTAAAACTAGGTGTACGAGATTTTATTGCAAGCCAGTATACGACACTCGTTCTCTGAAGATGAGTGTAGTCTCAGCAATATCTTGCAATGTGGATTCGCAAATTTCAAAACTTTTCGCACACTTTCTGCAGAAGTGGTTGTTTTAGGACGTCCAGAACGGGGATCGTTATTTACGCTGGTACGACTTTTTAAAATTTGTTAACCCATTTGAAAAAAGAAGGAGCATACTCGCCTAATTCATTTACCGTATCAATATGAATTTCTTTAGGTAAAGAATACTTTTTCGACAGGTATTTAAATCACTGCACGAATTTCGATATTGTCCATTTCTAAGAAGCGACAAAAGTGCTCTGCTTTGAACGTGGATGTACACAACAAATTGCTTGACAGATCGACATGAAGTTTATACAATAGTGTCAAAGATTGCTTTTACGCAGCGCCATCTCATAGTTAGTTACCGAATTTTTCAGATTACCGTCGTATAAATCTATGAATATTTTCTGAACACTGGTACCAGGGTTTGGGCAATATACAGGCAAACGAATGCTACATCTCCACGGTATGTTTTATTAACTATTTCAAGCTTCTACGCATTGAAATAGTACTTATGTTTTCTTATCTTTTATTATTATTATATACCGCCATTTTTTTGTAATATATTACGTTATTCTATAGATGGCAGCACCAGTATGTGGTTGTTAGAGTCGTTAGAGTGGCAGTCCATAGTCCATATCTTAGGTCGTCTATGACTGGTACAAAGCAAGGACGACGTCCTTCGGGGGGAGGTTATCTTTATCTTTTAAAGTAATATTAACTAATAATTTTAGAAATGTGTGACGTTACTAGACGCGGCAATATGTGACACGCAGGACTCTTCTTTTGTGATTCCGACAGTATACCATAGATAATATATACATTTCATTCTCTATAGATTGGACACTTCTAATAAAATTTTGTTGGCGTGTTTCTGCGCCATCTAGTGAAATGTGTTAAATTTAAAACAGACCATACTGGGGCACGAAAAGCTTGTTTATTATTGAAAATTGAATTTCTAACTTTTAAACTAAAAAACAAAGCGCTTTTATATAGTTTCTGAATATTGTCCTATATTTTCATTAAAAATATTTTTACAAAAATGTTATCTTCGTGGAACACGACGAAATAAAATTTCATTCCCTAACGCTTCTCGTGAAGTTTCAATTTGGATGATATATGTCACGTATACCTGTAATATCGAAACCGAAGGTTAGGTAATTTATAAAAATAATCTCAAAAGATATTCAAGTTTTAACAATCTCGGAAAGCCACTAAGGGGTACTATTAGAATGTAGGTCTAAACCATAACAGAATTTAATAACACATCTTGTATTTACCTGTTAATTGGATGTTGTATACTGCACTCTCCTTGGCGAAGTATATTGTATCTGGTGTTATCGCCTTGAAGACATTAAACATTTCTTGTACTGCTTCAATTTGTATGTGATAATGCGATATGAAAATAAAGTGTCACTGGTTTATGTCAAAACTAGTATGTCAGCTCTTGTCAATTTAATAGAAACGATAGTTTCATCCTTAAGCGGCATTTAACACTACTATTTCAGGTTTAAACTAAACCACGTCCAACATAATCCTTCATATATACATACATAATCAAAGACCTCTTATACGCGAAGGTGTCGAGGTTTAAAGTTCTCTTAATTTAGTTCCACAGATTCAACAAATTCACGCCACTCTTTCCTGTTTCTGGCTAGGGCTTTCGCCTCGTTCCACGTTTTTCCTGTTTTTTTCAGAAGTTCATCCGTACTGCTGTTCCACGTTTTTCTGGGTCGTCCTCTCCGATTTTTCCCGATTTTCCTTACCTCCCATACCCGCTTCACCTGTCTAGTTTCATTCATTCTGATCAAGTGTCCCCACCATTTCAGTTTCTTTTCTTCTACTTCAGTTCTTAATGATTTTGTTGTCAGCATCTGTTTAATGTCACTGGATTGTAGTCGTTTTGTTTGTCTTTCATCAAGTATCCAATTTTCTGCTCCAGAGGTTAAGACTTGTAAGTATACTGCTTGATACACCGTCATTTTTGTTCTTGTTGTTATCTCTTTTTTATTCCAAAAATTTTTGTAGAGTGCATAATCCTTCAACGTATATTATATCTTCTCCAAGAATATCACAAAAATAACCATATTCTACTAATACTGTTTTTAAAGACGCTTGTGACACAACATACAAAATCAGAATGACAATGCGAGTATAATGTCATAATGACACTCAATTTCGCGCTTTTCACATTTCAAATTTCAAAAAGCAATGCCAGCGATACCTGGTGAAATGTGTGAGTACCAAAACTGTGACGACAGTACACGGGACCTTCTGCCGCATCTATAGTACTATAATCTATGCAGTATACAAACAAGATAAAACAATTGGTAATTTTTGATGAGAGTTTTGAAATTGGTTACATCAAAGTTTGGACTGTATAGGTGTACATAATATATTTCAAACCATTTCGTAGCATGATAATAATAATAATAGTAATAAATGCCAATCAGGTTAATAGCAATTGCATTTTAATCGACGAAATTCTATCGAATCAAACAATTTAAAAATGTCTACCTACTTACCATCTTTACATGTCCAACTGACTACACTCAAAAACCAATATTCAATGATTATTAAAAACATACAGAAACTAAATTAACCCGGTAGGTACCTACCTAAATACATAAAAGGAAAAAGTACCCAAACTATATGTTTAGCCTTCTTACTTATCGTGTTATCACTCACCGAAACAATCTATCCTATTAAGAGTGAGGTGAGATAAAATATCACCTGTAAATACATAAATAAACCACGTCACATAAGTGAAAAATACAATTACAAAAGAAACGTTCAGATAAGATTTAGATATTGATTAATAATAGTATTAACATTAAAAGTGATTAGTTCGGACTTGAGCTTGTGTCGATGCTTGAGCATGCGATTTTGACGTAAATGTCATTACAGATGTGTCGAAATCACGTGCTCAAGCATCGACACATCAATTCGTTCGCAATCACATATATTTGTCAGATCTGAACATGATGTCTGGAACAAGACCTCATGATAAGATTCGAGTTTCTTCTTCGTCAGTGTGTATATCTTCGCATTTATCAAGTTGTTTTGAAATTTTTCCATTGCCTAGATTAGATTCAGGTTCGTGGTTTTTTTTTCTTTAAATTTGTTGAATAATAATATTAAACCAGTGGTATACTTTTCATAAAAACCATAATAAATTTTGTGAAATAATACTTAATATTTATGCAACCAATCATACTTCAATCTCGATTTAAAATGAATAGCGACATCCGAACGCCATCTATTAAACAATATCTATAATTCAGATTGATTGATTGAAAGAAGTCAATTTCCACTTAATTATCTCTATAAATAGTTACCAGATGTATAAAATAGACATACACTTACACAAACTGACCTAACCTTAAACTAACAGTATTCCTTATTCTTACATATTTATTGGCCAAAAATAGAACACAAGTAAATTAACATATAATTCATGCAATACCTACAATAATTAAAACAATTTATAAACGTGTAAGTACTCACCATTTTTATAATAATATTTTAAACGACCAAAACTGACAGCTACGCTCAACACTGATATTCAGTAACATAGAAAAGCTTATATAGAAGTGAAATTAATTTAGTACATAACAAGAAAAAGTACCCAGATAGTTTAGTACTTGTGTACTCTTTTGGAGAACTGTTAAAACTTTCTTATTCCTTCGGGTAAAGATATACAATAACAGATGTCAGTAGATAGGTTAAAAGTAGGAAATGCATGAATCTGAGAAATATCCTTGATTCAAATTAATGTAAATTAATTTTATTTGATAATTTCGTCTTAGTAATAAAAAAGTACATCTATTGATATTATTAAGTATATAGTTGAGCGTAATGTTTATAGATGGCGCCACATTCCGATTGATTCGTTGGTACAGTGTGTCAAGAGGAGCTAGCGCATTGTTTAGGGTCTTCCTCCATAGAGGGCGCTACATTAGATAGATGAAATTGAAATCATTGAAATATATAAACTATTGGAATTTGCTTCAAGGTAAAGTATACATTATTTTTAATAAATAAATAAATATTCTGCTTGATTATCATTAACTTTTTATTTACCTTAAATATCCCACACCTTTCCATTATCTGTTTAATTTACGAATTATCTAATAAACAATCAAACATTTAAAACGATAATCTAAACTTTAGTGCTCAGAAGAATCATATTAAATAGTATTTATTAAGATCCTGTTTATCTTTATAATAGGACAAATTAGAGATTAGTTTGGTGGGGATTGTTAACTGTTGTACATGTGCATACTGCATTAAAAGTCCGGATAATTTTTATTTAGTATTCATTAGTTTAAATTTGAAAAAAAAATAGTTTTACATATTAATAATAAACTTATCGTTGTTGTTAGTTATATCTAGTTAATTGTGATTATTGAAGCAATCGGCACTTTCACCTAAGGTAAGTGATACTTTCATTTTAATTTGGAAACAAGACGCAAAACTTTCATTTGAGGTTATGTTTACTTAAAGAATGTGCTAACATTACTAAAATACAAAATATTTTGTGCCTACATTAGTTTTTAATCCAAAAAGTAGCAGAGACAAAATACAATTACTTACATGATTTAATTCTTACAAATTAAATTACTTACCCTTGTGATTTAAACCATTTTCGTGTTTGTAATTATGCGAAAATTGCATCTTCAAATTTTACTTGAGCACAGTCTTTATCACTATTAATCAATTTTAACAAAAAATCTGATAGCTGAGATAGTTTTTTTTTAATTCAATTGATAATAAAGTGTCCAATTTTGCCGAAATACATCCTAACACGTTGTGGGTTTCCCTTGTAGTTGTGGTACTACCAAAACTATATAACGAAAATGAAATTCGAATTTGTGCTGACATGCACGCAGCTAATAAAACAATTAATTATGTATCATCAATTCTCAACGCTTACAATACCTACATTTAGGGTTAGGGCAAACATTACAAAGCATATTAAATGTGTTAAAGATTAGTAAGAGAGGAACATTTATTAATTCTTCAGGCAGCAGGACTTAAATTTGTCTCTAGAGCTTTAATGATGCAATGCACGTTGTTGCAGATAACTTAACAAGCAGTTTAGAGCTTAGATGGAGCTTACAATCCGACAGAATTAACAAATTTCATTAGAATGGTGAACTATACGATCGAATTAATCGCCTACCTTACTACTACTGTATTATTAGATTACCGATTTTGCATTTTGTGGGTTGTCCCCAGTCTACTGTTGATATGCTTTGTTTGTATTTGTCTAATCGCTATCAGTGTGTGCGTCTGGGTGCTCTGTACCGATTCACCTCTGTTGTGAGGTTCCTCCGGGTTCAGTTTTAGGACCACTACTGTTTTCCTTATATACCTGTCGATTACCCGTTGCTGCTACTTATTGACAAGTTCAAATGTACGCTGACGATACACAAATTTATTTATACTTTTCTGCCGGTCACATTGATGACGGAAAAGCCAAAATTGTTTTTGCAGAAGGGCAAGGGGGGAAAGGGTTGCCGGGTATAATTTTTAGAAGAGTAGAAACAGGTGTGGTTTGGGCTGCTGGCAGTTCAGCCAATTCAACAGGGTGTGAACTTGGTAGCTGTGGAGAAAATCTTCCTTCTCCTTGACACGGCACCTTCGCTTACGTCTCATTGGCTCCCACGTCGGTACATCCGTAAGGGTAGTCCGGAATGTTATGCGGATCAAGCAGGTCACCTTAAAATCGGAAGCTGCGTTTTGAACAGATGCAGATTTTCCCCAAGGAATCGTCCGAACTGCAGCCTGCTAATTCTTCTGTGGACGTTCGATTTCACCCACGTATCACAAACCCGACAAAATGAAGCTTTTAAAGCCGTAAAAATAGCCGGACAAAGAAGAATGCCGTCAAATGTTAGTGTTTTCAACTGAACTGCAGTGTGATCCATAGCCATCAAGTATCAGGATCAAAATGAATCTTTAGCCACTCTAGAAAATCTGTGTGTTGGTGGCATCACATTCTCGAATTCGGTTTTTCTATTTTTGCCCTTGAAAATGCACGCGTGTAGCAAAAAAGATCCTTCTGCGTTGCAACAGCTTACAACTGTTATGGTTTCTCCCTTTTCTGCAGCTGTCAACGCAGACACGACTTTTGACTGCTTCTTAACAATCACGTCCTCTCGACGGCTGTTTAGTTGAAGTCCTGTATCGTCCATATTATATAGACAAACAGATTTGCCGAGTAGCTGATGCTCCTCCAACGCAGCCGACACATGTATTGCGGGCTAAGGCTTCGACATTCCTTAAGGCTAATTCAGGATGCAATCGTAAAAAGAACGAAAGCCAGTCATAAACTGCGACTTCAGCTTGTCATCAAATTTGTGCTGCATTTTTAACTGCTCTGCTAGCATTAGTATTTAATGAACGAACGAAAGATTAGATAAAGGAGGATCTGTTTCAAAAATCGCAAAAGATGTAGGAGTTGGAGAGACAACTAGGCATAGCTTACAAAGCTATGCTGGGCAAGTTGTTGGTGATGATGATTTAAAATCACGTCGTTCAATAAAGAAGTCCAGACTTGATGTCTTAGACGATGCAGTATGGGTTTGGTTCATGCAAGAGAGACCACTATTGAAACAAAAAGCTCTTTCGTTAGATGAAAAAATTAATACAGGCGAAAACTTTACTGCAAGTGATGGTTGGTTAACACGGTTGAAGCAACAACACGGCATTCATTTTTTTGAGCATTTCTGGGGAAAAACTGTCAGCTGATGAAGCAACAGCCTGTAGGTTCACAGAAGAATTTAAATCGTTCATAGAAAAACAGCAGTTACAAAATGTTACCAACCAAAACGTTTGCTGGAAGATTTGAAAAGTCTGCTGTTGATTTCAAGACTAACAAAGAAAGAGTAACGATTGCTGTATGCAGCAATGTAACAGGAACTCACAAATTGCCTCTCTTTAGTAACGTCCCTCATACAACCAATGAACCAGGGAGTCATTGAATGCCTGAAGAGAAAATACAGGAACAAAATGGTTTCATCAATTTTACATGAACACGAAAATAGAGATGTTATACAATGTCTGAAATGAATTAATATTAAGGATGTGGTCTACATGGTGGCTCAAACGTGGGATAAATTTCCAGCTTCGACACTTATGAAGTCGTGGAGGAAATTGTGAAATCGAAGACCCAGACGAAGATTTACGGCAAATTATTCATCAGCTTTCAGAATGTGAAAACATAGAAGAAGCTGATTTTCAAGAGTGGATGCAATGCGATTCTTTGATCGAAAACAAGATTTTAGATGATGCTGGAATTGTGCAATTTGTACAAGGCCGACATGAAAGTGAATCGGATCCAGAAGAAAACGAACAGTGTTATTACATCTGGGGTGCTGCAAGTTTCTAACCTAGGACCCGTATTCTTTTTTTACTTGACTGTCAGATTTTAATGCTTGCGGATGATGTCAAGATTTTTTTCAACTATTATAAACCGTGAAAAGAACTGCACGAATCTTCAATCAAACATTAACCAGTTTCCGACGAATAAAGTACAAGAACAGCTCTAATATATTTATTTAATATTGTCTATTACATGTTAACCACAAGCTACATTATGAGCTAGAAAATAACGATATATTTAGGAATCTATTTCTTTAAATCTAATCCAAGAGGAATGTGAAAATTTGCGTTTAAAATACAATTAATTAATCTTACTTAGACGTAACAGAAATAAATGACAATTATTTTTAAAATGATAATAAACGTATAAATAAATATCATTCAACAATCATGTATATGTACACAATCATAATCTCATTCGAACGTTTCATTGGTGTTATCTTGATTATTTGAGAGCAATTCGTAACATGGTCTGCACACCGGCACCGGTTTATGAGCGTAATATCCAGGCAGGACGATCTGTTTATCGTTACATCTAGTGCAGAAAACATCCCCGCATTTCCTACAATGATACTACCCCGAAAAAGAAAACAAAAACGATACATCATTATATTTATCTTGCTATTAATCTATACCTTTCTTCTAAAATGATCAAATTGCGTCGAACAACGGCATTCGCTTATGTTCCTGATCGTCTTCCAATCTAAAGCGACCGAATCGAAATCTTTCGTGATGGCGTCGACACCGACCGATATACTTTCGAAGTTGGTGATCTTCTCGGTGGCCAAATCTAATTTTAACGGGTGATTATCCGCGGATTGGAGTTGTCGTATGCTAGTCTCGTATAAATACTTATTGTCCACTAAATTGCGATTATCTAATTTCACCGTTTGCTTTTTAGTTTTCTCCTTCTCGAAAGGTTTCGATAGGACGTTTTTTAACGTGGAGATTTTCTGTAACGTCACGAAACTGATCAGAATAAAATGTAAAAGTGTAATAAAGTCTAACAGAAATCGCTTATTCGAGAGATATTTCTGCTAGACCCTTACACGTCATAAATAGGTACCTTCTTTAAATACTGAATATGATCTTCTAACGCATGACTGTGATTACAAGTGGCAAGTAGTAAATCTCCAAGGGGTTCCCTCGGATGCACACCGTTCTCGTATCTGCAATACATCCCTCTCCAGAATCTAAAACAGTTTGGGATTGGAATTGTGGATAACCTAATATTGTTGCATCGCAAGAACTTACTTGATATTCTGCGGACATAGAATCGGTATCAATGTACCGGGTGTTTCATCTGCGACGTATAACGGATTAATGTACTCGTTCATTTGACTAGCCATGTATCCCCAGAGGGAGTACGTTCTCTCTGATAATCTAAAAAAAAAATTGCAGTACAGTAAGTCAACTGAACAGAGAGACTGATTCATTTCGCTAGAGCTGCTGGGGCCCCTTAGGAACTGACCAGTACTAAAAATCACCGTTACATACAGCCTAACAGACACGTATTGAAGCTGGGCTTCACCTGGAGTGGCATGTTAACCAAATAAGACAAAACTATTTCATAGAGAATCCTGATGGTCTCTTAGCTGGATGACTTGCGAAACTTCAAGCGAATCGTTGCAATAACCTTTTTGGGGTACAAGAAGTTGTTTGCTCGACAACTCAACCCTGGCACTATCTACGGCTGACTTCTTGACAAAATTCCAAATTACATTTTTAGATGATTGATTAAAAGAACAGTCACACTTCATCTTCAATACTTTGACAGGTTTCAACTAAACAAATGTCAGGAGAGATCTAGCATGAGACACTACAGTTAAGACCTGTAAAGTTAACTACAGTTATAGTGCAGAAAGAGGTGCTGGATTTCTTCCAATGTCTGCACTACCTTAAATCAAAAACAAAAGACGAAAGCAACCCGTCAGAGACGTCATTTTCTTGCACAATTTAACAGAAATGATCTGGGAGACCCTCGAACCCCCACCGCAAACTTTGGACGATGAAAAGTGGCATTAAGAAGTCAGAATTGGATCTATTCCTATCATGCTTCTTTTTATAATGACCGCACGACTATAGAGGGTGGCGGTGGACTATGTATAATGATCAAATTTCTTTGCTCACATTTAAACAATGATCCTTTTTATGCATTAACCGCCATCTATAGCCCTGAATCTATAACTCTCATGGATTAATTCATTTTTTTTTTCCGAAGAGTTGCATTGTTTTCTAGCAAATGGCAGTGATAGTGGGATTAGTATGTAATTCCCCGTTTTTGATTTATGCGTGTTTGGTGTTGGGCCAATCAGGGGAAGTACAAAACCAACTATCTGTCCATTAACTGTCAAATATAACCGGCCAAACAGGTTGTATACGGAATACGATTACGTTTTATTTGATTTATTTTTATAGAATACATATGGTAGTTTATTGTTGAATCTTAATAAAATACTTGCAAATTTTGTACAATCTACATGTAACAAGAATCTCAAGAAATGAAAATTATTTTTTGTCTGCTTCTGAGTCGACTTCATCGTCTGGTTTATTAGCCAAAGCCGGGAGAACAAGTACAGGCAGTACACTAACACTCCCATCTGAGTTTGATACTGATGCAAAAAAGCGAAAAATTCAAAATGAAGGTTCCTACGATCCCTTGCATAGTTTCGTTGATGTTAGACTTTCAGAAGATGAAAAGGTCAGTACTTCTACTTGTTTGTAATTTTGCAAAATAAAAGTTTGAATGTTTCGGTGCGATAATATTAACGAGTATTAGACTTTGCTTTAGGAAAAAATCTGGGAGCTTCTTGCAAGAGCTGGTACCGGTACCATAAGCCTAGGCATATTTGAAAACGAAGGATTTGTAGAGGCTTTTAAACGCATTTGACCATCTTCGAAACTGCCAACAAGGTACGTTCTGTCAAATAGGCTGTTGGATTCCAAATTTTTTTTAACTAAGAGTTAAAGCCAGCATAGATGTGCTGGTTGGTCGAACATTAGGCATGAGAGAATAATAAATTTCGTAATTAATAATCCAATTCCAGTAGGTTATAAATGTTTAGATACCAAAGCTGAAAAGCATGACGCTAAGTATATTTATTCTGAAATAAAAAAGTTATGGATGAAATAGCAACGCAGCCAGTATGAAAAAAGCTTGGGAATACTTAAAAATTGATTTGTCAGAAGTGTTGATCACTACGTTTTAGTAATTTGATTTCTGAAATATTTCCAAAATTACCGGTAAACTTCAATCACGAGATGGAGGACCATTTCCGCTTTGACCCACTTTACAATCCAACCTTGACACTATTTAACCGTGTCTATTGTTTTGGTAGATCTCACGACACCACAAGCAAGGATGGCCAATACAAGACATTGGAAGCCATTTTGCTAATACTTGTAAAGTGCAGAAAAAGATTAATGTTCTTTCCTAGCTGGCGCTTCACTTGACGTTGGCATGTTAGTCAACTCAAGCAAAAATATTTTGTAGGAAAATCTCATCTCTTGGTAGGTTTCTTTTATGATCTGCACTCTGTTAGTTCTAGCACAAAAGACCGGGATAGCCCTAGTTGGGTGCTATTCCTGCTTTGACACAAGACCACAAGCCAGGATGACGAAAGGTGTACGAACGAGTGTGGGGGGACGGGTAGACTATGTCACAACTAAAAAATGGGATCTCGTGAGATCCAAAACCCAAGATCGGAAGTATCCATACAAAATCGAGCCGGGAGAAAGAATAGTTCTAAAATATAATACTTACCTCAGATCTAACCTATCCTTCTCGCAATTCCCAATAAACGTCCCAAACTGCGACGAATGCACGTGATCGTGAAGCGTATACAGGAACGTCTCGTTAAATTGAAACGATAAAGGGAACTGTTGCATCAGCTGCCACGTGGCATCCAATAATTGCGTGAAAATCGGAGATATCTCCTTACTTTCGCTTTGTATGTGACCGCAACGTTCGGTGAACTTATGCCCGAATGCTAACCAGTCTTTTTCGATGAGAGCCTAATAGGAGAGAAGCAATTATGGCGATCGTAACGGAATTATACGAAGACTTACCTGAAAGCCTGCAATTGTCCTATAATACGGGTCTAATAAGATCGAAGCTAAAGAGCAAACTTGAGCCGTCCTATCCCATCCGTCCGAACAATGAACTACGACGCTTATACCTTCTTCGATAGCTTGAGCGATGAACCATGATGTGTCTAGGATCGATTTGATGTGTCGTAACCATCCGCTCGATTCAAGACCGCTTAGGAAACTATTCATCGTTGGGTTTTTCTGTTCACATGCTGGAATGAACGGTTACCTCTTCTATTACGTTTATTTTATTAATAATACTTACTTTCCATAACTTTCGACATACTATTCCGCATGACATGTATATTTTCGACACCTAAGAAATGAAATTTAATATTCTCATAGTTGGCTTCGTTTTCGTAACCTTTCCCAGTCGCCCGGTTAGCCATAGCGTTTATCTGCAATCACAAGCTTAATAAGATCGGTTCAGCCCGAATAAGACGGTCTCACCTTCGGTCGCGTATCAACAACATACATGTAATTAGCGTTCGGATTAGTTTTCAAAATATGATTGAGTAATTTTTCATCTTCAACACATCTAGCACTAAATCCCGATAAAGGTTGACTACATCGACATATACTAGCCTTGTTATGATGTAAATAAGATAACACTGGTAATCTACCTTTCGATCTAAATCTAGAACTGCCAACCAAAACCATAGTATTGGCTGTTATAGGTACGTATAAATGTTTGGGGTATGTATCACATAACTGCATTTACATGAAATTAAAATCAAATCTTCACTACATCATCCGATCAATTCAATCAAAGACTCACCTCATAATCTTTATTACACGTAGTTAAGCACCATTGGTCGTTTGGAAGACCCATCCTCTGGTATTCCGATTGTATATTGAAATAATTCCAACCGTCCGATTTTGACATATTCCCATTCTTGAAATTATATTCAAAACAGTACAGATGCTCGATATTGCTAGGCTGCGAGAGTAACTGAAGCGACGTGTAGATGTCGTGACAGTCTCTCTCTCTGGGAATCACGAACGTTACCGACAGGAACGTCTTGCATCTTATCAAGAGTGGGGACCCGGTTGTTGTCAATGGGAGTTTCTCCACGTTCGCCATATGCATGTAAAGTATCTGAAAATCGTTTTAGTGATGATTCGAGATATTATCTTTTGTTTTGTCGGGGTTTTACCCAAGTTTCTTTTTTCCCATCGTGATCCACGAATATTATATTTGTTGGTGTCAAATATAGCGTTCCTTGAGATGGCGTTTTCGAATATCTGTCGAGCATCTGCACATTTTCGACCTTGCATAGGAGAAGACATGTAAATTAGTATAAATTTGAAATATCTCGATTAAACATCTAAATTTTGCCACAAAATTATTATTATTCGAATAAAAAGTTTTCAGTATCAAGGCTTCCACGAGTTAATAGTTAAAGAACCAGTTCCGAGAATGAAGCCTGTCATGTTAACAAGGATAGAAATGGAACGAAAAAAGTGAAAATGGCATCTTACTCCATGAATGTTGACCACTCTCAACCCTAGCACTATCCAATCATGACTTTACCAAATTGAAGACAATTTATTAAAAAAAACAGCGACAAGATCGTCAAGTCACCCAGGCAGTGATAGAAAAAGCTTTTTCCTCAATACACGTCAATCACTCACCTTACAGTCCTAATCCTAACACTATCCAACGCTGACTTCTTTACAAAATTGACATTTTTAGACGATTGCTTTTGCGGCGACCTTCCAAACCAGCCATGAAACCTCAAGTAGCATTTCCAACCTTGACACTATCTAATGGTGTTTGTTGTTTTGGTAAGACATCGGAAGCCATTTTGTTAGGATTTATAAAGTTAACTACAGTTATAGTACAGAGAAAGATTAATGTTAGCCAAGTCAAAAAATATGATCTGCAGTTTCTTAAATCAAAAATAAAACACGAAGACAATCCGTCAGGAATATTATTTTCTTCCACAATTTAGCAGAAATTTTCTGGGAGACCCTCGAATATCCACCATAAAGTTTGGATCATAAAAAGTTGCATTAAAAAGACACAATACTTGTCTTCACTAGAGCTGCTGGGACCACCTAGGACAGCCTAACAGCCACGTATTGGAGCTGCGCTTCAACTGGAGTGGCATGTTAGCCAAAGCAAAGCAAAACATTTCATAAAGAAGCCTCATCTCTTGGCTGCATTTCCTTCATGACCTGCACTCTCTTAGATCAAAAGCCAATTTTACACTTTTAACGACGATGACAAGATCGCCAAATCAGTCGCGGAACTTCAAGGGGATTGTTTCCACTTTGGAAGCGATGTCAACAGCCTTTCTATGGTACAAGAAGCTTTTTACTCGATGAGTGTTGACCACCCACCTCTCACAACCTGGCACTATCTATCACTGAGTTCTTCACAAAATTCAAGACATTTTGATTAAAAGAACAGTTCCACTTCATTTTCACTACTTTGACAGCTTCAAAATAAAGAACTATCAGGAGAGATCTAACACAAGACACTACAGTTAGGACTTGTAAAGTTAACTATAGTTATAGTGCAGAAAGAGATGCTGGATTTCTTCTATGCTCTTTACTCCCTTAGATCAAAAACAAAAGACGAAAGCACCCTATCAGGGACATCATTTTCTTGCACAATTCAGTAGAAATGATTTGAGAGACCCTCGAACATCCACCATGAAGTTTGGACGATGAAAAGTGATATTAAGAGGAGGTCAGAATTGGATCTATTCCTATCTTGCTTCTTTTTGTAATGACGGCATGATTATAGAGGGGGTGGTGGACTATGTAACAAAACTTTTTGTTAAATAAAAACTGCAATACAAATTGCTATTGCATGAGATGGCTCGATCTGGTAATCTTTCCTGTAACAGCTCAGCTATACTGGCCCCATACCAACCAATGCAAGCTGCATCAATTTTTCAGTCTTGCTGTGCTAAGCTAGCACATATAAATCAAATGATACCAACATTTCAACACCCATAAAAACCATGGAAAGTGTACACAACGATTGTAAAAAGGGGTGGAGTAGCATATAGGAGAACTTTTTGTTGGATACGACCTCCAACCTTGGCTGAGTATTGCTGCTTTGATAGGTTCCAACTGAAGTGGTGCCAAAAAAGGTGTAGCACACAATAGCATAAGAGAAGGTAACCAAAAATGTATAAACGAGTGTGGAAGGGGTGGTGGACTACTGGGCAAAACTTTTTTTTTGTAAACTAAGGACCACGTAATCAAAAAATGGTAGCTCTCTTGATTCCAAAACCCTAGATTAGAAGGATCCACACAAAATCAAGCTTAAAGGGCAGACATCTGATGCAAGTGGGAGAAAAAATTAATTAACGTCTATAAATCAAACGATACCAACATTCCAAAACCCATAAAGGAAGACCGAATTATAAACAACTAACATTGTTGATCATATTTGAGAGTTTAAAACTAAATTCGAATTTCTTAAGTTTACATTGCATTGTTTGTGTAATTTGCTCACTCACACATCGTAGGAAGTGAAGCAATATAGATCTTCCGCGATACATATGTTATCTTCTTGTAGAGAAAGCGAAATAATGCAAATCTTATATATACATATATATATATAGCACAACCAGTACATACTATATACATACATAGTATTCATGTTTGAAACAATGTATTCATTAACTTATATAATCTATGTTTATGTATGTAATTACTTCTATAAATTGTGATAAAGATTGACCTCAGTATTTAGTGCTAAAAACACTAACGACAAATGTCTATACACGTACTCCAAAATTAGAAGAAGAAAAAAACATGTTTATTATTAGATACCTACGCTATATAATTTAAAAATATTTACCATATATAAAAAAGATGTGAATTACAATATTTATGTTTACGAATGGCGAAATTTTCAAAATATATGCATATACGAACCTTAGAGCCTCCTTTTAAAGATATTAGAGTATCACATGATAAATGTTCATTTAAGATGCATACATTGCCGTTCATGGAAGTTTGGCTAAACAAGAAAAGCAGAAAAACTTAACAAAAAAACTTTGAAAGTAACAGTTTACTTCTGTTTCTTGAGGTCACTATTGATTCCAATGCTGTTGTGCTCACTGTAGCCTTTTTAATCGATTATCTTGTAAGTTCTTCACTCAATCTCTTGGTGCAGAAGTAGAACACCTACATTCACAGTAAATAATTCCTTAGAATTTATTAAAGAAATTCAAAATATATTTGATGTTAGTTCTCTCTTTCCTCGTGTAGCGATTTCAGACACCTTGACATACCTCGAGGACTTGTTGCTTCAAAATAGTTTGAGTCAACAATGTGTCCAGGAATATATTCGCTTAACTGACATCGGTGTGAAAACATTTTTCAATTCAACGGGAGACCAGTTTTTATGAACAGCTGGAAGGGACAGCAATGGGTAATTCCTTATCGCCCTTTTTAGCAAATCTTTTCATGAGCCGTTTTGAAAAGGACTTAGAATCTTGACGATTTTCTCAATAGATTAAATAATCGGTTCGAAACCATAAAGTTCACTTGTGAAAGAGAAGAAAACGGTCAGCTACCCTTTCAAGATACTTTAGTAATTAGAAATAACAATAGATTAGAGTTTGACGTGTATAGAAAAGAAACCAGTACACTTCGCTACATTCCTTCAGATTCCCATCATTGTGTTCAACACAAAATGGCAAGCCTGAATTTTTTGGTACACGGACTCCTCACTTTTCCCTTGAACAAGGCAAGGTATGAGAAAGAGCTTAAAATTATAAAAGATGAGCCAAGTGTAATGGTTCCCAACCTCAGCATATCTACAAGTTAATTAGGAAGTTTAATTATAAGAAAACTGTGAAATAATCTACCCGTTGTGACCCTCCCTTACGCTCCCTTTACCACCTAAAGGTTTGAGTAAAATCATCAAAGAGCTAGATCTCAGAATAGTTTACAGTTCTATCGGTAACCCTAAAAATAAAACAACCTTTGGAAAAATCGGGTATTTACGAAATCTATTGTAAAGCTCTACCTGTTATTTGTAGATTTTATTTTAATTTAATTTTATTATCGCCTTGATAATGATAGCTTTGCTGTCGAAACGCGTCGGTGTTTAGTAGGTTGAAGTGTTAAAGGTTCTTGTAGTCAACTGCACCTTCTATTCTTGTCTTGCCCAAATTTCTGCGAACGATAGTGTATATCCGAATTTGATCTTTGAACGTTTATGAATTTCGCATTGAAAACATTATTATTAGAATTATAATTTTGACAAAACTATAAATAGATCGGTGTTTGCACAGATTCTATTTAAGTCATTTTATCATCTTCAACATCTGTTAAACAGTGGCGCCTAATACATTTAATATCGAAATATTTTTTTGTCATACTCCATCGGTCACATGAATCCTGTATTGTGAAAGAGATATTTAACCGCAAGCTATTCTACTGTTGTCCAATTCTACAGCGTCAGATTGATTTTACTCACAGTCTTTTGGGAGTTAGAAATAAAAACTTATAATTATACATTTTGTGGGTGAAATAGTGTTTTTTGTATCTAACTTTTACACCAAAAGATACCAGTTCGATTATAGTTTGTTATTTGACATAGCCTCTTGTTACTGCGACCTATAGGTCTCTTGTAGCCCCCTATTATCTAGACCACCTGGTCTAGCTTAGCCTTTTTTATTAGGCTTTCTACCTTTGCCGGGTTAGTCTTCATATAGCTCGCCGTGTGTGGATATGATTCGCCAATACACTCCGACCTCAATCTGGCTAGTCCCTCGCATTGGCACAGGATGTGCTGCGAGGTCTCTTCTTCCTCTCTAACAGATTCTGCACATGGCGTCTTACAGACCAAGATTGCTCATATGCTTATATCCGTTATGTCCTGTTAATAGCCCTACTACCAGCCTGACCGTTCTCCTCCCTTTGTTCAGAAGGTCATCAGTATATTTAGGCATGTATTCTTTAGCCTGCCGCTGTCCTGAGGAGCTTTTCCACCATTCGAGGGATTTATTCACCGACCAATTCTCCATGGTTTTGACTATTTCCCTTTTCGTGGCTCCACACGATGGTATTAGGTCCAATGAGTGGCTTAGACGTTCCTTCTTTGGCCAGGGCATCAGCCTTCTCATTTCTTTTAATACCTTCGTGTCCCGGTACACAATTCGCAGTCCCATATCAGTTTTTAAGTGATCTTTGTAGCGTCAGCTTGATTATCAGTGAATTTTGTTCGTTCCCTTGCCTTAATATTTCTCCGAAACAGTGGTAAATAGCAACTGTTTCTGCCTGGAAAACTAGACTTAAGCTGACTTCCGTTCTTGATTTAAGCCCGAGTATTCCACCTCCTACACCTTGTTCCGTTTTCGAGCCGTCTGCATACCAGTATAGAAAGGCTATAACGGGAGATCCGCGATTCGATTGTTCTCGTTCTGGTATTTTTTGTCATTGTATTTTATTTTGCATTGTCTGTCCAATTGTCTAAATCTTCAAATCTTGCGGAACTCAAAATAAACGCACAGCCACTGTTAAAAGGATTCAACTGCTCTTAAGTGGTTTGATAGTAAAAGTGTAACTAACCTCAGTGCATACACTACAGCATCGAAAATGGCGCAATAGCTTTTTTTTCATTCTACAGACATCAACGTCAGACCATCGCACAATTTTTTGGTCACTATATCGCACTATAACCAAGATAGAACATACGAGTTTGATAGCTATCAAAGCCGAACTGACCTGCGTTTCATGTTTTCCAAAAAAAAAAACAGCCTAGTAAAGCCCTTTCACTGAGCTTCAGCAAGTACTCGACGATAATCCAGGCTGAGGTTGCAGCGATTCATCACTGTGTCAGAGAAGTCAAGCAGCACTTAAATAGTAGGTCTGGTGACCGGTTATTGGAGACTGAATAGGCATATGTTTAACATCGGCCTGGCAGATGATGCTCTCTGCAGATTCTGTCAAGAGAAAGAAGAAACACCAGTTCATGTTTTGTGCCACTGCGATAGCCAAGCGAGGACAAGGTTTCTAGCAATGAGCGTGAGAACGCCACGGCTAACGGCTACATAAAAGAGCCGCTCTCAAAAATGATAAGTCTGATTAAGAAGGCGAAACTAGAGAGCGTTTTCTAAGGAAAAAGAGGATCACAATAGACCTGCAAAGATCGCGGTGAAACAGGTTCGCATGTCATCCCATTCCTAACCTAACCTAACCGTGTTTGCAAAGCAAGAATACTTCCATGGAGCGTGGAAAGGATCGAATAAGATCGTTGTCCAATATTTAAAGGAACAGACTTTTAACTTGAAAAAGAGCATTCGTCATACCATTGCCAAAAATCAAACACCGCATTGCTTACTATTATTGACAACATGGCAGAGTTGGATAAGGCAAAAGCTTGTGCTCCGTCTTTGTTGCATTACTTGAAGACGTTTAACATGATCAATCACGATTGGCTTTCGTCTATTTTGCACTTTACTCGTCCGGATTACATTGCTCTAAAATTATTATCTAGTTTTCTGAGGGGACGGTCTCACTCGGTTATGTTGATCCGCAGGGTTCTGTTTAAAAATCATATTCAACATTGGAAATCTATATCTGCACGGACGATACTCGAAAGCATTGTTCCTTCGAATTGAGAAATGTGCATGAGGCTTACAATCGAATTAATTTGGAGCTTCGGAATGTCGAGTCATAAAACTTTTTTTTTGTATTCAGGATCGAGAACACGTTAGTTTTAAACCACAACAGGTGAAGTTCTTACCGAGAGACCGCCTCATCTATTCAATAAGATTCTTTAAGAGATCGAATGTGCAGACTTTGAATATCAAATTCAACGATACATCGTAGAGAGAATATATATAGAGAATCCATGCAATGTTATTTTTTGGGCACGCCATTGTGGATCTGGAGGAAAGGACGGCTACATCCAAAACTAACAGCAGCACCGTCTCCTGGGCTTAAGCTCATGTATGGTAGATGTCGTGGTGTATTTTCAAATATTCTTTTAGTATTAACCATAATAAAATAGTACCTAATAACTAGTATTAACGCTCATATTTAATAATAAATTTTATTATTTAGATTTAGAAAGAAAATGAATACAAGCTGTCATATAAATTCCACCAAAATATGTATATATGTATATAGCAAAGGTATGAACCTTGTTAAAAGACGTATATATAAAAACTTATGAATGAATGTGTAAAATCAAGACCGACTCTTTCTGACAAGGAAAAAAATACATAAAGAACCTACACATCCAATTTGTGTTTGCACAGATGGTCATAAAATAATATATTTTATAAAAACGCCAGACTTTATATTCAAGTTTATATCTTAAAATATGTATTTGCAATATAGATCCGAAAATGTAAAACAATTTTTTTTTTATTCCTTTAATTAATTGTCCGATCATCAAAACAAATTGTATGCACTGAGTGGTGCTTCGAAAGATTTGATGAATACACCGATTGTGTGCATGATATAAAAACACACCGAAAACTTTAAATATAAAGAAATTGAAAATGAATAAATGCTTAAAAAATACCGTGTCAGCTTAATCTGGAAATGCCTTTTATTTTTAAATTGGATCATACTTTTTTCTGCATACACGTTAAAAATAATTTCAAACTAATACCTATTTACATCTATATTGCACATTTACAAAATAGAAGAATATTAGAAAATAGAATTGTTTTATTTAATGGGGTCATCCTAAATATTAACAATTACGTTTCATAAAACCTGTTATGACAGTAAAATATTTGATTGACGGATATTAAAACCTCTAATTTTTATAAAACAGGAGCAACTTACTGTCCGAATTTAATTTCTAAAATTCTCCAACAGTTGAATTGAAAAATTAATATTAACACGAGAGCAATGGATAATAAAAAAGCAACTAGATTGACGTCAAAAGCATCAATGTTTGATATGTCAATTCTAAATATTATTACATAAACCGTGAATCTAAACACTCCCTGTGCGATTGGATAATTTCGTCTGGCTGCCACATCCGGAACTCCAGTTATAACTGTTATAAGTAATAAAGATATAAATATATGAAATTCTATAAAGTAACGAATATACATACAACTTTAAACACCATGAATTGCTTCCGTAAATTATTTAATAACTGAAAGTAATATTGCAAAAGAGTAAAGAATCAAACTTGCCCCCAAAAACTAAAAATACAAACGCTATTGTATCGTGGGCTTCCGTGAAGTTCTGTTTAGAGTACTAAAATCGTATGCATATACAGGGTTAGTCAAAAGTATGGAGTAGGCGGTTTATTTCCGTAAATATGAACTTTATAACAAAATGTCTTTAACAAAAGTTTTTTACTAACTATTCTCCATGTCTTAGACTACTCGTGGTTTTTTTATGTCAACGTATTTCCATGGAAGTGCTGATTTTTGTTTCTCTCTTTTTTTTTTCTTGAAATGACTTGATATTTTTCATATGCTTTAATACTATATAATTTTTGGATCATCTTAATTTACGTTTAGATATGCTTTAATAATAAAATTTTAGAGAAAATACTCATAATACTTTATTTACTCAAATAATATTTAACTCAAATTGAATGTTCAATCTGAAGACCCTGTCCAGCTTGACAATAACCTAATCAATCACAAAAATAGCACAATGAATTTTGCAGCCAGTTAGGTGGTATTTCTTCAATTTCATGAATGATTGTGGGTACCAGGTCTTGTAAATTTTGTGGTTTCTCTTTGTAAATTTTATTTTTTAAATGACCTCCGAGGAAAAAATTTAAGGGACTCAAATGGGGCGACCTAGCAGGCCATTCAATAGATCCTCGACGTCCAATCCAACGACCTGGAAAGACGTTATTCAGAAACATGCGAACATCAACTCCAATGTGGTGGAGCGCTGTCTTGCCGAAACCAAACATTGTCGTTTGGCATTGCTTGTCGATCTTCATTCGGAAATAAATGTGCGATGTCAGGTACAATGTAGGTTTAGGTTATTTCCATCATTATTGCACAAAACTGCATTCTTCTGTTAGGGTCATCTTCGTTTAGCTCATGGAGAAAGTGTATCTTGTAAGGTTTGTATTTGTTCTTTTGTAATATTCGAACTAACGACGATTGACTATCATTATTCAAAGCAAGTTGGGTGGTTGACGTAATTGGATTATCGATAACACTAAGTAATACATCAAAAGCTTGATGCTGATTTGTGGCGGATTTTGGACGTCCAGACCTTGGAATATATCTTTCACATTTCCAGTTACTCTAAATTTTCTAACCAATTTAGACACTGTGGATTGTACAATAGAATTTCTCTTCGGATGAACGTTATTAAATAAATGACAAACGTCTTGATGCGAACGTTGTCGATCTCCATAACCAACCATAAGATTTCAATTCTTTCAGTTTCTCTGAGTTTGACCATGTTTACAAATTAAAATGAAACTATTTTGATTAAATTAACTTGTTAACTTATTGAAAGGTACTTCACAATGATATGGAAAACGACATTAAGAAAACAGAGACCACTATAATTTTTTGTAGAATTATCCTTACATGAATAAAAAGAAGTATTAAAAACTGGAGAATCTGATTTGAAATCACATTTTGCCGTTTATTGAAAACTATGATTTTATACAGAAATTTTGTTATTAAAGCATATGAAAAAAAGTATCAAGTCATTTCAAGAAAAAATAAGAGGAATAAAGTTCAGCAAAAACTTGGTTGCCATTAAAAAAAAATTAATACCTTTCCATGGAAATACGTTGACATGAAAAACCAACGAGTAGTCTAAGATATTGACAATAATTAGTAAAAAAACCTTTTTTGCTAAAGACATTTTGTTGTAAAGTTCATATTTACGGAAATAAACCGCCTACTCCATACTTTTGACTAACCCCGTATAAATAATCAGCATAGATGTGTGGAAGAGTAAAGTAATTATGTCGCAAAATATTACTACAGTTTTAAGGCGTAATATATAGGTATACCTAGAGTAAAAACCAAATCATTTATAAGATAGAAATACTCGTGTCTGAATTATCCCAGCAAACAGAACTGAAACGAGCTCGTGTTATTCACGTTGTATTTTGGTTTATTATAACGAGTTTTTGGGCGACCTAATGAATATATAAAGTATTTGATGTAGAGAACATATTTTCAATAACTTTTGCGCAAACTAAAATTATTGAGGAGAATTAAAGATTTTTAAATCTGAAATTGAGATATATAGAACAACAATTTTATATACAACATATATATATATGGCAACTTAGGTACTAAAAGGACGTCTTCTATACGTCAAATTTAACCCAAAAAGCTCCCAAATATAAATACACTTTAAAATTTTTATTATTTGTGTTCTACGATACCTACTATTCTATAACTAGTAATAATCATGCTTCATGATTTTATTTTAATAAATCTGGAACTGTTGATAAATAGTGATGTAATATTGGATAGAATATGAAATGGAATTACGCGCCATCGCTCGAGTCATATACGGGCCATTTCTCTTTTACTGTCAGTGTTTATATTTAGACGTGATTGCTGTAAATTGGGAGTGCTGTGAATTAAAGAATGTAGATGTTAAATACAGTATTAATATTGTGTGTATACAAATACATACATATGTGTACTATGTATTGGCAGTTTATTAAAGAACATTATTTGATTTGTTTGGGATTAGATATATGAGGGTTGGTTTTCATAACCTCTAATAGTAACCCGCTCGTTCTGTGGAAATATCATAAACATAACAAGATGGCCGGACAAACTATTATATATATACATATGTTTTCCAGATTTTTTAAATAGATATGTACTTCATTAACTTGCATAACTTATTAAAGCAACAGTAGGTATTAGGTCCTAGTAATACGGTATAATAAACATGCCGTTAAGGCTCATTTATACATGCTAGTCATCTCGGCCGAGTGATAGACTAACAAGCCATTAGCACTCATATAATACGTGTAAACATTCACTGGTGCTAGCTGGAACTAGCACCAGTGAATGTTTACACGTATTATTTGAGTGCTAGTGGCTTGCTAGTCAATCACCTTTAGGCTTTAATATTCGCTTTAATTACGTCTTGAATTACGTATTTATGCCGTACTGGTAGAACGTAATAAGACCGTCTTAAGATACGTTTTATTCACGTCCTCAAAACACGTCCTAAAAGTGTGACATTTCAACGTACAAATCTCGTGATATACACGTGCCAAAAACACGTCTTTTGGTTGCAATATTACCAAAATATTACGTGCTTTTCACGTTTTTCTGTTTGCTGGGATGTTTAAAGTTTTTTTAAAACAGCAATACATTTTTTTATTGACAGTAGGTAATAAATCACTTTGATACCGTATGTAGTTATGAATGGAGTTATTTCATTCACAGTTTTGTTGGGTTAGTTTTCCAATTACAGTTGGAAATAAATTCGGTTTGGTTTAGTTTCACTCTTAGTGTATAGGTGGTCATTACAGTCTTTTCTGCTTTCTACCACCAGATACCAGCACATTACTGGGTAATACACAAAGATTTACCCGAAATTTTATGTTGCCTGATTTGCCTATTCAATGGGCTCTCTATATATATTCTCTCTACGGATACATTAATCCTATCAAATTATGAACTCTCTTAACAATCTCTCTCTATCAGTTATAGATTCTGGCTTAACTCCAAGTATGTACATTCATTATGTAAGCAAAGTTTTTGATGGTGTTCCGCAAGGTTCAGTTCTCGTTCCTCCTAATCTGTCACTCGACTTTTTAATTACGTGATTTCTTTTTGTCAAACAAAAATGATCCATAACAATATTTTTCATTTGCGCCTAATGGAGCTGACGTAGCCGGTAATCGTATCAGGGAGAATCTGCCCTCCCCATGTACGCACAAAACTCTATGACTTGGATTTATTACATCCAACGGAGCATGCGGTAATATTCGCCAAAAAAAAAGTTTTAAAAAGAGGGTCAAGAAACCGGTAAAGCCTCTGGTTCGGGAAATTGCAGAATTTAACCCAGATAGACCAACCCTCATGACTAATGTAAGTCGTATCTTCTGAATTTTAAATTAAGCGTTGCCTGAACACCTAGCACTTTGAATGCTGAATTTTTTTTTCTTTTGGCATTAAGGAGGCTTAGGCTGGTATCTAATAATTATTCTAAAGAGCTCAAAATTGGTACAAAGTTACACAAATATTACATAAATTAAAAAACAAGCCCAACACGCCCAAAATAAAACTGAACAATATTCAAATAAACAAGCAGAACCGTCCCATTATATCAACAGACAAACGATATTCATTACATTAAAAGCGTAACCCAGCCCTCAATAAACAATGCCGTCGCGACCCATATAATATCGATTTGTTGAATTTAACGCTCGTGACTTTGAATTCGAACGCGATTTACCTCCTATTATAGTGTGCGAAAAATAATTCAAACGCAACGATTTAAAAACGAAAATCAATACCTTAAAATTAACCAGATTTCCTCGAAACTCTTCCGAATCGCCAACATCATTTCCGTTCAGCAACCAGGATTTTATCCTATCGTACATCGACGATGAATATTTGATACCACTCTCCGCGATCTCTTCATAATTTTGCATAGTTATTAACAACGTAACGTGTAGGTACCGTCACTTATTAATTTTAATAACCGTTCGAAATATTCAAGCGGGGTAAAACCGCTAAACGTTAATACCGTGAAAAATATTTAAGGGACATCGTTTAGTTTCTACCGAATAACTAAGCGAAAGGACAGTCAAATTAGATCTAACCCTCCTAAAATAAGTATTATTGGAACAGTGAATGCGGGACAGCTGATTTTGTACGAGTCTGCGTTTTAACCCCTATCGGAAAAACCGACTAGAAACGACAGGTATTTCACAGTTTATATTTATTTTCTAATTTTGTAATAAAAACTCGATTAAATGTCTTAATTTAATTGATTTTAAACGATAAAGGCACCAATACTTAACACTATTTATTTTATATATACATTCTATAAATACGAAAGTAAATAAACAACGGTGGAATATTTACAATCTATATGTAAGCTTTCGCCTACAGATAACAAGCTATTATTCCTTAAACACACATAAAAAATTCATTATTTTCGTAAACACCTACACTACAATCTTGTTACACTATTACCGATATAACCAAAGTTTTAGCGTCATAAATTAGAATAAAATTTCATGTGAATAATCTTACCTTCGGGATTTTAATTAATTCCATTAAATTATATATTATTTCAGGATTGTTTAACTTATCTTCACAATATTGATACTGTTCGTACAACTGTCAATTATTAACATAACTTTATCGTGCGGTCTCGCATTGCACACTTTCTGACTCGGTTAGTAAATAATACTGCCAACCGCTTAAAATGAAAAGTTATTCAATTGACGTGCAATCAACGCAATACCACCACAATTTTTTTCTTATTATGCAAAGATAGCTTTTTAAAATTTGTTAAATTAAAAAAATCTTGTTTGTATACTAGAACGATGTTGATGATAGTTTATGCAATTTAACGATTAATTGAAAAGAAAATGATTAAAAAAAATTTAAATAGTGACATTTTGTACGAACTTCACGCTGGACAAGAAATCTATACTGGGTGTCTTTATAATTTAACTATACAGGGTGCATCAAAAATGCCAACTGGAAGATCGATAAAAATAACAACCTGAGCGACCAGGATTAGTTGCCTTTTACATTTAAGTGTTCGGAAACTTAACCTAATTAAGTTACTCTTGTTCGTAAATACACTTTTTCTTCTACAGGTTTTTGTGGGTTGACAACCTGGGCTACCGTCGGTTGCAACCCTATTACAAAGTAGGGTAAACAATAAAGTAATAAACATCTGTCATTAATCTGTCATAATTACATCTGTAAATGCATATTACAGTTATTACTCTACTCTATAGTTGTCATATTGGTTGTTATTCTAATAAAAAAAAAAACGTTCGTAAAGTATTATATTACTCGATATTTTGCTTTAAAACATGTTAAACTAGTCACGTGATTTATGAAACCCGATTGTACTTTCTGAAAAGCCTCTTAGTCGGTAAAGGGTTCTGTTTCTTCCTTAAAAATTACACTGTTGGCCATAATTAAAAGGTACAAACCTTTCCCACCCTCCCTCCTCCTCCGTATATTAAAGTGCGCGCAAATATCGTTATGGAATGAGAACGGTGTTGGGATAATCGCACAGGTAGTGCTGTCCAAAACCAAACCTCACTAGTATACAGAAAATGTGTAAAAAAAATAGAAGAACGAGTTTTTTAATGAACTGTAGCATCCTGTATCTCGAAAATGAATCGTTTCGAAGTAAGAGTGGTACAGCAAGGAGCACCCAAGTATCGTTATGGGAGGAATACGGTGCGCACTAATTAGCGTCGTCTAGAACTAAACCTCAGCACTATACAGAAAAAAAAAACATTAAAAGAACGATTTTTTAAATAAATTATTACCTTGCATCCCACAAACGAAGTTTTTTGTCAAATACAAGCTTATAGACATTTAATTTTCGCATAATATTAAAGAAATTTTTAGTCATAAATGAACAGAAAGGTGTTATATTTGATGTAGGATGAATTAACATTTATAGGAATAAATATCCTGAACTACATGTCTGTATCTCGCAATGGTGAGGTGAGCGGTACGGCAAGGCGCACACAAATATCGTTGTGGGAGGGAAACAGAGTTGATAACCGTATGTCATCGAGAACCAAACGTCTGTAATATACACAACAATGTTTAAATCTACTAAAGCTTCAACTTTAACATCTTGTATGTATTTCGAAAACGAAGCGTTTCCAAACTAAAATTTGTAAACATTAAAATTCTGTGTAATACTAAATAAATCTATTCATCTAAATAAATAACCAGAATTATACATATGTCTGGATTTCGCAACGGCGAAGTGAGGGTGGTACAGAAAGGCGCGCGCAAATATCCTTACGAAAGGGGACCCAGACAGTACAAGACATCT
The DNA here is from genome assembly GCA_023690525.1 of Holotrichia oblita. NCBI lineage: Eukaryota > Metazoa > Arthropoda > Insecta > Coleoptera > Scarabaeidae > Holotrichia > Holotrichia oblita. The sequence goes on from CM043018.1 coordinate 2,846,259, forward strand.
TATCGGTGTCGTTTGAGTTTAATTCTAGTGCCATTTAGTCATTTTCGCAGTTTTAATTAGTTTACAAGGAATTGAAATACCAGTCATTCATAAGAGGACTGTGGTAGGTATATGTATCAATACTGTTGGCTTAAACAGGCGCTACATATCTAGTGCATTATTTTGAATACATTGAAAGCCTAGACAATTATCCAAAACAGATATCCATAAGACGTTGTAAAACGATGTCTTACCTACGTTGACATTTGTAACATCAGATGTCTATACGACATCTTATGGACGTCCTTCAGGGGTAAACAGACATCTATAAGACGTCCCGAATATCGCACTTAGACATCTTATGGACGTCTATTCGATGTCTTTGTGCTGTCTGGGGAACGATGATAGTAACGGCGATAATTGTTTAATGCATGATTAATTGGATGATGTGGTCTGCATCTATCAAACATCTATACATGAATGGAAGGACGTCAGGGGTTCTGCAAGATCTTGCATCGTCTAGAAACTTCGGTAGTATACACAAGACATAACAGCTGTGGAATGAACACAGGTTTGAACCGATTTAATCGGTGGGAAGGAAAGGAGCAGTCAAAATTAAATGCATCTAATTATCCATGCAAGAAAAAATATTTATTTAAAAATGAGCTTCATTACCGTAAATAAATCTCAAGTTAATATAAGAAGGAATCACCGGTCGATACTCGCAGACGATTAGCGTTTCAAAAACATCGAGTATTGAACGATGAGGTGGAGGTTATATGTATAGAGGAGGTGGAGTAGTAGCAGGGAAACGCCGCGAGGAACAAATTGAATGAAATAAGTGTTAAGTAACAATTAAATTTAAATAAATAACGTGTTGAACTGAAAAACAAGCAAGTACAAACTTGAAGAGTGAAATTTAAGGTAAGTGTTGTAAATATTATTATTAAAGGAAGATGATCGTATAGCCAGCAATTCTGTTGAAAAATTAAATGTGTTAGTGTTTGTTACAAAAGGATAAAGGTCATATTATACAGGGTGATTCGTTAATAATAGGAAAATTTACTATTTTATTGTTAAAAGGTGAAAACAAAAACAATTTAAACTTAGTACAGTATAATTTTATTGTTCCATAATATCTTATATAAAATTTCATAATATTTATATTAAAATAGTGAGCAACTGGATAATCTTAATCTAATATTACTTAAGTAAGTGGTAATTCACTATAGTCTACAGCTGGAAATGCTGTGGTCCCTTCTAGAAAGCATTAAATGCTGCTGGTGGTAGTGGTGGTGGTATTAAAGGCGACTTATACAATTGCAAGCATCTTCCGCATTATCATAATATATAAATAAATATTTACAATAGGAATGCTCATACGTAAATTCAACCGAATCCTTTTCTACGCTATGTGACAACGATCCCTCGTCGATCTTGATCCTCCTACGCTAGTTTGAGATTCGGACACCTGCAATTGTCTGGCTAACGCTAAATCTAACTCCTCTTGTGTCATTTTCTTATTGCGTCCGCTATCTTGCATCGAAAGTGCCAACGCTCTCGCTAAGGCCTCATCTTCCGACATATTCCCTTGTATTAATTGAATACTTTGCGTCCGACAATTTTGCGGTTCCATCGTACTTGGTCTAAAACGAAAAATTTAAATTACTAACGTAAAAAAAAAAATTATGTAATAATCGTTACTTACATAGATTTATTGCGTCGATTTAATTTTCCTTGACATTGGTGATCGACAGGATGTCGATGTTTCAAACAAAAATTCATATTGCAATCGCCGCATAAAACCGGCACGACTTCCTTGTTTTTACATCCTTTTCTCGAACATTTATTCGTGAATACTCGTCTACGATTCTTGGCAGGATCCGATTGGCAATCGGTATCCATATGAGCGCCTACTGCGACATCTGGTGGTTGTCCCCTCACCGGGATTGGTATATTGCACAGGGGACATACAGGCACTTGATTATCTTTTTTGTATGCATCGCTACAGTTGTGCGTTATGTAATGGTAATGTTCGTTGCTACAAATACATGAAGCGTTAAATTTAATGAGCAATAAGATTAAAATAATGAGTATATGATTTACCAAAAAATTTTTCCACAAGCATCGCATTTTATTGGTAAAAAATCTAAAATAGATTTTAATCTTTTTGATCTAAACAAGCGTTAAAATAACGTAAATTTCTTACCTAACTTGTTGCAATTTTGACTTGAACAATTGTTGCCTAAATGAGGAAACTCCATGGTAGTGAATGTGATGACAGCTCGAGCGTTACCAGTTTTATATACAATAGAATGCAATTCGTGAACAATCTAGAAATATCTATCTACCAGTAAATATTACATTGCAAGTTTCCATGGAATTTTATTGTGTAGATAATTGACATTTGACACATTTTGCCAACTGTTAAAAAATAACCAAATCCAGCCAGAATGGCAGTGTTACCAATATTATATCATGATTTTGTAATAAATTTGAGTTGTACAATAAATTAGAGATTTTAAAGAGCTAAAGGATAAAATTAAGTAATACGTGATTAAATATGAAAATAAGTGCATTTAAACGTTTAAAAGTAACTCAATACTATGCTATTTCTGTGCGATTCAACAATTTATTACCAATAGATTATGCCAATGACATTTTAAAATAAAACCACGTTTCGACTATAATTTTATTAATAACAATTCAGAAATGTCAACAAAAACAGGAATATATTTTTTCTTGTTTAAAATTGGAAGCATTATATTAAAAAAAAGCAATTCTTGGTTAAACATTACAGTATGAGCAACAATGATTGATGCATTTAAAGTTGCAGCTTTCGTGACTCATAACTTATCGTATCAATGGCAATTAAGTAATGAACTGTAATTAATTGATCGTTACTGTTCTATTAATGCATGTAAAGGTTATACAGCTTTTTATTCTACATTACATTAGTTGTCCGAGAGAGTAATTGAGGTTTGTTTTTTGTTTTTTTGGATTATTTTGTTGTGTAACCGTGCGTGTATTATGTAAAACAGCCTGCTATTGGTTTAATACTAACTATTTATATAAAATTTGCGTCATACATCAATATATAGTGCAAATACCCGAAGTCAACGTATATAGGACACGACCAATGGTGGTATTTATCGAAAAAAAAAAACAACAAAATGACGGTGGTGTCCAAAAACTTTTGTGTCAGTAGCAGCAGTTATTTGCTAAAGGTTGGTAATGACTTTCGGAAATTTTCGATTTTTGGGGCTTTCAGATAAGTTCGACAGCTTGCTGGACTATGATTTTGATGGTTCTAAACGATGGTTTCATGATCTTAAACCGTGGTTTTACTCAGTGATGCCAGATCTCACGATTTATCGTCAGTTCACACGATTTTGTTCCCAGTCTCACGATCTCATGAAAATTTAAAACAGTGTTCGTGCGTCAACATGATTTAAACCTAGTTCAGTCTGTGATTGTGCTGCCATCTATGGTTAACACAAAGAAAGTTACAAACTTTCTGATTCTTGTCCTGGTGTAGATAACTATGCGGTAACTTTAGCAAGTGCAAAATACTCATCTTCTTGAAAAGAGTAATTTCGATGTTCTTTCAAGAAATAAGTATTTCCCCGAATGGTAAGTATAAAAGCTGAGCGTTGGCAATTCCGTCTATCGGTTATCAGTAAAAACACAAATTTTACACCACAAAACAAAATACTGTTTCACCGTACCAATATGGCGCCATCTACACGGATAAATATAATATGCATTTAGGGAATTTTAATATAAGTACCGCCACCTAAACAGGACTTTCTCCAACTTTGAATCGTATTTCAGCTCGTCCCATAAGACTTCCCACCCCATGGGTAAGTGCCCTCACGTAAAACATAACCCCACTGTCCACTGTCAGGAATTTTTTGCTCCTCACTGTACGTACATTCAAAAACTATCCAGTTACGATTTCTCACAGTTTTTTTTTCGACGACGAATTCAGTTTAACACGATCTGGCATCACTGGTTTTACTAGTTATTGTGGAACATGGTATTGATGATGCTACATTATGGTTCCGAGCTAGTTTTAACACGATTTTCATGGTTCTGAAACAGGGTCCTAAGCTAGTTTTAATCAGCTGGCTTGACCTAGTCAGTATTGAGATGGTTTAACTTGATTTTGAGGTGATCTGTGCTGATTTTGGTCTGGTTTTAAATCGTTTTTGTGCTGATGTGACATGCGCTGGTTCTGATCTAGTTTAAACGTAGTTTTTATTTGTTTTGGAGTTGATTTTGAGGTAGTCTGCCCTGGTTTATTATGCCAGCACAAAATCGATTGAAAACCACATCAAAGTAAGCTCAGATCAGGTTAAAATCAATTCAAACCAACTTAAAAACCCAAGTCGGACTAGCTCAAAATCGAGTCAATATTAAGTTAAAACCAGATCAAAACTATGCTGAGCAAACATTTTAAATATCATATTGTTATACCTCAGATTTGAATGAAACTTAGCTGAAAAATTAAATTAACAACTTTATTTATACAAACTTCATATTACAATTTATGATTATATTTTGATATTTCTAACGACCCATGAATACGACGAAACACGTAATGATCATTCAAGTAAGTTGTGATGAAATCCGGCGGTTCCGAACTGCTGATGATATCCAAAAATATATTCGCAGACGCAATCACATATTTCTTATCTAGATTAACTGCAGAATTAACATAATTCTGAGTTAATTCGCGAATCAATTCGAAAGTTATGATTTCGCCGTTTTCTTCTAATCTCGCCTGAAATAATAAAGAGTTGTTTAAAAAAAATGGTAGAGGTAATTTGATTCGCAGCGAGTACCATGTGAGTAATCCATTGCCAAACTTGCGATCTTGAAATCTCCGCCGTTGCCGAATCTTCAATCGAATTTTTATTGATGAAATGACCGTTACCGCACAACCAATTGTATACAAATAAAATGGAAACCTCCACGTTATGTTTTAAACCGATTTTTGTGACACCTCCTGAAGGCATCCTTAAAAGATCAGCTTCGCTGATGACATCAGTTGGTGTACGATCTAATTGATTAATTCTAGTATTGCACATTTTTCTCCAAAGCTAAAAGTAGAAATTGGAGCAATTTTTTGCAAGTTAGCTAGTTAATTTTTTGTAGAGAATTACTTGATTTATTTTGGGCACCAATTTAATGTCAAAAACCATAAAACCATCAACCCCAGTTTGAATCTCCAACGTCTTAGCGGCGACTACATTTTCGATAGCTTTTTGAGGACTACAATCCCAAAAAAATGATTGCAAAATTTAAATAAAAATCATTTATTAACTCACTTTTCACCGGTTACAATTTGCGCAGCCATACCACCGGTTGCATGAGCCCCACGTGAATGGCAAATTTGGACCACCAATTCCATATACTTCTTGAGGAAATGCCTCTGCATATTCACGTATTTATTCCTATCAGGGAGGATAAAATCGTTACGATGACCAAATTTGGATATAATCGAAGCTGCGTAATCCCAAATACCACAATTCAACCCTAAAGAATGATCTTTCAATTCGAATAAGATTTCTTCCATTTCAAACGAGGCTAATATATTTTCAATAAGCACACAAGCTTTTATAGTTGCTTGGGGTATGCCTAACTTATTTTGGGTCCATATAAAGATATCATTCCATAATTTTGCTTCAGTAGCAGATTCTAATTTTGACAGGTAGAAACAAGGACCGCTATTTTCTTCATATAATCTGGATCCATTATGGTACATCAAGATCGCAAAATCGACTAGAGGCCCTGGTACTTTTTTGCCGTTTATCTGAATTGTTAAGACTTTAATGTTATTGTAAAAGGACCAAATTCGCTTTTACCATAATGTTGTGCTCTATCATATTCCATGCTCTTGGTCTCAGCATTAAAATCGGTAAGTCTTTCGGGGATTTTAAAATTTTGTCCTCTTTTCTATGGACTACTTTGTATACGTTATATAATCCTGTGATTTGGTTCCGCCAAGTAGGACAATGTCCATCATCAAAATCCACCTAGAATTTTAATTCTTTAGCAAGATGAATTACTCAAGACTTTCACGACATCAATGTTATAACTTAGAATAGACTGAGTGTCTCCTTTAAAGCATTGCATGCAGAAAAATCATAAGTCTTGTGCAAAAATTGTCTTCAGAAACAAGTACAGGCATATTTTGACACCATAAGACACGGAAACCACCTTTATCCGTGTAAATTCAGGATGATCAAGCATACTGGTGGCACTTCAAAGAAAAAGGAGCTTTTCCTAAACTGGTAAACGTCCTTATATTAATTGGATCAAAACTTATACTTGTCTTGGGCAAAAATTATCTTCAGAAACAAGCTTAGACCTATCTTCATACCATAGTACTCAAGAAGGATCCTTATCTGTGCAAATACAGGGTGATTAAACATGCTGATCGCACTTCAAAGCTCGTACCTGTCTTGGGCAGAAATTGCCTTGTGAAACCAGTCCGGACATATCTTCATATCATAGGACGAGGCCTATGGTGCCTTATCTGAGCCTATTCTGTATATTTGAGGATGAAACAACAAGAGTACAACCTTTCTCCAAGTTGAAAAACTTCGAAGTGATCTAGCAACAGATTTTATAACTGACAGAAGAATCAGACGACCTAGGTTAACCTCAAAATCGTAAGAGGACAAAAAGATGACTCCATGGCAATGGAATCGAGTTACCATGATGAAATAAGCTCACAGAAGCGTTTAAATGCTGCAGAACTGACACTGCAGCAAAAGATAACTGACGTTGGTAACAACCATGCTGCTAAGAGCGATAACAAGATATGGTTCAATGAACTTAGAAGAGACAGTTACCATAATAAAGATGGGCACAAAGGGAAACATGCTGTTGAAGTTGGGGAGGGAGGGGGTGGGGGAAGAAGGCAGTACCAACGACATGAAAGGCTTCAGCAGTGCACTGAAGATTTTAGGTGAAGTATTCAAAGTTACCACCCTAAAACACAAAACACTGGAGTTTTAAAACCTGGAGTGACCAGGACCTGACGTCAGTGGAAAAGGAGTCCAGAGGAAGCCGTCAAAGGAATATTGGATGAAACTAACAGGGAAGGCTGAATCGTTCTCACCCACCTGAAACTCTTATGTTTACGAGATTATTAGAGGAATTGTATGCCACTAGAAGCAAGACAATTTTGGCTGCTGTGAACGCTGCTTTGCAAGTTGTTCCACAAACTGATGATCTTTGTTTATCACATAGCTTGATGCAACATCCACATTTGTTAATATGTCTCAATTTAATGGACCAAAATCGTGTCCATCCTTGTTAATCATCAAGTCGTCGTGAAAAATTTCTTAAACTGCCCATAAACAGGGCGATCAAGAGGCTGGAGCTCATTTAGATGCTGTGAAGGTAACGATGACATGTCGATCTTATTGGTTCTAGCGAAATTGTGCCCATCTATGATAAGATGGAAGCCATAATTATCAAGAAGTAGATGATATGAACCTTTATGGGCGTTTGTTTGTGCTTATGGAGACTTTTAGAAGGTTTTTATAGACTGTCTCTAAAAACTTTCTGAAGAATCTAAGATAGCATGATTAACGAAACGTCGAGTGCAAAATTATCGACTCGGACTCAACTGGAAGGCTTCAACATTTCTGAGATATTTGACCTTGGAAAACACAAAGAATGGTGGGACATGGTTTCCAATAGGAAAAACAACACAAGTTAAAATTACAAGAGTAACACCCATTCTATTGATTTGCCTTTTTTTCTCATGGGGTGTCGCTATATTAACACGAAACAAGTGAAAGAAACTAAAGAAAAAACCTGCCAAGGAAATTTCTGTAATAACCAACCCCCTTCAGACATTTCAGATAAAAACTCAGCTGACAAAACTGACCTTGAACCTAACTTCAATGTTGATAGGGGATATCATTGTGTAACTGTTATAAAATAATTGGAACTGGTTGGGATATGCAAGGTGATGAGGAACAAATTTCGGGGTTGGCAGAAATGGCAAAATAATCTGAAACTATCAGCAATTAATAGAGAGCCCTTTAAACGTCACTATTCTTCAAATTCAAATAGTAAATGTCAAATTTTGACAGCTTATTTATAAAACAACACAGTTGTAACCATAGCAACCATTATCGTTTGACGTTTATGTCAATGTCAAACAAAGAATTTTAAAAATAAACATTTTCGTAAATCAAATCGTAAACAATGGAATTATATATCACATACCGACGGCGTTTTTTAATCGCGCAATCTGTAGCCAACAGAAAGAGTTACAACCTTCAAACCATAAAGCAATTTATTATTCATCAATTAAATAACCGTGGGGGATTTAAAGCATCGGTCACACGCGAGAAACTTATTTACAAATTACCGCTTCACATTCTTCTACCGAATACCTGTTTATTAATTTAAATATTTTACTTGTATGCCTTGTACTTCTGCGTTTAAGGTGGCGTTTCGATAAAGTAGGGGGCGCTGTTCGACAATAATTATTAGAAACGTAGTATTCGGAAAAACTAGACATTAAAAATATATTTTCGCGTTGTTACATTGAAGATATTATCTTTGTTATAAATCTAAATATCTTTTTTTAAATTAAATATTCTTTGATTGCGATAAAAATGAGAAAAAATATAAAATTTTGATAATATTACGTTTAGAATATGTAGAAAAATATACTGATACGATGTGTATTGAAAAAATTTCAAAATATTCAGTATTTTTTTCAGGAAGTAAGTTTAGGGGCTGAGTATCAACAACAGCCCCATATCTGTCCAAACAGTTTGCCAGTTTTATATTAGATGTCACTAGCATTAAATAACTATTATATAACTATGTATAGGCAATCGGTTTAACACCAAAATTGACTGTTTTGATATTCAGAAAAACATTAAATTAAATGTTTTATTAAAAAATGTAAATGAAGAACAATTTTAGAGTCGTACATACGACTCGTTTCTTTTTCCGTAACTGTGAAAGATAGTCATCATACATAACATCATACTTCTTTATGACATAACTTGAACAGTATACAGGATTATTGTTATATATTGCTTTCAAAATACTGCGCATCACGATTATTGGATTTAGTCAGTTTAGTATCACAAGAATTGCAAAACTTGATTGTATGCACAAATATACTTTTTTATAGAAAGGTCTTACTAAATTATTTTTATTCAAGTAATAAATTGATTTCAGTACTTTCGAGACATATTCTTACAACTACACATGCATAAGTAAATACATATTGATGAATCATTACTTGGCGTGTGGGTGTAGAGAAAGAAAGACAAATAAAACCCAAATATCTCTCTTGCCTTTTATTGATAAAAAATACAGATAACAATTCATTCCATTATAAAATTTACTGTCCTTTATTATATTTACATTTAGTATTTCACATACATACACTGTGATGGTTATAATGGAAATTTTAATAATAATAATCTATATAACAATATGTAGTCATATCCATTATAGAATATACTTCATAAGCGTAACTTGTGTGGAGAAAGGTTTCCTGTCCAATCCTAGTAATCTACTACAGCTGCGTGTGTGTAGCTTTCACTACATAAGCTGCTGAATCCTCTCAGGCAAAAAACACCAAGGAAAAATTGCCTTAATTTTGGAACCATTAAGTTTCTACAAAGTTGTTCATCTCTATATATTTCTTCTATAAAAAGTTGTTGGGTTTCATCAATGAAAACCACAAAGTAGTACAGCTTTCTTTTCCTGATATTTAGTTGGCCTTGAATCTATAATATTTTTCAATAAGTGATTATTATTACATGCAATTTGCGACTGTTGAGACGTGATATCGCGATCTTCCAAATGAGTAGGTATTTACCTGAAAATAATAATTATGGTTCCTCTTCAAAGACAGTTTACCACTAGAACTATGTACAATGGTATACAGAAGCAAATATACAAAAATATTCTTCCTTATTCACTAAAATAACTATATATAACGAAAAAATAATCCAAAACTAACGAAGACGATGAAAAACAGTACCTATTACTTTATTACATCAAGCTAGTCGCTAGACAATTAGTGCAGAACTAAGATTCTACCTGTAACAAACAACGCATGTACGCACAAATATGTTTTGTAAATAGAATATTAGGGTGTTATTGCCTTAGGCTATCGCATTTATACCGAAAAGATTATATTGAAATATACCTGCTCAATACATTCAGTTCTAAACTACATACCTAATATGCAACCAGTAAAACTCGTTTCAAGAATCCCTGGATACCTTTCTTCTATATAATGTTATATTTTATTTTTCCGAGAAGTTTATATTTATATTATAATATATTTTGTAGTACAACCAATATTCTAATCTTCACTTTTCCTATGTTATTTCAGCCAAAATGTTACGCATGTTTAAGTATTTCATTACTTTTTACTTTTCTAGAGATTCATAAGCCTTGCGCCATCTAATTTTGAATATATTCGATAAAAATGCAACATTTGCTTATCAAGTTCAAGTTATTGAAATAGAGGGCCAAGTACGCCACCTTAACGCATCGAAAAAATGGGTACTATCCGACGGGGACACATCTCCTAAATCTAAACGTCTATCGGCTAGACGTCCAGGTACTGGTTTTACCAACCACGACCTATCTCTCCGTTGTTTCGTTCGTGAAAACTGTGGTAAGTATTTCGATTTTTTAAGTTCATATTTACGTAAACAACGATCGTAATAGAGCTGTAAAAAAATGGTTATAATAACTTGTTTATTACATATATTTAATATTGATTTCTTACCTGATTAATTCGTGTTTCGAATTCTAAGAATAATTCTGTTAAAAAACTTAAAGCTGTTTCTGTAAACAATGTCTGGTATGCCGTCTCTAAACCAGGGGAGAAACATTAATTTCAATCATGATGATTTTTTATGAATTAGCTCAATTAAGAACGATCTTGCGTTGCAAATGTATTAACGATAATTTGAACAGTTTATATAGACTTTGTACGTCTTTAATCTCGATTACGAATGTAAATATTTTGTTTTGATATTATCGTTGGTTAAAAATGTCTTGAATAACTTATAATTCATTTAATTTAGCCATATTAACGTGTTGTAGTTGAGTAGTATTTAAAATAAAGTATTTTCTTTAAATCATAATTACCTTGGCAAGGTCAAATGTGTCGTTATCATTAATTTTGTGGAATATAACTTCTTAAAATTAACCAGTTTTAGTGGCAAAAACAGAAAAGAGTTTAAATTTCATTTACACCAATTAAAATACCGGAAAAAAACTTGAATAATCAACAACAATTTTAAGAATATTTTGTAGAGGTACATAAAAAAACCAGTAAGAACCGAAGAAACCTTACTAAAACGGTGGAATAAAGTATCTGCATTTGGAAGATCAACTGAGTCATATAAGTCTGGTGGAAAGGCCGGAAATTGATTACGAATACAAACTTATTTTTGGCACAGTTTTATTATTATTTATAACTCCCAAGGTCGTCCCATATGTGGCGTGAATTAACACCAAAAAAAGTTAATTAAACATATTACGAGAGCGTAGGTATTGAAAACACCACCTTTCATTACTAGTTACAAAAATGGCTGACATGGTTTCCAGGTTCCTTTGGGACGTTTTTAACATGTCTTTGCAGGCAGAGGTCGTCTGTCAAAGTGTGCGAAACGAAGCACGTACAGATCTTCTGTTTGCCTAAATCTTCGGTCAAAATTCGATTGGAATGGAGTATGTTAATTCACCATAAGCCTCGCACAGCATGCGACGACTTTCCTTTGTAAACTGTCGAACACAACAGTTTATCATTTGACAATTATTAGAAATATATTTCGATTATTATAAATGTCAAAAACTGTTAAATCTGTAGAAAATCTTTAACCTCTACATCGTGGAGAACTATTAGAACATAAGCGTATTTACAGTTTGACAGCTGACAGAAAAGTGTAAGAAATAATGGTTAGTATAATTTGACAGTTACCGGAGATATTTGTCGAGTCACAACTGCCAAGTAGTAAAGAGAAATATTTTTTTAGTTATAAGAGTATAGTTTGACAGCTGTCACAGAAACGTTTGAACGCAGAATTCGAATCTATTGATTATCTGATCAAAATTTGTACCATGCAAGAATGTTAAACATATTCTCAAAAAATATCGAATTGGAATTCATTCATGTATGCCAAAAAAGGAGATGATGATGCCCGTGTTCACCTATTTGTCCTGCAAATTCTTATACGCTGGAAGTCTTAAACAAGAACTTATAGGAAACTTGTAATACACTAGATTTAAGTCAACATTACACGCTAACTCAAGACATGAAAACAATTCCAATTGGTCAGAATCAGACTCATCCTCATCATTCTTACCTTCTTCGTCAGAAAAGTCTTCAACATTTTGAGGAAGCATTAAGACCAACTGTGCCACTTTCTCCATTAAAAATTTAACTGCGTGTCAAAATTGCAAACAGAACTGTTCAATGACTTGTCAAATTTATTTGAAAAAAATCTACTTTTAGAGTTCAGAACTCGCCAAACTACGAATTAGCATATTTACAGTTTGACATATGATAAGAATGATTTAAATTTTGAATAGTTCCTAAATCTATAGCTTTCTCCACAGCTTTCAAAACTGTTAGAAAATAACTGTATACACAATTTGTTCTTGTAAGTGTGAAACTGTCATTTTAACTTAATTGTCAAAACTGCAAATAGAACTGTTAAATCTGTAGAAAATAACGATTATTGTACAATGCGAACATTCTCAAGTGAAGTGTAGTGGTAGCACAAAAAATGACGGCCGTGAAAAACTACGCCCAACTAAAGCACTTTTATATTTGGCCTTGAAAAACGCAAAGAATGGTGTGACATGGTTTTCAACAGGATAGGTAACAAAGCCAAAATTACAAGAGTAACACCCATTCTATCGATTTGTCTTTTTTCTTCATGGTTTTTGGTCGCCATATTAACACGAAGCAAGGGAAAGAAACTAAAGAAAAAATCTGGCAAGGAATTTTCTGTAATAACCAACCTCCTTCAGACATTTCAGCTAAAAACTGAGCTGACAAAACTGACCTTGAACCTAATATATAACTTCAATATTGATGGGGGATATCATTGTGTAACTGTCATAAAATAATTGAAACTGGTTGGGATATAGGCTTCTTGAATTCAGATTGAATGATGAGAGTTAAGCGCAAAAATTGAGAAAGAACTGAGACTTGAGCTTTAAGGTGATGAGCAACAGATTTCGGAGTTGGCAGGAATGGGAAAATAATCTGAATCTTGATTCAAGTTGTAAATGTCAAATTTTGACAGCTTATTTATAAAACAACATAGTTGTAACCATAGCAACCATTAGCGGTTGACGTTTATGTCAATGTCAAACAAATAATTTAAAAATTTTTTTTTGTAAATCAGACTGTAAACAATGGAATTATATCACATACCGACGGCGTTTTTTAATCGCGCAATCTGTAGCCACTGTATACACAATTTGTTCTTGTAACTGTGAAACTGTCATTTTGACTTAATTGTCAAAACTGCAAGTAGAACTGTCAAATCTGTAGAAAATAACGATTATTGTACATACATTAGAATTCTATGGCTATTTTAACCGCTACAACTCGCAAAACTGTTGAAAAATAATCGCACTTATATAATTTGACAGCTAACAAAAAAAAAAGTGTAAAAAGTAGCTATGTATTATTATAATTTTCCAATTAGCAGAGATATTTGAACAGTCACGACGCTTATCAGAAGTCAAAACAAAAGTATTTTTATATTTCAGGCTGTAGCTTGGGAACCGACAGGAACATTCTAAAATCAATCAAACTTTTGAGAGTGCGCAAAATAATGTTTTCAAAATTCGACAGCTATTATAATAGTATAACTATATACTAGGAATATTTCAAGAATTACAACAACCACAATTCGAATAAAACGCATTGTTACAGTTTCGTTTATAATTTGACAGCTGTCAGTTTGACAGAAACCACCAAATAATTTTAGAAAATAACCATATTTATAATTTGACAGTTTACAGAAATATTTTAAAAATTTAGACTGTTTTGAAGCTTTTAAAATAGTTGGTTTCGCCATTTTAATAGATATTTGAAGTATTTTGACAGTTAACATCGTCAAAACTGCAAGAGGTACCTATTACTGTAGTTCTAAAGTATGCATATAAAAGTTTGGCACTTGCCAAAAATGTTCTGAAGACCAGAACTATTCAATAATGTGTCTCAAGTGACTGTGTTTACCATTTTTTTTATATTTCTAATGAGGGCAGCTGTAAAAAGTGCTTTAACAGCTATTAGAAATGCATCGACAGTTATAACTGTTAAACTGCAAAAAAACGAACTGTTTAACAGCTATTAATACTGCAGAAAATAATTATTTTTAAAGTTTGACAGAAGTAGAGATACATCCAAAAAATGACGTCCTAATAACCTCAACCAAACTTGAACAACATTCTATCAACACTGAAGTGGGATAATTATAATTTTTGACAATTGTATAATTTCTAGCTTGAAAAAAAAAGGTCTACAAACATGTTTTGTCCTGTACTAAAAAATTCAAGTACGTCATCAGATTGAAGAGATTTTTTTGTTTTATAATAGACATCGAGCATCCAAACAAATTTTGCAACAGTATATCCTCTATTCCGTCTAATAATATATTAAATTAATATTTGCCACACATATTTCCAGTAAAAATAAAGTTTTGAAACGCTTATTGATTCCACAATTGTTTACGAAATATGAACCAATAAATTTCTACTTACGCATTAATCTACAGATAAGCAATCAAATCAACTCTCTAACGTTACACTAAATGACCTCTCTGGAGTCTTGTTACTCACAAAATATTTAAAACATCGTCGCTTCAACTAAATACTATTACAGTAAATCGAGAAATTAAACTCGCGTGTTTATTCCAGGTATTGGGAAAGTGAAGCTAATTAAAACCCGAAAATGTACGACCAATCGTCGATAATCCGCTTGTATCGAACTCCAGCATTTACACCTGCGAAATCCACCGAAATCCTGCTTAATTTGCAAAGGAAAAACGCTAAAGTTCAAGATCTACAAACGGAGATTTGCTACCACGTGGAGCTTTCGCAAGGCCAACTATCCCCGAAGGATTTAAATAAATTAAAATGGATATTGCGATCGCCGTTTCATCCTGAAAATTTATCGGAAAAACCTCAACTCTCCTCACATTCCAATTCTACCCTAATAGAAGTCGGACCACGTTTTAATTTCTCAACGTCGAATTCCACGAACGCGGTATCGATCTGTCGTTCGCTCGATTTAAAAATCGTGACTCGTTTAGAAGTGTCCAGGAGATACCTCATCAATTTAAGCGGATCAATTTCTAAAAAAGAAGAAGAGGAATTAGCATCAGGACTCTTCGATCGGATGACAGAATGTCGGTACATCGAAACTAACATTCCACGAAAGAGCTTCAACGAGAAATTAGTTAAGAAGGACGATCTACGCGATGTAGATATCCTGGGAAAGGGTAGAGCAGCCCTCCAGGAGATAAATGACGAATTAGGATTGGCTTTTGACGAGAGTGATTTAGATTATTACACGAATCTTTTTAAAAATATCCTTAACAGGAACCCTACAAGTGTAGAATGTTTCGATTTAGCCCAATCTAATAGCGAACACAGTAGGCATTGGTTTTTCAAAGGAAAAATGGTGATCGATGGGGTCGAATATGAAAAGTCGCTAATCGATATGATTATCGACACTCAGAAACACACCAATGCGAATAATGTGATTAAATTCAGCGATAATAGTAGGTAAGTCCTTTAATATTCGATTTTATTTGACGTCAAATTTTGTACATGACAGTTCAGATACATTTTAAACAAGAAATCTGTCAAAATATTAATAATTAATTAAACAGTATTTTATTATTTTGATGGCTATGAGAAATATTTAAAAATATTCAAACTTAACAATTATACTTGTCAAAACTGCAATCAAAGCTGTTTAATCGACTTATTTGACAGTTGCCAAACTCTGTATAAAATCGCGCGTTTGTAACACTTTGTTAGCTATTTTTAGAAGCACAACTTTCAAAACGGTTAGAAAATAACCGAATTTACAATTTTACAGTTCCAGAAATGTTCTAAATCCTATAAAACCCCGAAAAGTATAAAAAACTGTCAAAATTATAAATGGAACTTGTCAAATCTAAAAAAAACAAAACAATGTTTAAGAAATAGCTATTATTATAATTTGACAGTTAACAACAATGCTAGAAACAGTTGCAACTGTCAAACAGCAAAGAAAAAGTATTTTTATCGATTAATCAGCTGTCAGAAATATTTGACAACCTAATATAGCATTAAAAGTACAATAAATATCCATTATTATGATTTGACGGTTACCGCAAAACATTTGAAGAGTCACAACTTTCAAAATGCAAATAAAACGAATGTTTGTTTGATTAATAGTTTGAAAAGTCACAATAATCAACACATGTAAGAAAAAATAATGGAAAAACTATCGGAAAATAATCATAGTTTGACAGATTGCAGAAATATGTTAAAACTAAAGACTATAAAAGATGATAAAGACTATTGTAACTCTAAAAATAACTGTTTTCCCAAATTAACCGATATTTGAAATATTTTGACAGTTATAATTGACGAACACGCTTAACAACTGTTAAATCTGTAAAAAAAAATCATTTTTAGAGTTTGGCAGCTATTTTAATCACATATCTACATTTAGACAGCCAACAAGAATATTTTAAACCTCTTAGGGTCATATTTATAGTCCGTGCTTGACGTTGTGTTGGTGTTTGAGCATGCGATTTTGACGTCAATGTCATTACAAATCTGTCAAAGTCGCGTGCTCAAGCATCGACACAACCTCAAGCACGGACTATAAATATAACCCTAAGACTGTCAAAGCTCTGATAAATAATTAATTACATAATTTAATGAAAAAGTTTGAAATATTTTGACAGATGACATTATTGAAATTGCAACGAAGCCCTATTATTATAGTTTACACTTGTCAGAAATATTTGAAATGTAACACGTTTGCATAGCTGTTGAAACTATAAAAAATAACCGATTTTTATAATTTGACAGCGATTAAACATATTTTGACAATTATAATTGTCAAAATTGCAAAAAAAATTGTTTAATACTTAGCTGTCTGTTGTAGAAAATAATCTGTAAAAATATCTATTTTCCTAACTTGGCAGCTGTTAAAAGTAGACTGATAGGAATAACTGTCAAGTTGCAAAAAAAAACTGTTTGATTTATAGTTTGGCAGCTGTCATATGGCACTTCGCGATTGGTCCATTTGATCTGTATGTACCCAGCTATTTAATGGCATCCATTTTAAAAGAGATACCAGATTTCAAATATACCGCCAAGGTACTCTTCGGCTCATGTGTGACATTTATCAAAATTTGACATATAACATAACCTAACATTCTAACATAACGCATAAAATGTGTATAAAACCAACAATCACTTGTCAATTGTGACTGTAGTAAACAAACGGATGATGTAAACAAGACGCCATTTCTAAAGAGGCACCTTTTACGCTCAAGGTAATCAAAATCGAGTGGTCAAGTGTCGGTATTGCTTAGAAGATGTTTATACTGTCACATTGGACCGTCGAAAGTGTGGGAAATAGTTGTTTTTTACAGTTTGACAGCTAATATTACCGACTATAAAAATTATAATTTGACAGCTGTCAGAAATTTATTTCGACATTTATAACATAAACTTCAATTTCCCGGTTATGTTAACACTCACAATTCACAAAGCTGTTCGAAAATAATCATATTTTCACAATCGAAGAAGAAATATTAAAAAATTTAAGATCGTTCAAACTGTGAAATAAATAAAACAACGTTTAACAGCTGTCAGAATCATTATAAAAATAAAGCTTATTGAAGTCACCAGTTATAAGTACAACAATTCTTGTAAATCAATCGTGCAAACGACAAGAAAACAATTCATATTATAAAAAAATATTCAAATTTTATAACCACACCTTTTTACATTTAAAATTTAGCTGATTTACGTCACAATTTACGTAAAAGCTCCCACGGAGACGTTATTTGTTTTCTTAATTGGAATCTATTGCGATTCTTCCGCAAACAAAATTAAATTACGTATTCATGACGTCAATTAATATAAACGATACAAGACAGTAATTGATGCGATGCCGTAATTATTGTTGTTTGTGTGATGTGATATACAGGGTGATTCGTATATGTGTATTTATAATAATAATTTTATTTATTTCAGTGCGATAAAAGGATACATACACAGATCGCTAAAACCTGTAAACGCCGGCTACGTAAGCGAATTACGTCCGGTTAACTCAGAATCACATCTCATCTTCACAGCTGAAACTCACAATTTTCCAACAGGCGTAGCCCCTTTTAGCGGCGCCACAACCGGCACCGGTGGTAGAATTAGAGACGTGGAAAGCGTCGGGAGGGGTGGATATTGCATCGCCGGAACAGCCGGATATTCAGTAGGAAATTTAAACATCGAAGGTAGGCTTCAAAATCTCTAATTTTGATCAAAATTATCAAATTATGTATTAAACGCAGATTATCCATTATCATGGGAGGATCCCACTTTCGAGTATCCGACAAATTTCGCCACCCCCGTCGACATCCTTATCGAAGCTAGTAACGGGGCATCGGATTACGGGAATAAATTCGGCGAACCTCTAATTTCCGGTTTCACCCGATCGTTCGGAATGGTCGACGATCAAGATGAACGCCGCGAATGGATTAAGCCGATCATGTTTAGCGGAGGTATCGGCTTCATGGAAGCTAACATGACCGAGAAAGAGAAACCGGAAAAGGGGCATCAGATCGTAAAAATCGGCGGACCTGTTTATCGAATCGGGGTTGGAGGTGGTTCAGCTAGCTCGGTCGAAGTCCAAGGAGATAATAAGGAAGAGCTCGATTTTAACGCCGTGCAAAGAGGCGATGCCGAAATGGAGAATAAATTGAATCGGGTGGTGAGAGCTTGTTTAGAATTAGGGAAAAACAACCCAATCCTCAGTATCCACGATCAAGGCGCTGGTGGGAATGGCAACGTTTTAAAAGAATTAGTTGAACCTGCCGGGGGTGTCATCTACGCTAATAAATTCGATTTGGGTGACCCTACTATAAACGCGTTAGAATTATGGGGAGCGGAATATCAAGAAAGCAACGCCCTCTTGTGCAAAAAAGAGGATACAAATTTATTAAGAGAAATCTGCAAAAGGGAACGTTGCCCTATAAATTGCGTTGGTGAGGTTACTGGAGATGGACGCGTCGTCTTAAGTTTGGATGATGATCAGAAAGTTGTTCCTTTCAATTTGGATCTCAATCATGTCTTGGGGAAGATGCCCAGGAAGGTGTTCAATAGTACGAGAATCGCGAAAAAGCTGCCAGCTTTATCGTTTCCAAACGATATATCCATCTACAAGAGTTTGGAGCTAATTTTGAGATTACCAGCAGTTTCTAGTAAGCGATATTTGACCAATAAGGTGGATAGGTGCGTTACTGGGTTGGTGGCTCAACAACAATGCGTTGGTCCGCTTCATACTCCGCTGGCGAATGTGGCAGTGACGGCTATCACCCATTTTGGATATGTAAGTATGCTACCATTTTTTTAATACTTGGTCATTACTCTTCTACCTGAAAAAGCGTCTAGAATATTCTTAACGGGTCCAATGTCTTTGTTTTGAGAGAATACCGTAAAACCCTACAAAAATAAAGAAAAAACTCAGGCCCCAACAGTGACCCTTGCGGAATTCCGGCAAAATTTGATCTAAACGATGAAAAAATGTCAAACTCATTTCTCTATTGCTTATTTTTTTTAATACTATGTTTTTATCTGGAACTTTAGGAGGGAATCGCGTCATCTATTGGAGAACAACCAATCAAGGGATTAATCAACACCGCTGCGGGAGCTCGCTTAACGGTCGCCGAAGCACTCAGCAATTTAGTATTCGCCAACATAACAGATCTAAAAGACATAAAATGCAGCGGAAATTGGATGTGGGCGGCCAAATTACCGGGAGAAGGCGCCGCATTATACGACGCATGCGTAGCAATGACAGAATTAATGTCGCAGTTAGGTATCGCTATAGACGGCGGTAAGGACTCGCTCAGTATGGCGGCGAGGGTCGGCGATAAAACCGTTAAAGCGCCCGGAACTTTGGTCGTCTCCACTTACGCTCCGTGTCCGGACGTTAGAAAAGTCGTCACTCCCGATTTAAAAGCGCCATCTATGGGCAAGTCGGCCACTTTACTCTTCGTAGATTTATCACATCACTGTAACCGATTAGGAGGTAGCGCTTTAGCTCAATGCTACAAGCAATTAGGAAATGATGTTCCGGATGTTAATAATGTTGAAGATCTTAAGAATGCTTTTAACGCGACGCAAGAACTAATAAGAGATGGGGCTATATTAGCGGGTCACGATGTTAGCGATGGTGGTTTAATCACGTGTTTATTAGAGATGTGCTTCAGCGGGATGAGCGGGATCGAAGTCCACGTATCGCATAGATCGGGAAAAGCAATCCCTATCTTGTTTTCCGAGGAAATCGGTTGGGTATTGGAAGTTCTGGATAACGATGTTAAACATTGCCTTACCGTCTTTGAAAAACACCACGCCCCTGTTTATAAGATAGGAAAAAGCGTCGGTTTCGGCATGCAATCTAGGATAGCAATCACCGTAAACAATTCCTCGATCGAAAGCTCAGTTTTACCGCTGATGAAGATGTGGGAAGACACCAGTTACCACTTAGAATTGCGTCAGACTATTAAAGAATGCGCCGAATCCGAATTCCAATCGTTAAGTACGAGAACAGGTCCGAAATACAAGTTGAGTTTCGATCCGGATTCGACGAAATGTTTCGGGAAAGATCCACCTGTCAAAGTGGCGGTGCTCCGGGAAGAGGGCACTAACGGAGATCGCGAGATGGCCGCCGCTTTAGTCAGGGTCGGTTTTAAAGTTTGGGACGTCACCATGCAAGATCTACTAAGCGGTGCAATAACGTTGGACGAATTCAGGGGTGTCATCTTTCCAGGTGGTTTCAGCTATGCCGGTAAGTTAGAGAGAGTATTCCCCAAATCGAAACGCTTAAATATTCTTTTCAGACGTTTTGGGCTCCGCTAAAGGTTGGGCTGCAAGCATCTTGTTTAACGAAGAGATCGAACATCAATTTAAGAAATTCGTATCGAGACCGGACACTTTCAGTTTAGGCGTTTGTAACGGTTGTCAATTAATGGCTTTAATAGGTTGGGTCGGGCACCTAGAAGATCCGCAAGGCAAGCCTGATATTATGTTAGAACATAACAAATCTGAAAGATACGAATGCAGATGGAGCACCGTTAAGATCACTAAATCCCAAGCGATTATGCTGCGGGGTATGGAAGAATCGGTATTCGGGGTGTGGGTGGCACATGGAGAAGGAAGATTTGTATTTAAAAACGATTACGTGTACAGAGATCTTGTGGCGGATAAATGCGTTTGTTTAAGATACGTTGATGATAATGGAGTGCCTACCGAAGTCTACCCTATGAATCCTAACGGTAGCGTGGAAGGATTGGCTGGGATTTGTTCGAAAGACGGGAGACATTTAGCTATGATGCCTCACCCTGAAAGATGCGTACAACCATTCCAGTGGCCGTATATGCCGCAAGATTGGACTAATTTCCAGAAAAGTCCGTGGGAGAAGATGTTTAGAAACGCGTATGAATGGTGTATTTCTGTTTAAGATGTCGTTAATTAATTCTATTTTATTAATTTTATTGAAAAAATTTTAATCAACTTCCAATTATAAAAATGTTAATAATAAAGAATAATGATGTATGTACCTAACCTGGGTAAAAATTCTGTCAAACCAATCATTCTTTTTTCTAGTTTTGACAGTTCTGACTGTCAAAATACTGTTGACAACTGCGAAAAAGTTTATGTTGAGAGCACTGAAAGTACAGGTCGGTACAGTATACTACTGTCAAGTTGACGTGATATTTAGGTTATGTTAGAATATTTTATTACAAACATATAAGTCATCAAATTGAGGTATAGCTTAATAAAACCATAATAAGCAGAAAATACCACCACTGCATTGAATTGCCTGGATTTTCGTTACCAATCTTAAAACAAAAAAAAACTTACCTTGGAGACCCCATGTTACTTACCTGGACATAACGCTCGACTCCAAGCTCATATTGAGGCAGCACATGTCATCTCTAAATTCCTCCAAGCGAGGTCTGCCCTGAACCCACTTCACTGCTATAAAACCTCTCTGAGCCTCATTCCTCCAACCGATTCTAACGTATAGACCTTGGTCTGATGGACTGGTGTGTCCCTAAGCCTTCTTAACTCTAGTGAATGACCCATCATTAGCCATGGCAAATGCGTTCACTGTTTGCTCTAATCTTCAATTTGGGGCCCTTTCATGGCGGATCTAACCTTCAGCATCTAGTATTCACCTAGTGGCGACCAGAGGCGGAGGTCTATCAGGGTCCAGCTCCCCCAAATGCTGAACCAATGGCTTCTCCGACCGAGCGACCCTTTCAAGGGTTTTCCTGGTCAGCCCCATCGCATATTCTGACAAAGTTGGTAGTTGGAGGTCTCTGTGGACCTGGATACTTGTCACAAACCAGGATGCATTGAGGATGTGCGTAGCACCCTGTTCTGCAGCACATTGAGCCTCTTCACTTGTGATTTGCAGGCGCTGGATCATTAATTCGAGCTTTAAGCTCAAGGAACTCTTCAAGCAAATTAGGGGAGCCTGAGCCCACCTCGCCTTCAGAAAACGTGAAATAACCATCGAAAAATGGTGGCGGAATGTCAGCTTGGAGTCGAGGTCCATACCGAGGTACTGGACCCAAGGCAACTCGCGTCCCTCTACGGTGACATGCGAGGGAGATGGATTTCGTTTTCTAGAAAAACGTACCGCCACACACTTATCGGGATTAATGACCAACCGCCACTTCCGGGTCCACTCTGTCAGATAGTCGACAGATCGTTACAATCGTAATAACTTCTCGCAGCCTCGTCAAAATGACAGCTTCGGCGACCTTAAACAAGTCTGAGAGAAGACTTATCGGCCTATAGCTCGCAGGGAGTAGAGGATCCTTGCCGCGCTTATGAATCATCACGACACTCGCGTGCTTCCAGGCGCTCGGAAAGACTCAGAGAGGCGTTCAAAATGTCAACCAGAGCATCGATGATATTGCTCGGTAGTCGTTTTAGGGCGGAGTTGGCAATCCCGTCCGCTCCCGGAGCCTTGCCGTTTTGACGGCAACTGATGATCGTGATTACCTCATCACGACTGACTGGGTCAAGGGGATCGCTCCGCATCAGAGGCAAATTCCCGAGAAAGAGGCCAACCTCCCGGTGTAAAGGGCCGTAAAGAGGCTGGCCCCCAGAACCACCAAATGCGGACTCCATGTGGTCAGCAAAAACCGTCACCTTGTCTTCATCCGAGTAAACAAGCCCACTCAGGCCCTGAAGTGGGCCACCCTAACTAGCCTTATCTTTTCTTCTTTTTAGCGCCTTGGATAGAGTTGAGGAGAAACTTATAGACTTAAAACTTGTTGGCAAGGATGGATTTTTACCACGATTGTGGAACATGAGGGCACTCGTATGCTTCCAGACGTTAGGAAAGACGTGGAGACCCAGCATGGCATTCAGGATCTGTACCGGGATGTCATTGTCATTGGTAGAAAGTCTTTTCACTCAGAAAGTCAGTTCACTTAAGAAGAGGTCAACCTCACGGTCTAAAGAGCCGTATTGAGGTTGATCCACCACGCCACAGATTTAAATTTCTGAAATCACAGACTAAAATCACACATTAATAAAATTAGGATTTATTATTAACAAACAATAATATATTTTATAACGATTCAATATACAAAATCGGTGCTGGCTTTTCTAGGATAACACCCATATTAATCACCGGGATAAATTAATCTCTCGTTAAAAACAAATTGGGATAAAACCGTAACCCTTCAATCGACTCATCTCTACAGCATTTCCCACAAGATTCAGTTACCAATAATCGTTGCCTCGATAATAGTACAGAAATATTAAGTAATTGAGCTAATTCTTCAGGAGTAAGAGACCCTTTATCTTCAATCTGTAACAAATTAAAAAATAATTAAGAGGACACTATTCGAGATTAATTTAATTACCAATTCGCTGGTGGTTGTCGCAACGTTCTCATCATCTAAAGTTTGTAGTTGTAACACTTTTACACCGGAATCGAAGTGATGCAATTTTAAAGGTAAATTTAACGAATCCATAACTCTGCAAGCATTCAATAAATCTTCGGGAGATAATAATTCTAAACCGCGAGCTCTATTAACCCTACAGAATACATCCGTTAAAGCCATCATTCCACCAACGTCACTTAAAGGTTCTGTAATTATATCAGAGATTTGTTTCGCAAGGCTCCTATAATATTGATGATCAGATTTATAACTATCTCGCGTTACAGGATCGTCAATACCGAGACTTAAAAGGTAAGATTTGAATCGTACAGTTTCATCTTCAGTTATATCACCTTGTTTCTCCTAAAACTAATTTTCAAGTAAATTCGTAACAAAAAAAAAGAGACATAAATACCCTAATTTTAGCCGAAATATTATTCGATAATCGCACCATCTCTTTAGCCATCGTCATTAATTTATCCAAATCTTGAAACGCGATCGATATACTCTTATCAGTCGCTTTCTGCTTCTCCTGTATACTGCGTTCGATACCAACGATCCCAGTTCGTAATTTAATTTGTGAAACTCTCGTTAAACTTTGCGTTTGCACTTTTATCTCCCATCTCCGTTCCCGCAAACACTCTTGTATGATCGATGCGAAATTCTTGCGATAACCCTCTCGAAATGATAACTTGATATAATCGTAAAGGCTACTAATTTGAGGTCCTTCGTTTCTATCAGGTAAGGGATCGTGTAAATGTAATACGATTTTTTTCGATTTACTAAAACTAAACGTGCTCGGACTCTCTTCTTCGATGTATTTTACTAGGTACAGAGGTAATGATAGGACGATCTTTTCCGCTTGTAATTCTCCGGGGTTGCACCATATTACTCGATGGGTGGTGAAGAAAACTTCACCACTTTCGAAAACTGTCTAAATATGAAAATCAGTATTAATATTATATATATGTAGATATAAAACATTACCTTTTGTTCCCCGTCATATAAACGTATATTTATATCTTGTGCTACAATTTGTTCGTTTACTATTAAAGATGATTCTGTATATTCAAATCTATTCATTTTTGTTGAGTTGACTTAACCTTAATTTTTGACATTTAACTGACGTTTAATAAATATGAAAGGTGTGGTTGTCATTAGTAGCGTTCACCAATTATTCCTCAGCGCAGCTCTTGGAAACGTGGAAATGGTATCGTATAATGATTTATGTGACAACTTTTAATGCGCGTGGAATTTAAATTTTGCGATATTTAGATTCTACTAATGATAAACTCCCATAAAATTGTTTGCTTATAGATATATCTTGTCATGCAAAATAACGATTAATACAGCGAATGTCAAGGTATAAAATACTCATTATTATCATTAATTTAGTTCTCTTACAAGCGAAAAGATGATTATATTTATAGTAGTTCTTTTTAAAGTTAACGCAGAATTACTACCTTTAACAGATGATTATTTTCAAAAGCAATCTTTATCTCAGTGTGTAAAATCCGCTTTGGATCATTTCATTGATGAGGGTGAAGTGATATCAGTAACAGTTTCTGGTATAAATCCAAGTAAATCATCGACAGTACCATTCGATGCAATCCTATTCAAAGATATTTCGTTAAAAAACGACGCCTCCTACGTAATTAAAAGGGTTCAAAAGCGAAATTTATTCGAAGGATACAGGAAACCTATCGCAGCTTATTTGATACATATAAGAGATGCGACAGAATTAATTTC
Source organism: Holotrichia oblita (assembly GCA_023690525.1). Taxonomy (NCBI): domain Eukaryota; kingdom Metazoa; phylum Arthropoda; class Insecta; order Coleoptera; family Scarabaeidae; genus Holotrichia; species Holotrichia oblita. The sequence goes on from CM043018.1 coordinate 2,872,220, forward strand.
GTCCGTTAGGTTCTTAAGTAAGGAATCAACTTGGAATCCACACGCAAATTTCTTCGTTGTTTCTACATATATCAAAATTAACACCGCTTCCATACTACACGAGTTGTTCAGCCAAATGTGGCTGAACTACCGGATTTTAAATTTGGTAATAATTTTACCGAATAAATTTGAGAGGAACTACAGTATTTACACCGGATTGCCTTACGAAACCTGCGGCACCGCGATAATTTTGCACGAAATCGACACGTGCGTAAACGGGAATTTTAAAAATAAAAATTGGTTCCCGGATAAGATACCGACAGATTTAAACGGCTGTCAAATTAACGTCACAACCAGCATCATCGAACCGTTCGTTATACGAATGATGAATTTAACCCGAAACGGTAGCCAATACTATTTCGAGGGATTCGAAATTAAATTGTTGAATACTATAGCGAAATACAGCAATTTTACTGTCAATTATACTTTAGCGATTCCAACGAATTCCTACGGAATGATTTTACGAAACGGCAGTTTGACAGGGTCCCTTTCGAATTTAAAAAATAGAGAGATCGATATGATAGTCGGTTACGTCATTTCTTGGCCTGAAATGCAACGGTTTTTCGACGTGATTACGTCACATTTTTCCGATTCTTTAGTATTTTGTGTGAAACGAGCTAAACCGTTTCAAAATTTGATCAGCATGAGTCAAAATTTAGATAAAACGGTATTTTTGATTTTAATAACGTTTTGTTTCGTTATTTCGGGAGTAATTTATTCCACGGGAAGAATTGAGAGCGAAGGGATAATAATTTACACGGAATATAAAGAGATATTGATGAATGTGTTTAAAATTATGATTGGAGTAAATGTGGCTTTACCCCCGAAACTCATACAAGCAGATTTTTATTATTAATCTGGATTGTATGCAGTAATTGGTTCCAAACTTTCTACACGGTAATCTTAATGAAATCGCTGTCAACTCCACACCCGGGACATCAGATATCGACTTTAGAAGAAATTTTGGAATACAAGGAAACTCTACAATATTTTTCTTTATGTAAACATTTTTTAAATGCATCGACATTAGATAGATTTAAAATTGTGGATTGTGACGATTATTTAGATTGCCTAAATAAAACCGCTTTAAACGATGAGTACGTGACGTGTATGCCGAAATTGAACGTTCAATATCTCCTGCATCATTTCTTTGACGAAGATGGTTATCCTCAATTGTATTATTTCAAAGATAATATTGTAACTTATCCTATAGAGATATTATTGTGGAAAGGACATCCTCTAAAACCACGGATAGATAAGTTAGTGAATAGGCTATTATCTGGTGGATTCATTTCTAAATGGAAACAGGATGTCTTCTATGATTTATTAAGAGAGTTGAACGTTCAACATTTTATGCCCAGCGATAAAGTTGTGTTGAGGTTATCTCATCTTGGAATCTCGTTTATATTGCTTGTTGTGATGTATACTATTTCGTTCGTAGTATTTTTAAGCGAATGCTTCATTTATCAATATCGAAATAGTGTTACATCAGGTTAGGAATAGCAAAATGCATTTAATTTTATCCCAAATTAAGCTTTGTAGATGTTCCATGAATTGGAGATTGCTCTCCACGCATTTGCCAAGTGGCTCCGAACTATATGGTCTGGAAATGAAGTTAAACAGCTTTGCGGCTTATAGTTAATAAAATATTAAATGACATATACGATTTCATTTATATTATTTTGCTGTAAATATATAAATACTCTTGATTTTTACGTGTTTCGTTTCCTTGTCTTAATCCGATAGTTAGTTTTGACAGCTGTCAGAACGATTAGAGAAGGTAAATAACTGTCAAATACACGGTAACTATTTTTATAGTTTGGCAGCTGCCAGAACTTAAATTAACGTTCAAGTTTGAAAACTGTATCTGACGCGTCAATTGTAGATGTAATTGTTAGGGTCATATTTATAGTCCGTGCTTGAAGTTGTGTCGATGCTTGAGCACGCGATTTTGACAGATTTGTAATGACATTTACGTCAAAATAAAGCACGGACTATAAATATGACCCTTATTAATTGCTTCTTGGCGGTGCTTTATATATAGAACATAACTCTCTAAGAACAGAACTCTCAAATTTGAATTTTATTGATCAGTGCTGCCCTCTAACAATTAGGCTAATCTAGCATTGCAAACTTTTAGTATATTGGTTTGTAGCTCGACTAAAAGGCGGGAATACTAAATCAACTTTAAAATAAAATACTTTCCCTTTACCGAATTTTATACATTTTCAAATGAGAAAAATGCTGCATACCGTTTTATTAGCTACAGTTATAAAACTGTTTAACAACAGCTTTCACACCTTATACACTTACATTAAACTATAACTATTGAATTGTTCGCAATTAAAAATAATCAAAATAGTACGAAAATAATAATAAGATAATTTAAATACTAAACTTAAGGTTCAGGGTTCCATCTATTGTGATAAATATCAACTATTCTATCGACCTATAATATAGAGGGCTCCACTAGTCCCATTTTAAATCTTGGCGGTCAGTGCCAATGGGTATCGTTAGAATATAATGTCTATTTTTGACGTGTAATAAACGTCTAATTTTCACGAAATCGTCCTGTGACATAATCATATAATTGTACCATCATTGAAACGTTAAAACAGAGGGTGGTTGATTCGATCAGTCAATATTAATATTATTTAATAATGTTTCAGTCAATATACATTAATCAAATTAATAAATCTTAGTTAAAGTAGTCTTCAGGCTTTCACGGCCGCTGATGATGGCTGGTCTTCGGTTCTCGGGTTCTCTGTCGTGTAGAAAGGTTGTGGTACTTGACGTTTCGATCATCTTGTCGTGATCTTCTTCAGAGGTGATTAGCCATAAACTATGAGAAATGCGTAACCATTCGATTCTCGAGGAAAAGAACTGCCCCTTCAGAAAAATATCTTTGTCGAGGATGTCCGCCTTCCATGCACCTCCACCATTAAATACCTTGGTATGACGCTGGACTCCAGGCTTACCCTAAAGCACCATTTTGCAGATACCGTGGCTAAATTTATAGCAGCGAGCTTAGTATAAAAGTAAAAACTTCTAGTTTACAAAACTTTTTTGAGGCCAATTCTAACTTACGGCTCCTTAGTTTGCTCGAGTGCTGCAATTACTCATCGTGAGATTCAATCTCGTACAAAACAAGATCCTTAGATATATCACTGACGCGTCTTGGTATGTTAGAAATGTACAAATCCACCAGGACTTAAAGATGCCAACTCTTCTCCTACACGCTGCTTTAATGGCAGAGAAAACTTTTACAAGGGTCTCTCGATCCGACAACCCCCTAGTTAGAGAATTGGCTCACCTCGATCCCGACAGCTCCCCCCCCCCCACCCTTCCAACATTCCAACATAATTAGTTAAAATCAACGGGGGATAATCCCGTACTAAATAGATGACAAAAGGGTTTAAGGGCTTACGTCCAACCCTTGCAATGACGAGTCTATTGCATTACGATACTGCTATTTACCTGCGGTTTTACTAAATTACTAAACCAAGTTGCAAGTTGGTTCGCGCTATGATCGCTGCCAATTACTCAGTGTTCCCAAAACACCTGAAAATTGTCATCTGGCTTTGTTCACCCTGTACCTACAGTGTAGGTATTCAGTTCACTACTTCACTAATCTGTATCTACCGGTGACTTACCGATGTGCTACTTGGCTGAACATGACCATTGATGACGTGCACCGCAACTTACGATGAAAATACTAAAAAAAAATCCTTTTTATTTATATACCTAAGTTTAAGGTTAAACATTACTCTGATATGATAATTCATAGCGATATAGCGCTAACTGGAAATAAAAATATTGGTTACTTTTAATCTAATTAATGATAAACCGTGGTATTATCTCAATGCATATTTTCTTACGTAATTGCGAGCTGCTTTTAATTTAAATTTATTCAAAAAAAAACCAATTTGACTTAAATTAATTCAACCAAATCATCTAAGTAATCTAAACGAAATTTTAATAATCATGTTTTTGTTGACGTTGTTGTGGCAACCTTTAATGTAATCATCGCTCCGGGGACCGGGGAAGTGGTCGTGGTTTAATTGACAGTTGACGTTTCCCCCTGTAGTAATATTTTAGCTGCATGTCATGACATATTTTTCGTGAATAACGGCGATTCTTTTGATAAAATAATTAATTTATAAGGTAAGCTATCGATCGTTTGATCGATATAATTATAATTTTAGATTTTTTTCTCGCCAGTTTATAATGAGTGAAACGAACACAACAAATGAGAGCACTCCACAGAGAGGATTAAACTTCAACGCCTTGAAAACTCATGTTTTAGAGCATAAAATTTTTGTAGCGCTACTATGTACTCGCATTTTAACTATTATATTCGCTTTAGGCTATATCTTTCCAATTTTTGGGTAAGTTAAACCAATATTATTATGGAAATATAGATTTTTTTTTTTAAACCAATGAGTATCAATAATTAATTTAATTGTGTCTCTTAATAGAATATTCATTCCTGATTGGTTTGTTCTTATTGATAATATCCTAAATATGTTTAATTCATCCTTGAACCTAACATTTAGATTTATACCTTAATTAAGAATGCCATAAAACTGGTTTAAATCGATTTCTATTTTTAGGACTTCATATAATGCATATTATAAAGCACTTTTATCGAATGCAGCGACTAGTGCCCTACGATTACATCAACGGCTAGGGAGGGTGCAATTTACGTCGGCATTCTTCAGGGAACTCGTACGGGAAGATAGTTGCCATTATTTGTTTTATTCGTTGATATATTTGTATGTTGCTCCGATCACTTGTAAGTACACGATTATCCGATCTAATTCAAATTTAAACGACTGAAATTTTAGTGGTGTTATTACCGATTACTTTATTCGCGATATTGCATGCGGCTAGTTATTCGCTGACGTTATTGGACGTACGTATTATTCTAGAAAGTGATATTTTGTTCGTTTGGGTTTAATTATGTTTTTCAGGCTCTCGGACAAAATGCTTGGTGGGGCGCAAGACTTTTAATATCGATAGTGGAATTCCAATCGAGGAATATACTTAGACTTGCTGCGTTTACTGAAATAATGTTGATGCCGATGACTATTATACTTATACTTATGTGAGTATATTTATCGGCGGTTATCTTTATAAAATCACGTGATATAAATAATAATGTGTCGATTTCAAAATTAAACTTATTCGATTTTTAGGGGAAAAGCTGGACTTTTAACACCATTCATATATTATCATTTCTTGGTGCAAAGATATTCATCGAGACGTAATCCTTACACGAGAAACATGTTCCACGAGTTACGGGTGTTATTAGAGGCAGCTGCGGCGAAACCATCCATGCCTGGTATTCTAAAACAGCTTTTGTTGCGTGTGGTATCGATATCTTGCAAATTGGCTCCACCACAGGTGGCGCAGCAATAACGTGGTGGTATTCGTTACTCCACGTATGAGATCATTCTTTTTTGGTTTAGAATTTGCTTAGTGCTGACTTCATAAAACTTCGATTATACATTCTTTTTTTTTTTTGTAATATTAGGAAGTGAGATAGGCAATCATGGGATCCAATTTTTCTTTTATTTTCTTGTTGATTTTGATCTATTACTCACTGTTAATTATGTTAGTTGTATGTCAGTATTTACGTACATTATTATAATGTGGTGTTAGTTATGTTATTTGTAACGTTTTCAATAAAATATTTAACAAATTTTTCTTATAGTTTTTATATTTAATTAGTTTGTAATAAAGTATGCAACAAGGTTAGATGAATTAACTTGTTCTCTTATTAATAAATGCGCACGCAATGTTGTTAATGATGATAAACAATAATTAGCGTAATCATAGAATTAAATTATATCCTTATATAGATTTGTAGTCTCATTTTTTCCCGCAATTTGTAATAGTATGCAATTTGTAATAATAGCTTCATACAATTTCTACAAGGTCGTTGATTGAACTTGCTAAATTGATGGGTGGAGCTCCTTCCGGACGGTCGTGAGGATGATTACCGAACAGCGACACCAAAAAACCACTCGCAATGAAGAAAACATCGAGAAAGTCAAAGATATTCTTCCAAGCGATCGCTGTGTCCGCTTCTGTCTGCGCGCTTCATGCCACACACTCTTGACAGACGACCAAAAAGATTCGATACTTTAGCAATTTTGCAGACATGTTAAAAATGTCCGAAAGGAATCTGGCAAGCATGTCCGCCATTGTAACTGTAAGTGATGAAACGTGGTGTTTTCAATACGAACCAAAAACAAAACGTCTGAGTGCGGCATGGAAATCGCCAGAAGAGCCAAAAGAGATGATCAAAATCAAAACACTGCTAACCGTTTTCTTCAATTTAAAAGGAATTGTTCACAATGAAAGGGGGGTTGAGAACGAGACTGTGCTGGCCAGTCTAACAAGGGAATGCTATGATTTGGAATGTTGGAGTGGACATTTGAATGACATTTTTTTTTGTAATACTTTACAAATTATATATGTTTTATAGCGGTGAATTTAATACTTCTATCTAATGTTGTGTAATTATTTGTGCTTATAGATCCCTAATAAGCTTTATACCTACTATACAGTGTTGAAAGAAATAATAGAAACGACTTATTCCAAATTGTTAAATCTATAATATTGACACTACTTAAATGCATTTCTTGAAATTGTGCACACGCCACCAATAGCAAAACTTATTATCCTGCTATGGCGTCTGTTTTTTTTTTAATTCGTGCGAAAGAGTGAACAATCCAACAGGTGCGATTGGGAAAAATAATAAAAACAAATGTTTGGTGACATTTTTGCACTTTAAAAGGTAAATAGTATATTTTTATTGTCATTGAATTTGCAAGGCTTTGCAACTAATTTAAAATGATTGTATAGGTTACTGAATTGTAAAAACGATCACAATGGGTCGAGCTAAACATTATACCAAAGTGGAGAAAAAATTTGATATAAAATTTAAGAAACCAAGGACAGTCGATGGTTCAGATAGTAAAAATTATGACATGTTTAAAAAATAAGGTGTACACTGCCCATCACAGTACAAATAAATCCGAAACACGAGATAGAAAACATAAAATGACCCATAAAGATTGAAAGCGTTTAATACGTTATTGCAAAAGCCAACCATTTTTCTGTCTTCAAACGAACTAAAAACCGATCTAAATTTGGATGTATCAAGCCGAACTATTAGGTACAGATTGACAGAAGCCTGACTTTTAGCCAGAAATCTTAGAAAAGTGCCGCTGCTGAGACCTTAAAATATTATTTTTAGGACTTGCGTTTGCTAGAAAACATCTTTTTGGTTCTGATGGTAGGCAATATGCAAGACGACCTCCGAGTACATAAAGAAATCGGTAAAGCACAACGGAGACTCCATCATGATTTGGGGTTGTTTCTCGGATTTAAAAAGAACACGATGTGCGTGGTTGACTATGTTTATATATTGGACACTATAATGCTCCCCTATGCAGAGGAGGAAATACTGTTACGATGGGAATTCATGCAGGATAACGGCTCTAAACATGCATCGAAACTGAAGGAGCGGTTTAAAAAGGAGAAAGTCAATGATATGGAGTGGCCGTCGCAATCGCTCGACTTCAACCCAATAGAGCACTTTTAGGCAGAGCTAAAGAAGCGAATCGGTTCTTTCAAAGGCAGAAATAAAGATGAATTGTGGAGACAGATACAAAAATCCTAGTATTTTGTATATATAATGCATTTTTTCAACCGCCAATTAATTAAACATATTTTTATTTTAAAAACACGGTTCCGATCCTACAAACGAAGTTGTGGCAGCCTTAGGTTGCCGCTGATTCCAGTATGTCCTGGTACCCAACATGATGCCACTCTGTTTTCCGTGCTTAGATTGTTTAGTCTGTTAAGACTCCTCCAGATTAATTTCGAGCTGATGATGTTCAGCAGCGATTCACAAGATTGATAATGATTTGTCCTGTCGCCCATCTTGTTCGCAATAATGATTTCATTCATTTTTCACTTTCATCTAGGTAGGAAGAACAATTAGAAAGATATCCTTACTTAGACTGAAACTAAATATATGAGAAGTTTACCGTTTAATTACAGAATTACATTTAATATTCGTATAAAGACAGGTAATTTATAAAAAACGAAATATTCAACAAGGTCACTATATACATTTTTTTTATTAAGTATTTATAATGAATAAGTCATATTACAATTCATTTTAAAAATCGTCAACTTATAATGTCAAATATAGTATGCGTAAAAACCCAAAAAAAAAAAATAATAATAAAAGGAGACAAAAAAATTGAACACAAAAATTTCCTCTAGCTATCCACGGAAAAAAATTACAAAGGAACACTGATTCATCACTATATCACGAAAAACATATGTATACGTACTATTTTTTGTTTTCTGTTTTTGTAAATGTAGTAAGTGAGTAGTAACAATTTGTCGATATAATTTAGATAAGGCATATAATTATTACAATGCTGTATGACTATCACTGAATGACTATTATAAAAAAAAACAAACAATTCAATTATACAAAAATTTCATTCACTTCCTTTTCCAAATTTTGTTTTTTTTTTGATAAGATCCCAAGCCGGATTACGGCTCGATATTGACTCATTATTACTAATATATATCCGAGCATACTTAGTATGCAATACAAATTATAAGAAAATGTTAATCATCATCAATGAAATTCATAATTTATTCTATACATAAACAATATATATATAACAGAAGCGAAAAAACAGAAATAATCGTAATAACATTATTGTAATTCTTCCATTTTACAATACAATTTGATACAATAATTTAATAAAAAGTCCGTTTTTTTTTGTCAGCGAAATAAATACCACAATGACTCGATAATGATAAAAATCAGCAATTAAATAATAAAAAAAAGAAAGGTAAACAATTTTTTAAAAATATAATTTTTTTTTCCTCATTTAGGGTTACGTGTGTGATTATAAACAGTGCTATTGTTGTCACCATCATCATCATCAGTAAAGACAGACGAGAAATCGGGCACCCTAGCATTTCATAGCAATTATATCCTGAAATACTATATCGGTGGAAGAAATATGTCAACAACTTGTATTATAAGACACTTCTTCGGGTGATGTGCAGTTGTTATCGTTTATTGATGTGTCGTTCGCAGACTTGAAAGCAACCGAGTACTGGAAATGATTGTGGCATTTCTTTCTAAATTCCTCCGCTTCCGTTTCGCATTTTCCAAAGTCTCCACGTTTCAATGAATTTAATACATTTGTACAAGTCTGAAATAAAAGATTCTAAAGTTAAAAAAAAAATTATATGTTTATTTAGTGCTAATTAACCGCTTTTTTTTTTTTTTGAACCTGTTATTATCAAACTTAGAACATTCTTGTACCTCTTCTCGTTCAAGGGTATCATAAAAAGTCAATATGTCTAACGAAATTTACGTGGTCTAACAATTAATCCTCCTGTTTTTTAATGTTTTTGAACGATTAGTTTGTCAAATTTAATTTTTTCGCCGTGATTTTCAATGTATTTATTTAGATTTCAAAATTTGGTTTACATAACTAGAAGAGACTAGAAGAACTATTGATGATGATGATGAATTGACTTCCTTTTTTACCGGTTCGATAGCCGTAGTGGTTAGGCGGCTGCCTATCGTTCTGGAAGAACGCTAGGAGTCGGAGTGGGGGGTGGGGTGGTTCAACACTCCGAAGGGACAGTGTCATTTTTCGCGGAGAATTGGATTCCGATCGATCTACCATTCGCTGTTAGGAGCAAAGCGATTAACAGTGCGGCATTATAAACGGCGATATAGTGCTGTCGATACGGCCAGTTGAACGCAATCACAAACATATAAACTGTACAGCAAGAATTTGCGATTGTAGTCCGTAGTGGTAGACGCATTTATGGACAAGATCCATCTACAGACAAAACTATTCGTAGATTTAACCAGTTTAAGGAAGCTGGAAGTGTTAATATCGAGAAATCAGTCATATTTGTACGAAGTCCTAAAGAGTCCGTTGGGCGAAGCAATTTGGAACTAAAACCAACTTAACATAAAATTAAACCAGCAGATAGGCCTAAACAGCGTTGAATCTCCAAATTGACGGCGTTGAAAGTAATATTAACATAATTTTACAGCTAGCAAGAGATAGGCTATCGATTAGATGTCTTCCGTGCAATAGAGAGGCAGAAACTATAGTACGACGTCTAATAATTAACCACAGAGAGACCAAAATCACAAGCCCTATCCTTGAAATGGGTATGATACGATGATTCCCAAACTTTCCTTCGACAAACCTTTCAAGGACGTCTTAGATTAGGATCAGTGGAGATTAAAACAGAATCCTGGGATTCGTAACCAAATATAGTACGTAGATGGCTCAAAAAGAACCACATGCTCTAGAGCAGGTGTGTCATTAGGGCAAGATGCCACCATACACCAGACGAAAATACTAGCAATAGATACTTGTGCCCGAAGGGCACTGGAAAAAAAAAACTACGAAGGGAGAGGGAGGGGGGAGGGTTAGCTGCTTAATACCGTACCGGATAGCCAACCGGCCCTAAAGACATTAGCATCCTATGAGATAATCTCGCAAATAGCTTGGGACTGATTGGGAAACCTAAGAATCCTGGCCAAACACAAAATCACTGTGGTGTGGATATCTGGCAAGAAACGGTTCTGAAACAACATTCACTGGACCTGAACCAGGTCTGGCGATAATCAAGACCGCGATATATGGAGTCATGGCTGCATGGATCATAAAAGCAGACCAGGTATGCTGAAACAACATTGAAGGGCAGATACGCAGGAAAGAGATGATGGGGCAGCCATAAAGGCATTCAAGGCTCTCAACTGAGTACCTAGTGATGAGCCTGTTAACAGGACACGGCTGTCTAAGGAAATACCTACACATAATTGGCATCTTTAAGGACGAACCTATTTGTAAATTATACAATCAGGAGGAGGAGGCAGCTTACCACATTGTGTTTAAGTGCGTTGTATTGGAACGACGCAGACTGCTGTTGGGAACAAGAAACTCATCGACAGGACTGTCGGAAAAAGATTTATCACGGAGGCTAATAAACCTAGATAAGTGCAATCGGGGTGTGAAGAGGATTTTTTTTTAGTTTTTTATCTAATAGGGCTCCGTCGTTTATCAAGGCTAGACACAAGATCTTTTAAAACCTTTTTGTCCTGTTATGGAATGGCCTGTTTAAGGTTGTGGTGAGCATGCGGGCCTTCTAGAGATGGCTCGTTATGGGCCTATCAGATTCGCGGACGTGCCTTGTCTTGACAAGGGGCGGAGGATTGTCGAGATTCAACTCCCCGAGGTGCTGGACGAGCGGATTCTCTCTGATCATCGCTGACGTATCAGTGTGTGACAACGCGAATCATTATGCTGGACGAAAGCAACAACTTAACATCCTTCCAGCACATGGAAAAACCATCACACACTTGATAACGACAATAATATTATTAAGAGAGAGTAAAAATGCATGAAACATCTCAGGATACCATGTACAGAAGTGCTTTTTGTGTTGCCTATACTATTTACAAAAAAATATATACTCACATTAGTATTTACATCTATGAATTTATTGTCTAAGCTGGTAACCAAACTAAGTGCCGTACTTAGGCTCTTCGGATCGAGATAGTACATCATTTTCGCCCCCTCTAACGTGGCTTCGAGACGATTCGAATTGATTTCTAGAAATTCCTTGTTCATCTGAGCGGCATCTTTACCCTTGAAGAAAGGCGCCACCTCCTGATTGATCACTTCCAAAATTATAGGATCCCAATTGCTCTTATTCCGATTTATCACTTCGGAAAAACGAATTAAACACGAATGGAGTTTCGGATGATCGGGATGTAATTTATACGCTCGTTTTATCGATTGTAACATTAAGAGATCTTTTCCTAAAAACAAACAAAAATGAAATTAATTCTAATTTAATTTTAACCCCCTCCCTTATATATAATATACATACTTTTCCTGTAATACACTTCAAAAGCCATAAGATGCGTTTCTATTCTATGTTTCGCTAACGTTTGTAAAGGCTGTAAAAATTTGATTGCTTGTTCTAGAGGTTCCTCTACCTGTATATATAGGACAATAACTTTTTTCTATTAAATTAGCAGATGTTTTCATCGCTGAATATTACCTTCGCTAATTTTTCAGGGATGAGTTCGTCTAATTGTGGGGCGTCCGCTTCGATATCACCTTGTTGCTTTGACTTGTGATGTTGGTCTCGTTTGACTTGGGCCTGCGCCGCTTGAGCGCTTTCCTGTTCCGCTTTTCGTCTGGCTTTCCTTTGTTTATTCCTTAACTTTTTTAATTCCGAAGGCGCCAAATTTTCTGTAAAAAAATGAAAGAGAAACATTTTAACTTTTATATCTCGAGTATTTTTACCGCTTTCACCGTACTAAATTTCTTATTTTTTTTTAATATTAAATGAAAAACATCATTTTATATGCAGAGCATGTGTTGAAGTTTCTACAATGAATCTCTGTCCTGAATTATTACATTTCTATCAGTATTAATTGATTATTTCCAGTTTAAAAATGACATTAACGATACCGATTTGCCGCGTAATAAATACTTTAAAATAATTTACAGCATTCAACGGGAATGTATTGCATAGGAGTATCATGTTATGGTCTATTAAAGATTCGATTACGTAACAGTTTGACCACGTTTTAAAAAAGGAAAGTTTTATTGCTAATCATCGAATCAAATTCGTATTGTTTAATGTTAATTATTTTTCAAACCTTTTTCTTTAGAAATTGATATGAACGCGTTAACTTCTAGATTTAATTAGGGAATTCTTGTTTTGAGCAATCTTAAACATGTTTTGCTAATTTAATTAAAGCAATCAATTTGTTTATCAAGAGCTCTTATATAACGCTTTAATACGGCAATAAAAATAAAGTGACACGGTTACTTGAGTAACAGGTAAGATGTGTGTGCAGTTTTATTGATTCACAAACGAAAAATCAACGATCATTCAAGCGGAAAAGCGTAATGTCTGTTTATTCGTCGTCACAAAACATCAAGCAGCTCATATTCTAACTAATCGTAACAGATAGCAAAAGTGTTAGAAAAAAATTGAAAAAGCAAACTCAAAGTCAGTCCCAATAATATTTTTCAGGAAATTGATATAAACATCATCTTCCAGTAGAAGTTATATGACATGTCACCCTCGGATATAAATAGCCGACAAAAACAAAATCAGGAAGAATTCTAAAAATGGTTCTCTGAATAGAATTACCGGCCAGTTTTAAAACAAACTACAGGAAGAATTACCCCACAAACCACGGTTTCTAATCAATCTACCCCAGTTTCAAGAACAATTCTTAAGAGTTACAGATTCATCCCACAAGAATTAAGAGTTTTTAGAATTATACAGAAAGACTGTTTGTGCCGGTAGATTTTCCTGAAGATCGGATTTAAACGAAACAGCGTTAGTGAAATAAAAAATTTTACTTTAATATTATACTGTAATACTAGTAATTTGCATTTTAAACAACACAAACATTTGACAAATATGTGAGGGTGAAAAAAACATGTCATTCACGGAACTGGTTCGTTAGAACTTTTTGATGTTCTTGAAATTCAACTATTTAAAAACTTTGATTATAACTGATATCATCTGGACTCATCACAAAATTTTTATACCACAACTTGACTAATTTTATCATAAAATTGTTAATTGATACAAAAAATAAAATACTGCTCAGAGACTTTTTTCCCATAAATTCAGTTCTTCATTTCATTAAAGAATAATCACAGAGAAAATAGGGCAATAAAACTATTTGTCATATGACTTCATTTGACAGCACACTTATTTAATTCTCTATTTTTTTATATAAATATTCTATCTGTGATTTTATGGGAAAGGAGTCTAAGTCCAAATTTACATTTTTTTTTTAACGCATTTAAAACTAAAGTTTGAATGAAAAAAGTTGACTCTAAAAAAGTTTGCAGATTGAATTTGTGGGTCATTCGCTACTATTTTTAAATTGAAAAAATAGGCGCATTAAAAAAGTTCTGTAGTAATTTATTTAGGGGTTGTTTGTTTCAGCCCTTAGTGATTACATTTTAGGGTAACAAAAACACTCAAAAACTGTCCTTTTGTTAGCAACAGTTATCTGCCAAATTTCATTCTTCTAAATTTTTCCAAAGTGGATATATTAAATAAAAACAATTTTTTTAGTTGATTTTAAAGGGTCTGTTAACTTTGGGTCCAGGATGTTATATTGACCAAAAACTTAAATTGTTTCTTTATCTCCTCCTTAATTTTTATCAAAAGAATCACCCTTTGAAATCTTTCGTAGTGTTCAATTCAGAAACACCCTGTATAATCTAAAAAACCTTATAATACCGTTAGGTGTAAGGTTAAGTTCTAGTTTCACTGCTCCTCGATACTTATAATCCAATTTGCCCACTCTTTCTTGTTCCTCGCTATTTGTTTAGCTCTAGACTAGATTTTAGAACTCCTTTCATGCTTTCAATATTTTTACTACACTTTTGTTCCATTTTAAATTACCATTGGTCTTACCCCTAACTCTTGAAACGGTTTGCATTTTTGATTCCCATGCTCGTTTTTCTTCTCGCGATTAAATTAGTACTCATTACTTACTAAGTGTCTGAACCATCTCTTTCTATTGTTTTAATAATTGCCTCCGTTTTCAACGTCTTCTCTTACTGTTGTAGGTTGAATTCTCTCTTTCTTTATTATCGAACCAACTCGACTAGTACATTTTCTCCATTCTCTTTCGTGAATATGATTAAAAATATTTATGGACTTTCCATTTCTTTAAAAATTGCTTCTTGATCCCGTTCATTTTGCATTAGACGATCTAGATGTCTTTTTTTTTTCAAGGAATGGCTCTTATTCCCAAAGTAGACAAATCTAAAGCATTTCCCATGTCAACTCCTGTTCAGCGCTTCCATTCGCATATCTTCATTTTTTTGTCGAGTCTAACTCCGTCATTTTCGTTTTATTATCAAACACCACTCATTTTTATAATCGAAAGAAAATTGATTAAATGGTGCTAAACAATTATTTCCTTTGATTCGGGATTAGACAATTTGCGTTTGTTTCAGAAGATAATTATCATCCAAAACGTATATTAAACAAGCATGGACCTAATACACTCCCCTGCCATTATTGACTATTATCAAGTTTTCTATTTCGCTATATAGGTTCATTATTGCAGGTTTATTTTTCTTTGTCTCAAACTTTCCATTATCGCTCTTCTTGATATTGTGTCTTTTCCAGGACTATAAAGGTCAAGCAATACTCCTTTCAGTATCTCTTAATATTTCTTGCAACTGCTTAATAGTAAAAATATGGTCTTGAACACTGCCTCCTGTTATGAATCCGCTTTGTGATGCCTCCATGTCTTGTCCTATGACATCAACCTCGATATCAAACTCGATTGTTATCCAATGTTTGAGACTTTGCATGTTGAACACTACCGATCTCTTCATTTTTTTTTTGGCTAATTCAACCATGTAATTGCGGTTTGGGAATTGTGTATCAGACCAACTTTTCTCTGGTCTGGAAAGTTCCATAATCGGTTTCATCAAATAAAACAAAACACACGCTGTTGTAACGAAAACTTGATTCGAACATTTTGTGCCATTTCACCCGACATCCGCAAGGGGCCTAGGCCCCGTGGGGTTAGATGTGAGGTAGGAGTCCGCCAAAGCGTCTCCAGCGGTGGCCCGTCTAACGCTGACATGGGTAGCACGGGGGAAGGATCTAACCACACAACCATAGCGGTATTGATCTGTCAAGAGGTCAACAAGCATACTAACTTGTTAACTCACGCATGCCCTGTTTTCAAGGCTGCCAGGAGACTTATGCCCACCGCGAATCAAGCATTTTTTTTTATACAGATCTAATAAGTGCAAAAATTAGTAGAGGACCGTTAGAAAAATTATCGACCGATCTCACTAATTGCAAAACTCGCCGAAGTTTTCAGGTTTATTAAGACTAAGGGTTAACATTTTGTTCGTGAGATTCTTCAGGATGAATAGTTTGTTATTTCGCGTTACAGAAGCGATTAGAGTCAAAACGTGCCTTCGTTAAATAGTGTGGCACGCCAGCCTTTTACATAAGATGGTGAGATTTGGATTAAATCCTAATATTGTAAAGCTTGTGCTGACAGGTCTGACAGCAGGGCAAAATTTCGTCTGTTAGGCTTCTGGCGGCGGGTGTGGCTCAGGGATCATTGCTGGGACCAACTTTATTTTTGATCTACATAGGCGATCTATCAAAAACTCCTACGGTTGAAACTGCCTCCCAGAACTGGAATATTATAACTGTCAGACTTAGACCACTATCAACGAAATCCTGGAATGGTCGATTAAATGGAGGCTGAACATCAATAGATCCAAATGTGTAGTGGTAAGATTTACAAAAGCGAAATTTCGCTTTTAGGCCGCCACCAAATAATCAATCAAGATCCAGTTGCTTGTTTATCTTTCCTTCATGTCCAACCGACAAATAAGACGCTTGGAGACCCTGCAGAATCGCGAACTTCGAAGGATTGCTGATGCCCACTGGTTTATGCGCAACAGTCAATTAAGAGAGGACTTCAACACCTCTCGAATAAGAACTTAGGAACAGCGGTCAACTAAGACAACTGAAAGAATTCGAAGATCTGGGAATCTATTAGTGAGCAAACTGTCTGATCTCGACTTCGTTTATTCGACGACGAAATGGTTCAATTTCGAAACTTATTTATGAGCACCAAACGTACCCAAGTCTACATTTTTTTTTTTAATAATTAACGTGTTCGTTAAACTTAACGCGTAATAAATAAACAACATACTTATTATTAGAATCGAAAAGATGCATTTATTGACTACTAATCTTATCCCGACTAGAATGAATGCACATCAGGTTAAAGAGATCTCATTTACGATGAATAATCGATTAGATTATGGAACAATTCGATCTAGATAAGAAGAAGAAAACAAGAACATCAAAAGAAGCAACTGTGGATGGATATGCCTGTTGCATATCAATAATTATAATCTAGAGTTGTGCCGTTCTGATATTCCGATCGGATCGCAAATCGTTAAGCAAGAGATTACGTGATGCTCACACAGCATAGCCTCAGTATAGAGTAAAAAGTAAAGTAAGTAATGCGAATAGCGTATACGATTTCGTATAATTTATTCCTTCCGCATTTTTTTGTTTTTCAATATCGGTCGAAATTTTGCAACTTGAATATTGTAAAAAATAAAAAGCACTGTTACACCTACAATCCTCCTATTTATTAATAAATACCTTTATTACTGGAATAAGTCGAATTCCTTGAAATTAATAAACCTTGCATAAGTGCATAGACGCTTACCAATCGAGACTAACTTTCACGAAACGGAAATAATTAAGAAATTTATTAAATTTCCATCCTTTATAATCATTACTTGAATGATTTCTTGGCGTATGTAGGTACATGCAATGAAGTTATTTAAGCAAATATTTAACTCAATGCCGTTCTAATTTTGCTCTGTTCAAAGCAGATTCTTTTCTGCAACCAGCAAAAGTGAAAGTGTTCGAATTTAGGCGGTAGATATTACATATTGCAATATTTCGATATAATTTCATTAAGTTAGCAATCATATTTTTTTTTACTAACATTGTTTTATTCCAATATAAATACGTGGGTCATAATAATTTATCTCCTTGATACATTACCTTCATTTTATATCGCATTAATACTCTACTTACTTCTAGGAATGAACTCATATGCATAAAAATGTCAGCATCTGAAATCTATTATTATTATACATTCATGTATTTCTCGTATGAATAAAATCTCTCAAGGTAAATCCACGTTATTATTTACGTCGAGTAGATATTTTCACACGAACTTAAACTGTATTAAACTAGTTGAAATTGTAACGCCAGCTAAGAATACTATTAAGAATATATGTACATACAAGAAAACCTCATGGATACATCCGTGAGAGTAATGACATTGAAACTTGATGTTTTTTTTTTCTTTTCTTAACGATTTGTACGTCTATGCAACTGTTGGAATTACTATGGAACACACGGTCGATTTACTAAAGTATAACAACGTAGTTGCCTTGCATCAATCAATTAGATTAATTCAGGAAATTATATGATCTAATCTGGAATAATTAATAACAATTCTTTTCTTGAAATACGTTAAGTCCAAGGAACTTCCTCTTGTTGTGCGCTGGTGTGTGAAAAGAGGGCGACAATACGGAAAATTGGTTTCGATTTTTATCAACTACATTAAAAATGCCATCAAAAAAATATATCAAAATATAAGCCTTCTTTACAGATACGAAATTGGTGATGAGGTGTTCATGGTGAACCTCAGATCTTCTCAGATAACCTGCCATCATGCTTTGCCTTTGTTATTAGTACAATCTTATCAAAAACACGAATTGAAATAGATCCGATGATTAGGAAAAAAGGTCAAACTATATGAAGAACATCTATAGACCACAAGTTTTTGGAAATGGAGAAGACAAAAAAGTGAAAAGACGCACAAATGTAACGAACCGATTTTTGGTGCATAATGCAAACAGTTCCTGAAATCACAGTAACTGCTATATTACTAATCATGTTCATTGTGTTCTTAAACCTCGGAAACAGTTTTCTTTTGCAATTGTGACAATTTTAACTGGCGACATTTATCTATTAACCAACTGCCAGTTTGTAAAAGAACATCATTTCCACAATTTCGATAATACCAGGTTTTAGAAGATTTTTGACAGCTGTCAAACTATAAATCTAACCGTTGTTTTTTGTTTCTTAAGTTATAACTTCTGACAGGTGCCAAATTGTAGAAACAGTTATTTTAACAGCTTATTTTCTGCAGATAATAGTTATGAAACAATTATTTTTGTAGTTTAAATGATACAAGCAGTCATTTTTTCACAATTTTAACAATTCTAGACTTTAAAACATTTCTGACAGCTGCCAAACTATAAGCCGAACAGTTTTCTTCTTCACTACTTGAGTTATAACTATCGATATACTTCTAACAGCTGTCAAATTGTAAAAAATAGTTATTTCACAGCTTACTTTCTACAGATGACAGCTTCTAAACAATTATTTTTGTCACTATTATTATTACAACTGTTGAATGATTGATTTTTCACAATTTCGACCGTCCTAGCTTTAAAATATTTCTGACAGCTGCCAAACTATAAACCAAAAAGTTTTCTTTATCGCTACTTAAGTTATAACTGTCGTTATACTTCTGACAGCTGTCATATTTAAAAAACAGTTATTCTCACAGCTTATTTCCGAGAGACGTCAGGTTCTAAACAATTATTTTTGTCACTATTATTATTACAACTGTTGAATGATTGATTTTTCACAATTTCGACCGACCTCGGTTTTAGAATATTTCTGACAGGTGTCAAATTGTGGAAAATGTTATTATGACGAGGATTTTCAACAAATGACAGCTACTGAACAATCATTTTTGGAGTTTTGACAATTATAACTGTCAAAATAGCTGTTAAACGATGCAAACAGTCATTTTTCACAATATCTACCATCCTAGGGTTTAAAATATCTCTGGCAGCTGCCAAACTATAAACCAAAAAGTTGTATTTTTCACTATTTGTCTTATAACTGTCAATATATCTCTGAAAGCTGTTAAACTGCAAAAAACAGTTATTTTCAGAACTTATTTTCTACAGATGATAGCTACTAAACAACCATTTTTGTAGTTTTGACAATTATAACTGTCAAAATAGCTCTTAAATGATGCAAGCAGTCATTTTTCACCATTTCTACCATTCTAGGCTTTAAAATATCTCTGGCAGCTGCCAAGCTATAAACCAAATAGTTGTATTTTTCGCTATTTGACTTATTACTGTCGATATATCTCTGACAGCTGTCAAATTGCAAAAAAAAACAGTTATTTGCACAGCTTATTATCTACAGACGACAGCTACTAAGCAATTACTTTTCCAATTTTGACAATTGTAACTATCAAAATAGCTGTTTAATGATACAAACAGTTATTTTTCACAATTTCGACCGTCTAACTATAAAACCAAACAGTTTTCTTTTCGCTACTTGACATATAACTGTCGATATACGTCTGACAGCTGTCAAATTTTAAAAACAGTTATTTTCATAGCTTATTTTTGACGGACGGCAGCTACTAAATGATTAATTTTGTCATTTTGATCATTATAACTGTCGAATAATGCAGTGATTTTTCACAATTTCTATCGTCTCAGGTTTTGAAATATTTCTAACAGCTGCCAAAGCTATAAAACCAAACAGCTACTTGAGTTAAACTGTCGACATACGTCTGACAGCTGTCAAATTTTAAAAACAGTTATTTTCTGCAGACGCCAGCTATTAAACAATTATTTTTGCAGTTTTGGCAATTATTATAACTGTCGAAATAGCTGTTAAATGACGTAGACAGTCATTTTTCACAATTTCGACCGCTCCAGTCTTTATAATATTTTTTGACAGCTGCCAAACTATAAACCGAACACAGTTGTCTATTTCCCTACTTTAAGTCATAATTGTCGTTATACTGCTGACAGCTGTCAAATTTGAAAAATTGTTACTTTCTACAAATGACAGTTACTAAACAATTATTTTTGCATTTTAAATGATGAAAACATGTCATTTTTGACAGGTTCAACAGTTCTAGGTTCTATAATACATATGGAAACTGTCAAATTACATACTATACTACAAAAATGCGTTTAATCCTTAAAGTTTGAGCAGGGTGACATTTCAACTATTTCTACCAACTGTCATCGCATTATAATAACAGCTATTTTTTGATTTATCCCAGCTTCATCAATCTTAGTATTTAAAAACATTTCTGTATTAGCCGTAAAAGAGTAAATATGGTTAAAATAGCTGTCAAACGTTAAAGATGGATATTTTTTTGACAGATTTGACAGCTATAAAACAGCTGTTTTTGCATTTCATTTTTTATATTTTCAACAGGTTTTAGAATATTTCTGACAGTTGTGACTCAAAATTTAAAGGTTTAAAAACCTAATCATCGGCTTTTAAGTGATTAGCTGAGTTTCTGATGTTTTGTGGGTGAAATAGTACAACCTTCTACAATTTTTACAAATAATTTTGACCAACTTTCATTTATTTGCCGATTTGAATGAACATCTTATACTGTATAAAACTGAATCGAATCCAGTATACAAAACAATCATAATTAAATACCAAGAAGCACTTAACAGAACACAACAATCTATTAATAAAGTAGAAAGAGCATGGGAAAAAAATGTCGACAGTTGCGAAACTATGCCAGGATTCTTTCGCAGTCGAAGGTCTTTAACAATGTTTAATGACATTAAGGAGAGTACAACAAGAGGGAATAACGACATAGACGACTATATTAAATGCACGCAAATCACATCAAAGCGCAGCATGCAACTTTCACGTTTCATCGGTCAAACAGGCAGTACACAATAATAACAAAACTATACCTCCTCAAGATTGCGCCTTGTCTTATGAAAATCGCGGTGCGGTATTTGTCGGTGCGCCTTAAAATAAAAAATTTACTACACCTGCTCCACCCTCTTAACAATCGTTGCCCCGGTTTACTTGGAAGTGATTAGAGCATTCTTGGCTGTATCGCGCGTATTAGTGTCCGAGTTTATCGCGTTGTTCTTGTGGAATAATAAGTTGAGTTGTGTGTGTGCCCGTGCGTAAGCTAACACACCTTTAACGAAGGTAAAACTATCTCAAGTTACTCCTACTACTTGCGAGAGGCTATTGTGTTTTTATACGACGGTAAAGATCACATGAAATGTGAAGTATGTTTGTGGAGATTGGAGGTTTCTTTTCTTTTTTTTTTTTTTGAATATCATAAAATTAGGTTTTATTTGTAATGTATACATACATATTAATAGGGTCAAGAGAGGTAATGTTTATTTTTCATAAAGTGTCGCTAATATATTCCATTATGTCGTGCATTTTATTTATTTTGCGTAAGGCAGAGAATGTAGTGTTAATACGAGAATTAGATGTGATACATAATTTTGGACTAAATGTGTGTCACTGATTTTTGGGATTTGGACAATAATTTCTACGATGCCCCTAACATGAAAAGTTTAAAAAAGCAGAGCTGCAATATCGCTTAGAGGGAACTTTATTTTGAACTGCAACAGTTTCTGTCAGAAAATTCCAGTTTTCTATTTTGATTCCTTTAAATTGTATTACCTTTTGGCTTCAGGGTCATTTCATGTCATATCAACACACCCATTCAACTTGACAATCTCAAATTTTGATGAAATTTGGCACTCAAGTAAAATTCATGTGGACCAAGAAAAATGTCAAGTTTTAATTTCTTATGTCAACCCCTTTTTGAATTATGGCCATTTAAAGTTTCCATAAATCGCCCAAAATTGCGGGCATTTACTAAAATTGTAATAGCTCTTCTCCTAATTGAGCTAGAGACTTGAGACTGGTGTTATTTTCTTCTATTTTTAATGGGCTTTCATTTGATATGCAACACCTAGGGGTCTTGAGAAAAATGTTTTCCAAAATTGATACTAAAATTTTGAATTTGATTTCCAGAAAAGTCACACACTTAAAAATTTTTAAAAAATTCCCAAAGGTAGTTTACTGTAGCACTAAGCAGTATGCAAAGTTTCAAATTGGGATGGTAATAGGTTATTACTTAAAAATATTTCTGTTTAAATGAGGTTTGTAAGCCCTTATAAGGCAGAGGGCTTTTTTCACATAATCACTCCACTAAATAATTAACTTTTGAACAACTGTTAGTATTTAAATAAAAAAAAACTTTCTTAGATTTTAAAATTACAAAACAAACTAGAAATCAAAAAGAGATCTCTACTTTAAACATCCACACAACACTGATGTCCAGAGTCAGACTGAGCTGCTTCACTGCAGTAGTTGAGGATGTGAAGCAAGTCTGAACTTGAACAAAATAGTCACCAGAAATAAGAAAACTCTCCAGGCCTCACACTGGATTGAATTTTTTGAAATAACAGTGAAATATACAGTGTGTCCAAGATAAGAATGAACAGCATGGGGAACTCGGAAACCGTAAGAGATACGGGGTCGATTAAATTAGGGGAAAAGTAGCGCATTTACGTGGCTAATAATATGCCATTTAGAAAGTTTTAATATTCCGAGTAGTTCAGGAGATATCCGAGAAAAACCGAAGTTTCGGAAAATCGTTTTATTTTTTTCCTGAGTTTATTTTTGATCGAATTTCAAACCATATTGCACATTTCCATTGCCACTTTTTCCGCTCTATCCAACGGTGTCCAAATTTTTGTAATCCGACGTTTCGTTTCTGAGTAATCATCACCAACTTAATTTTTTAAAATATGGACTAAAATTGTTTTTGACATTTTTTAAATGCTACTAACGTCGTTTATACCTCCGATAATTTTTAACTTTTATCAATTTTTTTTTTTTTTAGTTTTTTTTTAATTTTGTTTTTTTTTGGTTTAATACATAGTTATCAACATAAATGTCTTTACTATTAAAATAAAACAAAAATAAATAAATTAATTAAATAAAAAAATAAAAAAATAAATTCTTTTCAACTAAGAACCCATTACCATCCCAATTTGAAACTTTGCACTGCTTAGTCTTATAGTAAACTACTTTTTGGGAATTTTTGAAATTTGAACATGTGACTTTTTGGAATTAAAATTCAAAATTTTACTATCAATTTTGGAAAACAATTTTTCTCAAGACCCCTTAGGTGTTGCATATCAAATGAAAGTCCATTAAAAATAGAAGAAAATATCTACTCTCAAGTCTCTAGCTCAATTAGGAGAAGAGCTATTACAATTGTTGACATAAGAAATTAAAACTTGACATTTTTTCTTGGTCTACATTTCATCAATATCTGAGATGGTCAAGTAATTTTTTTATTTAAGTGTGTTGATTTGATACAGAATGACCCCTTCAATTGAAACAAATCCAAGTAGGTCTCGCAGAAAAATAGAATATTTTATCAAGATCAAAACGTTTTATACTGGTCTTTGTGGTCAAACTTGGTCTGGTGGTTCTGTTACTGGTTTTTTAAAATAAACTGAGTTGGTTTTGACCTAATCTTAACCTGGCATGCCATGCAATTATTTCACTTCAAAAGTTTAAATCGTGTATATGTATATTAGAGTCCCTTGTTAGAACAAAAATTGCTGTTTTGAAGAAGGCTGATTTCATGATTTATTTAGCTAGAGACCCACAATCTTCTGATTAGATTCTATATAACGGGTCTTCGAATAGGCACTTCCGAACTTTGACATTTGGTAGCGGCCGTATTGTTGAAGCTTCATCTGTCAGATTAGCTGTGATTTATTCAGTTTGTTTTGCCAAATTACCATGGATGGCTACAGCATTCAAGAACACGTGCAAATGATAAAATTATTTTATCAAAAATCTGCCGAAAACCTCGCAGACCACAACTTGGCGAATTTTGCATCCTGCTTGGGCCTACACCCGCACAAAATTCAACTGACACGCTGAAGGTAAATGACCATAGACAACGACTTAGAAACTGATCCTAATTTTGATCAAAAAATTATCTTCAGCGATGAGACCAATTTCTGGAAGAATGGGTACGTCAACGAACAAAATTGTTACGATACCAATCCACATGAGATCCAAGAGCGTCACTGTTTGGTGTGGATTTTGGGCTAGCGGCATCAGAACGACGTTGGCCAGGCCATCGCCGTCAACGGCGAACGCTGTAGGGCGATGATGAGCAACTTTTTGGCCTGAATTAGATGATATGGATATCAATGACATTGGACATTCTGCACGAGCGATTCGAAGGAGGGAGGAGGGGTTAACTCATGTGGAGGTGATGTGAACTGGCCAGCGATATCGTGCGATTTGACCCCGTTAGACTGCTCCTTGTGGGGTTTTCTTAAGGCGCAGGAAGCGCTCAATGAAAGAGCCTATACTTTTGAGCTTCGAGAAAACAAAAAAAATCTTTGTAGTGTTCTTGTAGGTAAATCTTTCTAAAGCCACAACTATTGCATTTGGTGATCAATATTAGTGTTCCTCAAGGAAGCATGCTTGGACCTTTATTTTACTTTTATTATACTTTAATGATATCTATCGATTCCCCAAAGCTAGATTTTAACTATGAGGTGGTAACTTCTCTTCTCTGTTTATCAAGAATTAATGGTAATCTGAAATAGTAATGTCCTTGAGGGCTGCTTCAAATGTCTCATAGTTTTATGTAAACCAATTAATCGCTATCAACATGGAAATCGTACCTAAACGAAAAATCGGTTTTAAAACCCACAATTTCACCTCAAAACTCTACATCCTGAGGTATTGATGACGTTTCCTTAATGAGTACTGCTAAGCTGTAAGCTCCTCGATTGCTCTTTCAAATAAGGTTTATTTCCTTTAGTGTTTATTATGTACCATAATCTATTGCATTTGGTGTTCCTCAAGGAAGCATGCTCTTTACTTTGGCCTCTATTATCTTAAACTGAGGTAGATTTCGTCTGTGGATTGGTGGCTAGTATTTTTTTAAACTTAATAATAAATTTTTCAACTTATTGCGTATTAAAAACCCTGTTTTATTGCAGCAATTGAAGAGGGTCCTCAAAATTTTCAAATTTCAACATCGTTTACCAAGTTTATGTTATCAGGATGAAGTGTTCAATTGATCCAATATCATCCAATTATCGTTTTACCATTTTCAAGATAATAACGCATTAGAAAGGATCGAATATATCGATCATGTTTATAAATAAAAACTTTAATTTAATTTAACTTAATAAAAATTCATCTCGTATGTACATAAGTACAATTAGCTGTCGCAATATCTTTGTTACACTTTCACCAGCTCTGCTTATATCTAAGATTAAAATTATACCATTCTTTTTTCACACTACGGTCACGTGTTAGCAGAACGCATATTTTATTAGAAAAATGCTTTCTTTTTAGGTTTTTTTTGTGCTAACCTATTGCGGAAAATAACTAAGAGCGAACATGAAATATTTAATCTACTTTTATAATATACGATTTCCTATTGTAAAATTGTGCGCTTTTTTACTTTACTTTAAAATTATTAACTATTACGACAGTGGAATAATGGAATGTCACCTGGCATATATAGAGAAGGTATACTTATTTCAGTATGCACATGCATGAGGCAATGTGAAAATTATAAATTCCCCCTTGCAGTTAGAACAGTCACAATCACAAAGAACCTGTACTTAAAAGATTTACCAACCTATTCACGACTCGCCTGAAGTATGACGGGCAATGAAGACGATACACCTACAGTATAAATGTTTCTTCGGGATATTTATGTATTCGGCACGATTTCGAACTATGAGGATCGGCAATTATCTTGATATTATTACTTGGAGTGAAGATGATATTACCCGACTTACAGAACTATATTTCTAACGTCTTCGGTCGTGAATGTACCTGTCTTCTTGACATTAATGCTTAATCTTAATCGAATATTGGAAATAAATAAATTATGATATTGTGCTCTATTGCAATCATTATACAATGAAGTGTGTGTGAAAATAAAAGTAAGATGTGTGTATCATAATGTTTACTGCAAAAAAACTTTTCTGGATACTTAATTGTCAGACCTCGTATTTTCCAGTACAGTGTAAAGGAGAAGACACTTCGAAAGAAAGTTCAAGACAATCGGGAACAAAGAATTTAAGTTTTTTAAAAAGGGGACATATCTTTGAACCACTTTGATTTCAATTCTTGAAACAACCTCAAAGTTTTAAGAATTCAATATTAGTTTAGCAAAACTCTGGAGGAATATAACACCTGGATACCTAATTTATTTTTAATTAATTCATGAAATATACAAGGTTAGAGGGGAAAAGGTTAAAATTCTGAGGAATGTTGATCACAATTACAACCTCCAAGATTTTAAGTTTTAATTTTTTGGCCACATCTTTTAAACTATTCAATTACAATTTTGCAGAATTCCGAAAAAATTTAGAACTGAAAATCCAAAAAGCTCGATTTTGAAAAAACTCGACAAGGTACGTGTTTTTCAATTACATATTTCGTATGTGCATGTGCAAGGTTGTAAGTGCAGAACAACTAAAACCAGCTGAAACCTACAAACCTACAAAATATAAATTTTCTAAAAAAGGGGACTGAACATTTCTACCATACCTTTAAATCATTCCGGTTGTTTCAAAATCTAAATTAGAGCAATCTGTCGTTTTTTTCCAATTAATTTTCAATTTTTCAAAAAAGGAAGCCTAACAAAAAAATTTTGGCCGTACATTTTCAAATATTCCAGGAGCAGCAGGAGGGGAGGGAGGGGAGAGGGTAGGTGGTGAAATTTCGATTTCGTCAATTATCTCATGAAAGAGGAGCAAAATCATGGAACAACATTCAGAACAACTAAAATAATTGAGAACAATCTTCCTAGTTTTCTAAAAAAAATGGGGATGGAGGGGGCAAATCGTTATCAACTATTCCAGTTCATATCGGAATCTTCGGTTATAAAGACTTGAAACAACTTTGAAAATTTAGTGAACGAAGTTGAAAAATTGTTTTTCCCGTTTTTCTTTAGACGACGTCTTAATATTATTTCGCAAAATTTTGAAAAAAGAGGACGAAGAGGGCCAACGAAAACTTTGTATATCTCAATCATTTCAAACACTATGCAAGATAAATGATTAAAACAAGAGAATAAAATTATTTAAATATCATGAACAAACTTTCAAAATTTCAATTTTCAAACAAAAAAATGGAGGTACTATGCAAAGTTTTATTTCTTTGTCAATTGTTTGAATTATTCAATGTTTCATTATGAAATGTTTCGCTTGGCTTTTAAAATGTGGGAGAGGGGAAGGCGGGGAAAGGGAGGTTAGAACAAAAAAAAATGTTTTTTGAGAGGGGCCCAGCGAAACTTCATTTTTCTCAATTATTTCATATACAATACAATGTTTAAAACAATTGGAAGGACCTCCAAAATTTAAATTTTTCAAAGGCAAAGTTTAATTTCTTTGTCAATTGTTTGAATTGTTCAATGCTTCATTATAAAATGTTTCGCTCGGCTTTTAAAATTTGGGCGAGAGAGGGTGTGGGAGGAAGGGGAGAGGTTAGAACTAAAAAAAATTTTTTTTGAGAGGAGCCCAACGAAACTTAATTTACAATACAATGTTTAAAACAATTGAACGATCTCCAAAATTTCAATTTTTAAAAAAAAAAAGGGCAAAGTTTTATTTCTTTGTCAATTGTTTCAATGCTTCATTATAAAATGTTTCGTTCGGCTTTTAAAATTTGAGAGAGAGAGGAGTGTGGGAGGAAGGGGAGAGGTTAGAACTAAAAAAAAAAATCTTTTTTGAGAGGAGCCCAGCGAAACTTAATTTGCACAATTATTTCATATAAAATACAATGTTTAAAACAATTGGAACGACCTCCCAAAATTTCACAAGTTTTTATTTCTTTTCAATTGTTCAAAGAGAAAAATATGGGGGTACCATGCATGCATTTATTTCTTTGCCAATTGTTTGAATTCAACCGAATACCGAATGGTATTTCTTTGCCAATTGCTTGATGATGAAAACCCATGCGTTTTCGAAACACGAATTATTGCGAATAATTAATCAAAGTTGTGGTTGTGGTGATATCCGATGTTTATTGTTTTATTTCTTTGCCAATTGTTTGAATTATTCACGTTTCATTTTGAAATGTTTTGCTCGGCTTTTAAAATGTGGAGGAGGGAGGGACGAAGGAGATGGGTGGAGGAGGGGGGGGGGGGGGGGAAGAGGCGAGGATTTCATGTTAGAATTAAAAAATTGTTTTTTGAGAGGGGCCCAGCGTACTTCATTTTTTCAATTATTTCATATACATACAATACAATGTTAAAAACAATTGCGAACGACCTCAAAAATTTCAATTTTTTAAACATTTTTCAAAAAAAATGAGCGTGTTTCGCTCGCCTTTTAAAATTTTGGGGGAGAGAGATGGATGAGGAGGAAGGGTGAGGAGGAGGGGCTTAGAACTAAAAAAAATGTTTTTTGAGAGGGGCCCAGCGAAACTTAATTTTTCTCAATTATTTCATAATAACAATTGGAACGACCTCCAAAATTTCCGTTTTTTTCAAAAAAGTAGGTCGATTTTTTAATCATTCAAGCCTTAATTTTGGAATATTCGAACAACTAGAACAACAATTTAAAAAAAAATGGAGGAGGGTGGTTGTCAAAGTTTAATTTTGAAATAGATTCTTTTCAATTATTCAAGCCTTGATTGATCTTAAAACAATGTTGGGCATAACAGGGTTTTGTAGTAAAATATTACGCCAATAATAATAATAATTCATTTCCTCGTCATTTTAAAATCTAATAAGGTGTAGGTGAGAGTGTATTAATTTTAATGGTAGATATTTATCAATAATTGTATCAATTATCTTCAAAATAAAAAAAAATACTACTCAGTCATAATCGCTGTAAAAATATATATTACGTGACCTGCAATTTAATAAAATCTATACGATTTATAAAACTGTCATTAATCCACGGATATAAAATTGGTAGATAGTAATTATAGTGAAACCTCTCCTGCGGATATTGTCAATTCCACAAATACTGAATGAATGTTTGTTACGTACTTTTAAATTAATCTTATTGTTGTGTCATATTTTTACTGGAAAACTTAAAACTTTTTAAAGAAAACGTTGTCGAGTCATGCAAAACTATTAAAGTATGTATGTATATTGGAAATACCCTTCAAAACATATTAAAATAAATAAATCGACATAATCGATACATGAAACGAATAATAAATACAGTCTATACGATTACGATTCAATTATTATCAACCTGCTAATTTATTTAACAAGAAAATCCCAAGCAACTGATTCATATGACCTCAAGCAATAAATACATCTTCGTAGAATCTTCAATCTACGATAAACAACACGAAACGGTAGCTCGGAATTTCGCGCTTAAAACACAAAACGCACAACAATTACTAATTTCCCCGCGAATTAATGCGGTTATTGTTACGGTTATGTTCTAATGGTACACCTCCGGATCGCGAATTTCTTTGCTCCGGTTGCGGCACATACAGGTAAACTTTATTGGGAAAACGGTGGGGATCTAATTATTATCTCTTTGGTAGACGGAATCCGAATTGGAAGGAAGAACCGCGTTAGACGATCACCGTAGTTCAGTTCTTGTGGTTGTTGAAGTGTTGTCGATAGGAACGGGTTATTCTTTTTCTTTCTTTCTTGAACTGTTCGTATGTATAGTACGATGAGAAGTGTAAATAAACAAGAGGAGAGTGTGTTTGGTGAACGTGTTTGAATCCACTTCCGTGCATATTTATTTTATGTATGCGCCAACTTTTCATACAACGTTTGGTTAAATTAGCAGCTCTGTAATGTAAGAATTATTTATTTTTTTAATTATTATATTATATTGAGTCACTAAAAGCGATTAAATATTTAAATTATATTCACAAATTAATAATAGAGACAGAATATTTGTAATTCCTAGCATTGCATGATATTGTAATGCTGAAACTATTCAGAAGAAAAAGTATATTCTGGCGGGAACTTAACTTTTACTTTTCTTATGTTTGTTGTAAAATAATAGAGCAAAACGTCAAGCGTATTATTTAAAATAGAATACTGGTGAATAAGGTGCAGCTAATTGCTCGACTGTCGAGGAATTCATTGTGCAGATATCGCTTGGGTGATTTAATGAATAGTACGTAAGTCGTTCGAGAACAAAAATAGAATGTGGATTGAAAAAGTTAAAAAAAAAAGATTCAATATTGTGAAAACGAGTTATATATCATCGCTTTTAAGCATTACATATCATCGGTAAAAGTGTCTTATGTCAGGTAAAAGTAGGGCTCCAATTTATTATTTTTGTCTTCATTTAATTAAACAAATTTTTCTGCTGTAAAGCTCAAATTTATAATATCCTGAAGGATTTGTAACAATAGCAATTTAAATTATAACTAAAGCCACATTGATGAAATAACATTTCAGTGATTTATTGGACTACGAGCAAAGCTAAAGTCAGTCAAAGTATACGTGGAAGCATTAAAATAAGATCTAAACTTGAAGCCCTGTATTTTGTCGTTTTAGTATGATTTCCTGAACGCTATGCAATTAACAACCACTACAACTAGCACCCACTAAAAGACAAAAAAAATTATGAGCTTCAAAGGCAAAGCTGTCATTATGAAAGCTATAGTAATACCGTAGATAATGACAGCTTCTATATTGAAAAAGGTTGACTTTCTGTTGCTGTTGAGTGTTTCATGGGTCAAAATAACAAGTGAGACACTTTGACTGCAGTACATTTTTGTTGATTGTGTTACATACATAATAAGATGCCCAAGAAATTTGTCGTCATCAGTACAGGATGTGTGTCTAGCAATAATAAAAGAAAGCATTTTTGAACTTGCAAAATGCATCGTTATGTGGTGCTGTTTGTACCCTTTTTGCCAAGCTAGAAGATTTTGTCCAAATAAAGGTGACAGAATTAAGAACATATAAGACAGTTTTTACTAACCTTAGAGGGCCAAAAACTAGTATTAAATGCGCAACAAAAGGACAAATCATGGTGAGAAAGGGGTAAATAAGAGAATTTTCAAGAGAACGAACACTTAAATAACTGACAAAAAAAATCATTTACTACAAACTGGCAAAACTGGCACATATGGGGACAGTCATGAGTAGCAAAATGTACTGATCATAGGTTGCTGTTGAAGGAAAAGAGATGTAACAATTAAAATTTGACAGTGTCACTTATTAAATACAAAATGGATAGCCCTTTGCGTCAATACAAAGTTGCTGATCTCGATCTTCATGAAATGCCCATCTAAAAATGAACATCATCTAAACGTTTGTCAGTTTGCTTTTTGTGACACCCTGTATATGGAGTTTTGCGATGGATGAAGAAAACGTGATCGTATATGGACCAACAACAAATTTGTTGAAGAGAAGCATCAAAGATAATTTTATTCAAAATTGTTTCAGATGTTAGCGGAAAAAAAAAATGAAAATAAATAATTTGTGTGCACACAAGATCAAGATACAGTAGTAGAGACTTAAGTAAATATCAAAAAAGAGAGATCGAAGGAAGGCTTCCAAAAAAACTACACTTCCTAAGCGTGAATTAAAAATTCTTAAGAGAGGAAAAAAGTATCAAAAATAAACGCAATGCAGTTTTGACCTCAGAAAAGAGGAACAATCTAGAGTTAATATGGAAGAGTTTGAAATAAGTAATTTTGGAATCGATAAATCGAGCAACAATAACCATACACATCGTAGAGATATCAGATGAGACAGAAAGTCGAAAGCAAGCAAGCTCGACAAAGATATTTAAAAACTAAATCCTAAGAAGAATACTCGGTAAAATTAAAGAAATTAAAAAGGAATTATGGGCAAGGTTTGGATGGGGGTTGGAAAAAAATCCTGGAAAGGAGTAATTGAAGATACGATAAGCTCAATATAAGTACAGAGCCAAGTCAGGAAGAAATTAGGGGGAGACAATAAGAATGATTAAAGCTGTTGAATCGCCTAGTGTTGACAGGATAAAATAAAGAACTACAGAGGAATATGCTTAATGTGCAGGGGAAATACAGCATATTTTATTGTTTTATATCCTCCCCCCCTATCCCCTCCCACTCCCATTTAAAATATGATTTTTTATATAAACTTGACACATGAAAACAATAATAAAAAGTCATAATTTCAAAATAAAAAATATATATATGAGCTGCATTACAGATGGTTGTAGCAAAGAGGAAAGGATTAACTAGAGAAGATATGACTGGCAGAGTGGAGTGACTTGTGCCTGATAAATGATTTGTAAAAAACAAAGAAATACACGATGTTAAAGTAAAACAACAATATGAAATAGACACTGTAGAAACTAGGATAAAGAATCAAAAAAGAGCAATCGGAGAAATAAGGCTGGCAAAACCGTAGGTCAAACAATAGATCTTGAATAAATATGGGAGGGGTGGCAAAGAAGTAATAGAAGAAGTTAAATAACTTAGTAAGTCTACCGACTTCTTATATCCGATAGTGTAACCAGAATGTTTTTTTAGTGAATATTCTAGAAATTTTCAAGTATGGGTGGTCCGGGAAGAAACCTAGTAGCTACGAAGAAATACTTGTAGTGCATCTAAAAACTCGAAAAGCAAACAAATATGTCTCCGCCGTGGTGTGAAGACATCAGATAAGGCAGAAAGTCAAATATAGGTTTTTAAAAAACGATTTGAGGTATAGTTTAGTAACTCGATGGAAGTCAAATGCATTAAAGATAAAAACGAGGTAATATTAAAAGAAAAAGGACGGGAAAACATCGAACATGGATTGATGAAGCGTTTCAGGTTTTAGCGGATGCAGTACCTACACAGAATTGGTTTTCGAACAAATCATTTTAGACAATCAAATAGTTTCAACTTTATCCAGAAGGAACCACCCTCGTCCTCTGTAAAATAGGATTTTTATATAAGCTTGACACAAAAAGAACAATAAAACGCCATCATTTCAAAGTAAAAAAAGAAGGAAAACAACAAGCTGCACTAGATAAACAAGAATCTATAAAACAAATG
Organism: Holotrichia oblita; assembly: GCA_023690525.1. Lineage (NCBI taxonomy): Eukaryota > Metazoa > Arthropoda > Insecta > Coleoptera > Scarabaeidae > Holotrichia > Holotrichia oblita. The sequence continues at coordinate 2,905,826 of CM043018.1, forward strand.
AATATCGAATGAAGCAGTTTTTAAATTTTTAATTGTGTTTCCATTGATGGTAGACCTTCTTGGGCATATATTCAATAAGCAAGACTCGTTCAACATCCCAGAAAACAGTTGCAATTTGTTTTTCTCCATAAAATTGTGTTTTGGCCTTTTTTGGTGGTGGAGAGCCCTTATGAACCCACTGCATGGATTCTTGTTTAGTAGGAGGGTCCCAATGACGTACCGAAGTCTCATCCGCGGTGATAATTCGAAATAAAAATGTTTTGTTCTCTCCACCTCGGCCAAATTTTCTTGAGAAACTTCTTTTCTGTACAGTTTTTTTTGATGACACTTGCTTCGGATATACAGACTTAATTGGCAATAACAGAGGTATTTAGCCGCCGATCTTTCAGTATCAAATTTCCGACTTTTCGCACAATGTCTTCAGTTCGAGTTTCAACAAGTCGTCCGCACTCATCACAGGGTCATCATTGATCGATTCTCGGCCTAATCGAAGTTTGACCAATATTTTACTTGAAAATAAGATGGTGCATCTTCCTCATACACAGCAACCATTCTTTCATGAATTGCTTTTGGACCATTGCCTTCTTTTGTCAGAAACTTTATTACGCTGCGATGTTCAACCTTAGTTTCACTCAGTCTCAAATCTGTGTAGACAGCACAAACTAAACACAACTTAACACGTGACAGCAATTTTTGAATAATTTGTTTGATATCGTCACTCTTTTGTTTCATAGCTAGGTAGATAACATAAAAATACGCCCTCGTAATCATTTATTCATTCAATGAAAAGTTTTACTTCACGCATTAATGGGGAAAAGTCAACTTCCCGCACGCAAAAACGACAGATTTTGATAAGCAAGTACATCTATTATAAACATGTAGGTAACATTTATTACAATTATACAAACAAACCTCGTATAATAAACAAAAACTTAAAAGCGGATGCACATATTTGACACCGGGGAAATTTGTTAACGAATGAATAATATCATCCGATTAATTATCCGTTTCCTTTTTCTAACGTAAAAGTACAACTTTCTTCGTATTATACAGGATACCGATTTCATCATATAAAATAATAATGGTCCGTGCTTTTTCACTGTTCGGATATCGAAACAGTTCTTTAACATTCCAATTAAAATGCAGGGAACTTGTACAAATAAACAAAATCTCGATGTCGCGTTAGCGAAATAGTTCCCAAATATAAAATACCTATTTAGAATTTCATATAATCGTAAATATGCAAATCATTTTCTCACGGTGGAGAAACTTTGAATGAACCGAAATATATGTACAACATATGTATGTAGTAAGAAAAGCCAATCATCTGAAACATGTAAATAACTGTATAAACGAGTCGATATACTGGATTGCGAACCTAAATATTTCAATTTTAGAAAGTCGACTGCATGTTTGTTCTTATCACAATACTGTTATTGTCGCATGTATTAAAGAACAAAAAAAGGAACGGTACATACACATACACAACAGAAAGAAAAAAACAGTCGGCGGTTAATGTATGAATATGTATAAATACTATAATACCACGAGAGACAAGAAAAAGTGGGACAAAAATAGTATATACGACTGAATAATGGTGTATTACAAGAGACACTAAAGTATAATCTGGGAACTTAAAACGTGCATTCAATTTTCTAAACAATGTTCTCCCAAGGTTTGCGACATAATTAGCACAAACTTGGTACATAATAGTTACGATAATTTTTGTTTATTTATATTAATGAATAACCTTGAATGTTGCTAAAATCCCTTTTAAAGATTGTGTCCAACAGTAATATTTGCTTACACGTTTACTTTCAGTTGTGCTCATGCACTACCTTATTATACAGAATTCGTACAACATAATGCAATCAATATAAACACTCTCTCGTTTTTTCCTCTTTTTTTTTTGGTAAAATTTAGTTAAAACAAAAAAAAATACTATTTCACCCACAAAATACTAAACACTGAACACAATGCGATTATCGCCAGTTTATAAAAGTTTAGTTAGACATCGAAAATATTACGAAAGGACTTATTTTTCAAATATTTTTGACAGCTGTCACATTAAAAACAATTGTTTTTCGGAATTTCAACGCTTGCAAGGGTTACAATTTATAAGAGAACTGTCAGATTTGACATATGTACATCTGATTTTGATAGTAGCAGCCATAAAATACTTCTAAAAGCCGTCAAACTCAAAACAGTTTCAATTCTTTACAGTATTTAACAGGTATAGCTGTCAAAATATTGATAATAGCTACTACAGTTGTAAAATAAGCTATTTCCATGGCTTTGAGCGTCATTAACAGCTATCAGAAATATTTTTATGGTTTTGACGTTCAAAATTGTCAAAACTGCTATTTTGACAGACAAATTGTACATTTTTCTTTTATCAAATTCGAGAAAAATTGTTTTTACAATTCGACGTCGAACTTTACAGTTGTCTTACAATTATCACAAGTGTCCTTAAAATTTGACAGATGTCAAATATATTTTAATCGTTGAACTGTCAAAACGAGTAAGAAATAATTGCTTTTAGAATTACACAACTATTAAATGTTTTTGGCTCGTTCCGACGTCTGTCTAACTAAATTACATTTTCTTAACATTTTGACAGGTAAACTGGCAGACAGCGTAAAGAAAAAAAACTCTTTTTAGAATTTGACAGCTGTATGAAAATTTTTCGTCGCCACGACACTTGCTCTAACAAAAACCTGTTTTGATAGTTGGGGGGGGCGATAAGAAATACTGCCACACTCTGACAGCTGTCAAAAAATATCTATAAGTGCTGAAACAGTGGTCAGAAATTTTACAACCCTTCGAATTATAGAAAATACTAGGTAGTGTTTAAAGTTAGAGAGCTCTCGGAAAATGTTCGATTGACTAACTGTCAAATTCCGTTTTCTTAGAATTCGACAGCTGTCGAATTTTTGAAAATCATTACAATACCCAATATATGTAAAATAATTCATTTTTTTAAAACAATTTTTGCAGTTATCAAATATATTTTGATAGGCGAACTGTCAAAATGACTACTTTTAGAATTTGGAGTGGTTGTCAAAAATATTTGAATTTGAGGGGAATGGCAGAAAAGAGGGCGGGAAGAGGGTGAGCTGACAAAACGTACAAAAAATCACTGTCTTAGAATTCAACACTTGTTAGAAATTCTGACCAACCAAGAAAATGCTTTTTTAAAGAAATCGACAACTGTCAGAAAATTTAAAAAATCATCACAACACTCAATATATGTAAAAATAAATTTTTTTAAAACAATTTTTCAGTTGTCAAATATATTTTGATAGGCGAACTGTCAAAATGACTACTTTTAGAATTTGAGTGGTTGTCAAAAATATTTGAATTTGAGGGGGATGGCAGAAAAGGGGCGGGAAGAGGGTGAGTGACAAAACGAAATCACTGTCTTAGAATTCAACACTTGTTAGAAATTCTCGATCGACCAACTGTCAAAATTCGTAAAAGAATTTTTTTTAAGAAATCAACAACTGTCAGAAAATTTAAAAAATCACCACAACACTCAATATATGTAAAAATAATTGATTTTTTTAAAACAATTTTTCAGTTTTCAAATATACATATTTTGATAAGCGAACTGTCAAAATGATTATACCTATTTAGAATTTGAGCTAGTTGTCAAAAATATTTGAATTTGCGAGGGGTGGCAGAAAAGAGGGCGGGGAGAGGGTGAGCTGACAAAACGTACAAAAGAACAAAGTCTTTAGGATTCGACGCTTGTTAGAAGTGTTCGATCGACCAACTGTCAAAATCCGTAAATATATTTTGAATTCGACGCTTGTTAGAAATTTGTTGATAGTACCGGCACTCAATATTTGGCAGCTGTTTGAAATATCTTCGTCTATCGGAACTGTACACAGTTACAAAAAATTGGTAGAATCGTTTTTGACAGCTGTCAGAAATATGTTGACAGATACACCTATCAAATTAAAGAAGCACTTATTTTAAAATTTTACAACTTTTAGAGATATTATGACAGATACAACTGTTAAATCCAAATAAAATTGCTGTTTATATAATTTGACAGCTGTCAAACATATTATGACAGTCACTGTCGCTATCTAGAACTTTTATTGCAGCAAAAAAGTCGATTCTCTTCCAGGAGAAAAAAAATTACGTAATTTTAATTTTGCAACAGTTAATTTATCTTCTATGTCAGTAGTCACGACAACATTCTATGTCAATGTTAAATAATTAATTGCATGAAAAAAAAAAATTAACCTCACAATGTTATTTGTCTTCAATGCGCTATTATTACGAAAATAATACTACTGAAGAGTATGCTATACACATGCAAATGATAATCTTACATAAGTTAGAAATGCGTTTTACGTGATCGTCACATTTTTTTTAAAGTTCAAGTTTTACCATACGATTTATGGGTCAGCCGCGATTTTACACGCAGATATGAAAGTATTAATTATTTTTATCTGTCTATAAGTGCTAGTACTACAAGAATATACGATACCTAACTAGTTAGAACCTTATATGTATGCATAATAAAGTCGTGTTAATAATCGTAAAAATTAGACTCCTGTGGAATGCCAGAAGTTATTGAAACTTATTTAGATTAATACGCGTTTAATTTGCGTAAGTTAGCGAGTAATTACAATTTCAGATTTGTTATCGCGATTCGAATCAATTATTTAGTTATGTATATGTTGCGTTTAGTGTTTTACAATGAAATATAATTGTTATGCGTAAGCAATTTTTTATCTCCAAGAATGTGATCATTGTTCTTGCATATTTTTTTTTATTTTTGCATTCTTGATCGTTTCCCTTTGAAGAATTAATCAATATTTAAATCAAATCAAATTTTAAATTATATAACATTTGAAAAACTATTCTTATGCTATTAAACTTATTCTGCTGAACTATTTTTCTGCATCTAATCTTAATCATCCTAAACGAATACATTATTTTGCATAGTTGTTGTTAACCATGGAAATTCGACCTTTATTGACTGTCAATTTGTTCTACCGATGATGTAATTCATCGAAAAAAAAACAAAACAAAATAAAACAACACTGCGTTAAAGAATGTCCACAATTTTAGTTATATTGTATTGGCGTATTTGTTTTTTTTTAAACGATATCCGCAAGCACAAATAAATCTTTATAGTTCCACACAGTTTTGCATTTGCAAGCTGTTAATTAATACTTTTATTTATATTTAAAAGATACTGTATTAATTAGCAATGAACAGACAAAAATATTAATTACTATAATAAATTTGTATTAATTAGTAATAAATGCAATAAAAAAGAAAACCTTCGAAATACTTTCACTTCGTTTTTGTTTAAATATATGATTAATAACTAACATTTTTTTCATCTAGTTCAAGGAAGCATTATACGAAGAATGCCCCAAGCTCTCCCTTCATCCCTCCATTCCATCAACTTATATATGTATACATAATTTGTAGTGGCCTGATGAGGCGAGATTATCACGAAACCGGTAACATTCAATAAAGTTCGTCAGAACTGTTTTTTTAATTATCTAACCTGTCATGAATTACTCAGCCAGAGATATATCGCCCCACACCAATATTACAGACTACTACTAAGATGCTGTAAAATAAATGAAAAACGACAATATATCGTTTACGGAATAGGTTTCAGTTTGTCTCAATTTATCTCACATCGAAACTTTAGATACAAGATGAAAAAAAAATTCAAAAAAAATTTATTTTATTTTAAAGCATTTTTAGGAAAAGAGGGCGATAATACAAAAAATTGGTTTCAATTTTTATGAAGTATATTGAAGACGCTATTAAAAAAATATATCAAAATATAAGCCTTCTATACGGATACGAAATTGGTGTTGAGGTGTTCATGGTGTAAATTATCGGATCCATTTGAAAACTAAATTAATTAAAAATGGAGATGATATATTATAAAATGACATCCTTTTCAATGAAAATTACCATCCCAATACTATTTTAAAGCATGTTTAGGAAAAGAGGAGAAGTTATAAAAAAATTATTGAAGTTATTAGTAACTACAATAGAAGTATTATTAAAATAATATATAAAAACAAAAGCCTTCTATCTAAAAAACAATTTGGTTCTAAGTTTTGAATGCCATATCTAACGATAAACGTGTAAAAAATCGTGCACCGATCAGGCATCACTCCAGAACTATATTTTAATTGAAAATTATTTTGAATATACAGGATACTCCATAATGGGGTATGTGTAAAATTTTATTTGGTTATAGGTCCAAGGAACATTTTACCCTTTTTGTGTATTAAAAATTGTTGGGCTTCTATTCTAAAACACGCTGTATAATACTTTCTTGTATGTAAACATCATTCACATAAATTAAACTTTACAATTTCCTGTTGTACTACCTGCGCTAGACGAGTAAGTATCAGGGAAAGGAAACAGAAGCTTCTGTTAATTACATGTTCACATAACGTGCATGTACATAACTTAACTCTTATTGACATTCTAGAAATAAAAATTATTTAATAAGACGCCGTATACGTCCATGTCCATAACGTAACTAGTACATCCGTAAGAACTAGCTTTTCCGTAATTATTCTCTAAGGCAAGGAGCGCATTATATAAATAAAGTGAACGGATAGTGCTGATCTAGATATAAAAGACACCACCCACCCAAGCCGCACGGTTTAACCTTGAGTTTCGATAGTCATTTTTTCTACTCTACTGGCCTCTGACCCAAACCTCGCCTGCAATTTCTGTAGTATAATATCGTGACACAAAGCATAAGTCATCAATAATGTTTTTTTAAGTTTTGAAAGGAACAAATATTAAAAATTGCGCTTGTTAAATATTAAAAAAATAAAATGGAAGAAAAATATGTTACAATCGGAGAGGTAACGAATATGCAGAGCGTAAAACGGTAACGATAGCGAAAGCAGACACGCTGCTTGCAGTCGAAAATTAAATGATATTGGATTCGAAAGCATGATTAATACGATACGGTGTATGCCCATAAGGAAGAGCTGTTATTAAACAATAGAAGTAATCTTTTACATTTTAATGGAATTACATAAAATCATTAATTATTTATCGATATTAATTTAAAATAGTCTCCATTATATGCACGTTACGTTTTAAAGACACCTATTGTTCTTAAAATTTGACAGATGTCAATTTTGAAAATTTTATTTTTGAACAATTTTTGAATTTTAGAGAGGTTTGATATGTAATCAAACCATAAAATCAGATTTTATTTTACAATTTTAAACTCTATTTTTTTGTTCTTGAAATTTGACAGGTGTCAAACTACTTTTTTTTTTTAAATCATCGTAGTTTGACAAGTTCCCATCGACATTTCTTGAAAAATAAATAATAGTCTAGACTACTACCTATTTTTGATTCTTAAAGTTTGATAGCTGCCAATTTTTTTTTTCTAAATAATGGCTAAGGTTTGAATAGTATCGATTTTATTTATTGACAGTTAATAAGAAATATCAAACCTTAAGATCAATATTATTTTACGATTTTAAACTCTATTTTTTGGATATTACAATTTGACAGGTGTCAAACTATATTTAAATTTCGTAATTTGACAACTGTTAACAATTTTTTGACAGTTAGAACTATGTATTAAACCATAAAAACAGTTTTACTGTAGAAATTCAAACATTATTTATTTGAGGTTTTAAAATTTGACAGATATCGAAATATTTTTTAATATAATTTTCGTTCTAGAGGCACATTTTTAGCCTTCGTTCCTATCGACGCCATTTTACAGAAATTAGAACAATTTTGACTGTTCGAACATATCAAATCAAACCAGTTTTATTTCGTATTGCTGCCCCAGTTTGTTTTTCCTTGAAATTTGACAGGTGTCAAACTATTTATTTTTTCAATCTTTCATTCCACACTCACGTCCCACCTTCTTTTCTTTAATTTTTTTGAAATTTTAAAACCTATTTTTGATTCTAAAAATTTGACAGGTGTCAAACTATTTTTCTTTATAATTTTCGTAATTTCAACTTGGTATTTTCTTACACAACCACTTAGGCTAGACTCATATTTTTAGCCTTTGTTTCTATTGACGCCATTTTACGTAACTATTAAACTATTTATTTTTCTTAATTGTCATAATTTGACAAGTTTCAATTTGGCATCTTCTTAGAGTTATTTGGGCCCTAGGTTTTATTCATTCCACTTTCACGTGCCACCTTCTTTTTTTTTTGAATTTAAAATCTACTTTTTGGATTCTAAAACTTGACAGGTGTCAAACTATTTTCTTTTTCTTAATATTCGTAGTTTAACAAGTTTCAAATTGGCATCTTCTTACACAATTGCGTAGTTTCTATTTATGCCACCCTCACACGCCATTTTCTTCTTCCTTATTATTTTTCGTAATTTTAAACTCTATTTTTGATGCTTAAAATTTGACAGGTGTCAAACTATTTTTAAATTTTTGTACTTTGATCAGTTTCTAGTCGACATTCTCTTGAATCATCGCTTAGATGAGAGTAACATATTTTTGCTGTGTTTAAACCCTTTTTCTGGTTCTTAAAATTTGACAGGTGCCAAGTTATTGTGTATTAATTTCATAATTTGACAAGTTTCAACTTGACATTTTCTAATCTAAATAATTGCTTAGAGTTAAGAGCAGAAAAAAATAAGTACAAAAAAGTTTTCTGTCACACTATCTGGAAGGCTTCGTTAGTTACCTGTCAATATTCAATTATCGATCAAAAATTGACAGCCTTTTGTCCTTGCTCTATTTTTTATGTATAAAATTTTCAAGCCGCCATTATCTATCTTTTATAATTTACATTTATAAAACATATGTTTTCCCATTCCTATAATTTGACAGCTGTCAAACTCTTTTCTTTATTTATCGTACATTGACAATCAAGTTTGTTATTACTGTCAAATTTTTATTGCAGTTTCGGTAGCTGCCAGAAAGTTTCACCTTGACGTTTCAGGAAATAATCTACTCTTTATAAATCGCCTATTCATAATATTCAATCGCATTAAATTAATTTAATTAATTACTACTTTTTAATTAATGCTATGTTAACGCTGCAAGGACGGATATATGTTCAGCAAATTTAATGAATAATACATTACATACATTTATTATTCATTACAGATGACCAGAACCTTCCTACAATGGATCCTATTAGCCTATCTGAGCGGATTAGTAGTAAACGAAAGTCAAACAAGACAATTGCGTTGTCCACAAGCTCGTCGGCGGACACATATCCCTAAGCAAAAACGACGACGCCGAATTACTAACATCCAGCGCTGGCGACAGTAAAGATCCGAAGAAGAAAACATCAGAATCGAAAGAAACGAAAACGTTAGCCCAGCAGAGTCGCCGATGGCAAATGCGCTTTGATCCAAACCGAATTGTTCTCGAGACCGATCAAGAAACCAGGACTACTTAGCTATAGGGAGAACAGCGAGGTACCCCCGCGATACCAATACGAATTTAGGCGGTTTAAACAAGAGCGACATCTGGCTGTCGAAATCATTTATTGGTGATAAAAAGGCGGTTCTTTCCCACCAACATTCGCGCAGAATTTGGAGACTGAGGTGTGGCCATCGTTAGATGATTACCATCGCCCAATCGCAAGTAAAAATACCGGCACATCCTGAGTGCCGCCGCCCTTTCTGTCCAGCTCTCACCGACGGCGGACCATTGCTGCTCCTCGGCACAAATGCTACGAAAACGCTTAATGGAACGTTCCACCGCCAATATGTCCCGTATTCCCCGAAGAAAATTTCGTCCCCAATGGGGAACCACCACCAGGTAATAAGTTTATTCTTTATGTGTTTTTATGTTTTCGGGATTTATTTCAGGATATAACAGGCTGGTTTTACCATGTTAAATCTATAAATAGGCTTCAATATTCTTCCTATTCTTTCTAGTTTTGGACACTTCTTCTTCTTCTTTCGACTATGTCTTTCTCCGTCAAATTTCTAGTTTGGCAGCATTGCTTCCATTGAAGACCTTTCATCTGAATTCTTGTAACTTCAAAACTAACTTTATTGATCTTGTTTCTAGTTGCTCTGGCTTCCATTTTCACCTCCAAATTTATTGCTCTTCAGCCCCGTGTTTTCATCTATGTCTGTGCCCTCTTCAAAATCATTTCAAACTTTTAATAGGCGCTCATTTTGTAATTGCAAGGATCACCTTACTAGAAAGAACAATAACAAATCGATCAAGCATGAGAGATGGACTACGGAGTTTCTGCCTTTTCGACTTCATCGTCATCCTCAATGCCAGATGTGCCTTCAATGCTTCTCGCTACGCTAACCTGTATTCTACAACGACTCGGTCAGTAAACTGATTCTGAACTCGTTCTCTCTATCGAGCAAGGCAAATTTCGATGTTTCAGTAACTACTAACCGTTTTTGATTGTAAAATCTTGACAGCTGTCAAAATTATTTTTCTTAATCTTCGTAATTTGACAAGTTTCAAATTAGCATCTTCTTAGACAGTTACTTAGACCCTCAGTTTATTCATTCCACTCTCACGTGCCACCTTTCTTAATTTTTTTGAAATTTTAAAGCCTATTTTTGATTCTAAAATTTGACAGGTATCAAAATATTTTTAATTTTTGTACTTTGACAAGTTTCTAGTCGATATTTTTGGAATAATCACTTTGATTAAAGCAACACTTCAGTCCCTTTGTTTATACCCTTTTCTGGTTCTTAAAATTTGACAGATGTCAAACTATTTTCTTTTTCTTAATATTCGTAGTTTGACAAGTTTCAAATTGGCATCTTCTTAGTCATTTTCGTCTTTCTTCCTTTTTTTGAAATATTAAAC